>CM074502.1:24112352-24196508 GCA_037389245.1 Oryzias sinensis | reverse complement strand
GAAATCCTCTTCACCTTTATCCACCTTTGTCATGGTAGGAATAACACGTCAATGGTCATCTTGACCCCATAGGATAGCACAAGGGTTAAAGGTACATTACAATATCACCAGTACTTCCTCTCTGGCTTTCATACAATCTGAAAGCCTTTTTGTAGCTGCTGCCCCTGTAGGCATGGGCTGGAATTGTGGTTTCTGATTAAACTGACCGCTTGAATCAAAATATTTATCAATTTTGGCGATTATTCGACGGATTGTTTGATTAAACACAATGATATTGTTAATAAAAACAAAGCATAATTTATCAAAATTTATGGTGGTGGTGGTGGGGGATAAAGGGGTCACTGTTTGATTCTTACAGTCGCAGTGTTTTGGACTTTGAACAGGTCACTGCAAAAACTGACTTTCAGCCAATTGATTGTGTGATTGCTGATTTGCTTGGGGTCGATGTCCTTCAGCACAGACAGCAGAGTTTCAGCTGGCAAACAGATGGACTCCTGGACCAGCAACAACCCACTTCACAACTTTCACCCCACACCACTGCTCATTAACACAACACCAAGACAGGACGTTCTGCAAACTATGTGGAGCGTGATCTGCACAGTTTTCACAAGATCAAAAAAAGTAGGATTTGCTTCAAAGTGTCACTTTGATATATATCAAATTTGTGTTTGAGAAAATTGTCTCTAAAATATTTGCATAAGTCTTCTCTGTTTGGCTACAAACAAGTGAAACATCTGTTTTTCCAAAGTCCAACTTTCTGATCAGATAAGTCGTGACTCTTAGTTTGTTTGGAAGTTAAAAAAATAAACTTTTTTTTTCGTTGCACTATTCTGTGACTTTTTTATATTAAACAGAGAATGCATACATTTAATAGGTTTGAAGACAATACGTTTTAACCCTTGTGCTATCCTATGGGGTCCAGATGACCTGGGGCCTCATTTATAAAACTTTGCGTAGGATTTGCGTCAGAAGTGGCGTACGGATGAAACATAGGACGTGCGTACGCACAGAAATATTCGGATTTATAAAACCGTGCGCACGCACATCCTACGCATCTTTCCCTTAATAAATCACAACCGATTCTAAATGCAGCGCAGCTTTTTGCGGCTTCAAGACACGCCCATAGTTACCCATAAATAGTCCGTGAAACGCCCACAATGAATATTCATTGATTGCGCAATCATGGCAAACACCGAGAGGAAATCAAAAAAACGTAACTTCACTCAATGTGAAGTAGAAGTTATCGTTGGCGAGGTGGAAAAGAGGAGAAAAGTGTTGTCTGGAGGGCACAGTGTTGGCATTACTAATGCCAAAAAGGCACGTGAGCGGCAAACGGTGGCAGACGCTGTAAATGCTGCGCTCCATCGGGGGACGACGACACCGGAGCGCCAGATGCATGCGCCGGGGGGACCGGAGTGCCAGATGCACCGGGTGACACGCGTGGTTCCTCCGAGTGCTCCTCTGTAACGCCGCGAGGTGTGGTTCCTCCAAGTGCTCCTCTGTAACGCCGGGCCCAAAAGCCCGCAGAGGTCCAAAAGGACGGCTCGAGGAAGTCGGAACCGGCTCATAAGCCACTCGTCCTCATTTGCCAGCACGTCTTCTTGCTGTCTAAAGAAGCGTTCACTCCGAATTCTTCCATTTGCCACATCCTCTAAGAGCGCAAGATCAGCCATTGTGCGTCATTACGCATTGTGATGGAGCATTTTATTTCCCTCCATCTAATTACATCTGACAAGCTACAGATGTCGGTAATAATCCACGTGGAAATGGGAAATTGTTCAGCGCAAATGTAATTTCTTGTTCCTTTCTGAATGGTTGAGACATACGCCATACATTGTTTTATCAAAAATAAAACATACTTAAGGCATATGCATGAATACCATAATTCCATAGCTTATGAAGAAATGTTTTAATATGAAAACAACTTTCCCCAGTGGACAATTAGTAGATCTGTCTGTCCGTCCGTCCGCACGCCCGCACCTCTATCCGCTCCGCCAGACAGACACATTGACGAGAATATCAGTTTTGTACATTATTTCGTTCTGTTAACTAAATTATTTATGAGGATGAATTGGACAACATGCCAATATTGCAGAACATATTTCACTTTTCTTTTTCCAAATAAGTGTTCATTTGAATTTCTGTTGTAATTTTCGTTTGATTTCTTTTTTTTGTTTCACTGCTGATCGATCAAACGGGTGTTCGTGTAGGCTGTTAATTGTCAGACTTGCTTTGTGAAGTCTTCATGTTCTTTATGAGAGGCAGTATTGTCATTTTCGCTTTCACGTGTTTCTTCCATCTGCCGTTTCTCATTTCACCCGTTTTTGTGCGTACGCCTGGGTCAGAGCTTGCGTGAAGGACCGCACATTTTCCCGTCAAGTTTGCTTTTTATAAATCTCAACTATTGCGTAGAGAGTGGCGTACGCCTTCTTTTGTGCGTACGCAACGTTTATAAATGAGGCCCCTGATCCTTACATTGACGTGTTATCCCTAGCATGATACAGGTGGATAAAGGTGAAGAGGATTTCATGTAATCCATGGACACCTTTGAAGATCACATATGAGAAAACCAGATGTTTTTTTCTGTTTGGAAAAATTGTCATGATTGTTAGAGAAACAAAAACTCAAACTGAATGTAAGAACAAACTGAAACCATACTTATCAGAGCAAAGAAAGAAACTCTGGATAAACTGAAAGAAACATGGACAATCTGAGGATTGGCAGTAAAACAACAAAAAACGATCAGGCATGAATCAGAAACATGAACAACTATGTTTAACCAAACTGAAACCAGGATGATAATGACCTTAGTTAGCGAAAAACAAGGAGCATAACTGCAAACTACAAGAAAACCAAGTTAACAATCAGAAACAGATGATTTATTTTGGTCATTGGGTTGCTGGAGCCCATCACAGCTACTGTGGGGTGGATCACCCTGAAGAGGTTTCCAAACTGTTGCAGGGATTTCAAAGTAAATTAAAAAAGAAAGACATTTGAACAGTATTTTACATGCTGTCTTAAATCATGACACCGACCTGTTTTCAGTTTGCATAACTTCACCTGTTTGGTGTTTCTCTCTGCAGGATCAACTTTTACACCTTTACCTATTGGCTGTATATGAGAACATAGAAAAAACTGCTTACTTTCAGCTCCAACTAAAAGAAGTGAATTCAGTCACCATATTTTTGGGTGTTCGTGCCAGACGACTTCAGTAAGCACTGATTGGTCCGAGTCAGTCTGAAGTCCACACCCCTTCCACTGGAAAGCGGGCTCAGGAGAATCTGTCTATCAAACGTCTTGAACATTCAATATGAGACCATATTCTTTTATTGGGACATCTGATTGGTCAGTTTGTAGCTTGAATAACTTGCAATAAAGGAAAAAATATGATGAAATATCAAGAACATGTTAAAAAAGGTAGCAGATCACGAATGGATATTCTGACAAACAGAATGACTAAGTAATAACTGTTTATTTTTCAGTAGAGGTCTATGGGGTTTTGGCTGTTTGGAACCAACAGGTACTTCCTATTTGAAACGCCAGAGGGGAGGGGGTCACTCAGTCCAGTTCTCATATACAGTTAAGGCATTCACCTCAATGGCAAATGGGGTGGGACAAAGTGAAACTTGAAGATCATCTGGGTCTACCCATCTGCCCATCAAAACACACAATTAAAATGCACAGCATTGAGATCTAAAATATATCTAAAAAATATAAATTCAAAATGACTGATTTAAAAAAACTCCCCCCAAACTGTTGTCATGAATAAAAAGACAAAGCAGGAAACACACAAAAAGGGAGGTCAATGAGAAATGATTCCCTCCGTAAGGACAACATGCCTTGCTCATAGCAAAATGGATGGTGGGATCTTGGGCTGATTACAGCTTTGCAGGGTTCTGGTCGTCATGTGTGTGACTATAGATGCCCACCCCAGAGAAAACACTGTCACTTTCAGAATCCAAATGTCAGATTATTCCACAATCAACCACACGTAAATTCCTGATATTTTAGTCCATTCGAAACAATTACAGTAATGGTTAATCCTTAAATTGGTTTATTCTGTTATTTCCATCGTTTATAGCAGGTAATAAAATGTGGCTCCGGTCGGGTTCTAACCAGGAAGAACGCCTTGACCGCCTGTTTTCCATGTGTGCTGCAGAATGTCACCACTGTGAATTTCCTGACACCGTTTGAACATATGAGAACCTTAACCTCCTCTTTTTCACATTTCCAGGTCTCCCAGTTCTGGGAATTGTTGCAGTGGGTTCTGGGCTGGCGCTCATCATTTTTGGAATCTCCAGCTTCCTTATCTACAGGTGAGCTTGATCACCTCCTGCAGATAATTCCTACTTTAATGGAAACAGCTGATCTTGACAAATAGAGAGGTGCAGATGTGATTCAAACAGGATTGCAGCGTTGTGCAGCTATGCTGGTGCTGTATTTATCCAGCTGTTGCTACAGCAACAGCTCAGCGGGAGACGAGATGAAAGCAGTTGTGAAGTGTGTTTAAGCTGCCAAGTGAGCCCATATAGCAGCCCCAAATGAGGGTCACTGCCATCTCTCACCTAATGATCATTAGTGTGTTTTTTTGCTGGATTAATGCTGAATGCTTCGTGTTTGATCCGCGGCTGATGCCAGGCTTAGCACGTTTTAGTCTACGCTTGTTTTCCTCTCTGAGGATTATATGCTTATTTGTGAACTGTAAAAAGTCTTTTAGAGTTTAAAACCTCTGAGATCCTGATGGGAGATGCAGACAGAAGACTTCCTCCTTACACAGTCAAACCTTTTTCTCAAGCTGATGGGGAAAATCACGTTACAAACCAAAGGTTGACTTTGTGAGACGCTTACATTTTTCCTCAGAGTTTTGTCTTTCATCAGCAGACAAGACTGCAGAAGTGAATGAACCTTAAATGGTTTAAGTTACTGTATTTTCTGGAGTAAAAGTCGCATTTGCCAATCCTGGCGTAATGCTGCGATTCATGCATCAAAATTACATTTGCTGCTTCTTTTGACACTGTCAAATTTAATGCTCAATGCTTGTCCAAAAATGTGTTCATAAATTAGACGCTCCCATTGTGTGGAGAAGCTACTGTCTGAGATTTTTAGCTTCATGGAGGCTTTGACAGTATATCCCCCATATAATGCACCAAAGATACGGATGAGGTTGAAGTTTATTTATTTTGAAGAGCTCTACAAAAGCATTGATAATCACGTCTCACGTCTCATGTCTTTTTTCTTTTTTTCGTATGGTGATCCTTAGCTCCATACTGGAGGGGCTGCATCTGAATGATGGCGTATTTAGTTGTTCTTCCGTCTTTCTGTGACCCAGTTTGATGACTTGCTGTTCCATTAAGGAGAGGAGAAAAACAAAAGAAAAACATCATAATATTCAGGAGGAGAACATTCCGATTCTCCTCTGTGTTTGCAGCAAATACTGACACGTGCACCCACAGTGCCCTTTAGCAGTTGTTGGTGGGAAACAACCACTAGAGGGCAACCGGTTGTCAGTGGGAAAATAACAAATATGCAAGCCTATTTCTGCTTTGAAAAATCACAAATAAGTCACTTCTGAGTATGAGTCACACCCCTGGTCAATCTATGAAAAAAACGCGACTTATACTTGGGAAAATAAGGTATGTGAAGTACTTCTGAAGGCTGCTCTGTCTGAAGGATCCTGCAGAAGGTTTGAGGATCTTCATGAGTCACCAGCACAGACTGTGAAAAACAATGGATATATTAAAGTGTGACGTCACCCAAAGAAAATGCTTTACCTGCGGCTCTCACGAAATGAGGCAAAATCCCTCACCATTGCTTCCTGTTACGGGGGCCGCCATGTTGAAACCAGTTGACGGTGATTGGTCCGAGTCATCGTATCTATGGCAATGGCGACACTAGTTGCCACAGATATGATGACTCAGAGTGACTCAGAGCGACTCGGACCAACGAGTCGACAACGAGTCGACTGGTTTAAACAATGGCATTCCTTTATCAGGAAGCAATGCTACTTCCTATTTCGGAACACGAGAAGGGAGGGGTTGAGCTATTTATTGCTTTTACAGTCAATGGCCACCAGACAAAATTATTTACAAATTGTCCCATTTTTACAGTCTTGTAAAAATAACATTCTGTGCATTTGCAGTTCATTGTATTTAGTCCTTTGTTCATGGAAACCTACTTCTGCTTCATGATTTTTAGGATCAGATTTGTTTGGCCACCTGCTTACATGTTAATCCTACGTTTGACTTCTGTTCCCGGGTTTACGTTCCATCTGCACAAAGTGTTCCTCACACTTCAGGTGAGAGCTACACGGCAGCGGGACATCTGTTTGGTTTTACTGACACGTCCACCTCTGCCAATCCTGTGTTTATTAAAAACTGCTGGTTCTGAGCTGTTTATGTAAACCCAGTTTTGTCAAACAGCCACTTTGGATATATGAATGTAAAACACCCCATAATATTAGGAAAAACATTTAAAAATCTGCCTATTAATTAGATTGGAAGCTTTGCTTGCAGTTGCACTTTAATGTGGAAACATTTGCAAACACTGACGAAGACAAAACGTTTGCATGTCGGTTTCTCTTTTGATGAACCAGGGACCGCTGTATAACCTTAACCAAATGTCACACAGGTCATTTATTTCTTTGAGTTTATTTGAAGAAGATAATACAGCCTAATGCACATGAATACGTACCAGTATAAATTCTTAGTGTAAACTAGCCTAGAAAGCAGCTCATTTCCATTAAAAATGATTAAATGCACATGTAAAGTTTTGATATACTGCCCTCCATTATTTGTCGCGGGACTGATGTTTCAAAAATAAAGCATGAGAGGTGAAATCCACAAATTAGTCATCTATATATATATTTACAGTATTTATAGATGATTTAAGGCTGTAGAACCCTATCACTTTATATGCACTTTATACACTTTTCTCAGACAGCCATGAACATTTTCACACTGCTCTTTCTTGTTAAATTAAAGTTCAAACCTTCAGAGAAAAATGAGTGCAGTATTATACATCGAAAACAAAGATCTGATCTCGAATGAAGATTTACTTAGAAACCTGAATGTATTCTTTACAGAAGACACAGCATGGAGGAGGTTGATTGACAATGGTCTAATAGGTGGCAGAACTTATTGCACTGTAAAAATATTACTAGTTATAAAAAAATGTGCAAAATTGCACACAAATATCGTGACAGGTGAACCGTGATATAGCGACAGACCAGTGGAACTTTCTGTATATTTGATCATGCTCAAACTGTACAGGGTTCCTTCCACAGACACCGACACTCCAGTTTCAGTCACAACAGTCCTCACGGGTGGATACGGGCTGTCTGTGGGAGAAAAATGGTCAAACCTGTACAGGCCACTCACAAAACATCAAAGTCGTGGACTACTTATTCCTCATTTTCACATTCCGGTATTTTGAGTGTTTCCATTATACAATGGACAGATTATGCTGGATCGAACCACACCATTTTTGGGTCCCCGTTGGTTTTGGGTCCATAGAAAATGGAACGGAGTGGTTAGGGCGGAGCTACTGTTGAAACTCGATGATTGGCTGAAGATTGTTATGACAAAAGAAAGCACCAAGACAGTGGCTGTATTCCTCTCTGCTGCCCGCAATTTTCTCTCAAATAATATTCATGCCACATTTACCACGGACTTGCTGTGAGTGATAGGTCATAATAAACACTTGAAACAACCCACACGGGTGAGTAAAGGGGAAGTAGGTGAGACGCAGGCATATAAGTATTATTTGTTTTACCCCCCAAACCCTGCACACTGCAGAAGACGCCTAAGTGCTGCTGAACTGCTTGCACCTTGCAGGCTCCTTACCCCTAGCCTGACTTTTAGAATTTAGGAAATTAAACTATCAGAGTGTAGCTTGTGTGGGTTTCTTACAGGCTATTACTTATCGCCTGCACACCGCATGCGTGCAGCGTTTTTAAATGGTCAGCAAGGGGCCAGTATTCGCACCTTAGTAAGAGTGTGGCGCAAGAACACCATACGACTGCTTCAGTCCTACGTTATAGGTGTGTGTACCTTACATTAGGGCTGTGACGAAAACCTCATCACCGCGGTGATGACCTCATCACCGCACTTTTTTTTTTACTTTTTGCATATGGAGCGTGTTTGGAACTATAATAAACACATTAAACGCATTCATCTTTGCTGATAATTTCCTTTTTCTGCTAGTCCTGTGTTCAGACTTTCCTTCTTTCTTTCAGACTGTTGTCTCCTTTTCTCCCACCGCGCGCTCTCACTGTCTGCCTTTGCGCTGCACGTGACACGCGGCTCCCTTTACACACAAACAGGCGCGTGCTTTCAGAGGCACACACACATTCTACAACAGAAGTTTCTGTCTCGCAAGGAAATACAACAAATTTACTGCTTTCTAATTATTAATTTCCATTGTATTCATTTCCATTACAAGCTGCGTGCGTTCTTAAGTGCGCGACACCCCCCCCCCAACACAAAGGATTTTGTGTTGGGGGGGGGGGGGGGTATTACTGTTGTCCTTCACTCCGTAACACCAAACATGAACGTACGCTGTTAGATTTCCATGAATATCACTACATGTTTTGTTTGGGAACTATTTTTTGCAGCGTAGCGTTACATGTCTGTATAAACAAAGGCGGAGCCTCCTGCCCCCGCGTTCTTCATGTGTGTCAGGCTTTTTTTTGGGGGGGGGGGGGGGGGGGTTCTGCGGTTAACCGCGACACCGCGCCCCCTGGTGGTTCATCACCGCGGTGATGAAAAATTCGACACCGTCACAGCTCTACCTTACATTTTCCTAAACCCACAGTACTCAGGTGCATGTCACCTGAGTAGGTTATCAGCCAAAAACGTCCCTGAGAACTGGGGTTGCCCACAAAGGAGTCAGACCATTCTGGTGTCCTGACCTGATGTTTATGCCTAAAAGCCATAGCATGAACTCTGAGTGTGTTGTGTGTGTGGGTGTGTGTGTGGAGGGGGGGGGGTATTTTATTTTAGTTTTAGGGGACAGCCTTCTCATGTATTTTTTCAATCTGAGGAATGTTTCAGATGTTCCTGTCTGATGTTGGAACTTAAACGACTTTAGTGTTCAACAAGAAAACAGTTTTTGCTCCTAAAATTACTTTTTCTCGCTGGAAAAGCCAGGTTCAAACATTCCCTTTGCTTTTAATAAACAGTATTGCATAGTATTGAGATTACTTTAGTGATCTGAATCATTTATGTGTTAGAAAACATAAAAAAATAGCATGGTTGTTTGGAGGAACCCCTGGAGGAAGAGCTCAGTATGCAGTGAAGGAAATATATTCGTAGTAAAGAAGTTCCCACACTGTTCTTTCAATTTCAAGGTTTTAAAAAGTTGAAGAGGGAGTTGTATTTTCCCCTAACTGTGATTCAGTTAGGAGAACTGTGAGTATCTATTAGTGTGACACTCCACCCCCCCTCCCCATCCCTAAATCCTCTGACTCTTCAAAGAGAGGGTGTTCTGACCTCTGTCAGCTGCAGGTAAGACAAAACCTCAAGTCAAAATTAGAACCCGCCCAAAAGTTTGAAACTGTTGATGTGGTTTGATAACTTACTTGAATTCTTAGCTGTGTTCTAATTCACTCACTATTCTCTAACTCCTAAAAGACTGTAGGCTAGAGTGGAGAACTGGATTTTAACCACTGACTGTGAGAACTGGACTGAATATGTGTGATGTCACCCATTGAAAATGGCTTAATTGTGAGGTCAAGCCAGTCGTCTTTGGTACGGACGCCGCCATGTTAGAGCCAAATGACGTCAGTAAGCAGCGATTGGTCTGAGTCAATGTTTCTATGGCAATTAGGAGTGAGCTCTCTGGAAGGCCACACCCCTATCACTGAAAGCTGGCTCAGGAGAATCTGTCAATCACACGTTTAAGGTAGCAGAGGAAGAATGATTATAAATAGAATCATTGAATAATGATTGTTTATTTCTCTTTGGAAGTCTGCGGGTTTGTGGTTTTTTGGAGCCAGCAGACATTTCCTGTATGGGACATGAGGGTTCAGGGGTCACTCAGTCCAGTTCTCATATACAGTCAATGATTTAAATGCAACTCAGTTACATGTTTACTACTTTTCTTTGAAAATCTTAATATGCCACGACCAATTTGCTATTATGGAATAATCTACAACCTTTCAAATGACAAATAGTTCAAATGCAATGCATTGTGGTCTATATATGCCAGTAAAGTGAGCATGGATGCACACTTCTGGAAAAAGTTCCAGAGCACTGCATTTTGGAATTGTACATTCGGTCACTCGGACAAAACATCATACTCCCTATATAGTGCACTATAGTGGGCAGTGAGTGAATCCTACACAACCCTACTGTCAATCCTTGAGACTATTTTGTTTGCAGATTTATGTTTTTTGTTTTTTTTAATGAGCTCAACTGAGGGGTTTCACACAAAGCAACTTTAAAGAAACCCATATGTGATATTAAGCTTATTGCTTAAGATCCGAATATTCCCTGAGCATCTCAAGATCTAAATGAAAGTGGCAGGTTCTAACAGATTAGCTGTTTTGCCAGGAGTTTTAATGAGAACATGAGTGAGGTTTCACTTTAAGTGGTTCATGCAAACAGTCTGCTTGTAACTGGGGTTCATTTCAGGTGTTATTTCTGCTGCTCAAATGCCTTGAGGGTTGTGCTCAGCATTCAGCTGAGAAAACAAATGAAAACTGCTGCAGTGCCTTCGGTCTGCATGTTTATGGTGAAGCATTAAGCCTTCTTTAATTACCCAAGAAGTAAATCATGCACGCCTGAAGTAATGAAACTCCTGGAAGGAGCTCTGAACTCTGCTTGATGTCATGGAAAATTCTGCAAGTATTGAAATGAAAATTTGAACGTTTTTTTTCTTGACGCATTTAATTAAAATTAAGCGGCTAACATAACGCTTAACTTCTTAATGCATGGGTGTCTTAAATGAGCTGATTTGACGCCACTGAACTGCTAAAAATCACAACCATGATTTGACGGATTTTTCAATACTGATCATTAGCACTAACAAGCGTTAATCACCAGCCAATCACAGTGGATTTTGATCAGAGGAGAGGCGGAGCAAAGATGGAGGAGCAGCTATCCGCCTGAGGTAAATCCACTAACCCTAAATCTGAGTTGATCATAAAAAATAATTCAATAATCTAATAAAAACAATGAAACTTGAGTTTATTCTCATCATGTAAGCTCACAAATGCTCTACTCGTTTTCTCCTGTAGCTCACGCTTCAACAAACACTACATGGTTTCCCAGCAAGATAGTTATCCTTCCTGAATGCCCCTTCGGTAAGTTTTTGGCCAAAGTTGTTTTTTAAACTTTTATTTTTACATCTTGGATCTGGGAATGTAATAAGCTACAGCGGGGAAAATAAGTATTGAACACGTCAACATTTCTCTCAAAAAACATATTTCTAATCGAGCTATTGACACAAAATTTTCACCAGATGTCGGCATCAACCCAAGTAATGCACACATAGAAAGAAATCCAAACATTTATGTCCATAAGTGAAGTTTTGTGTAATAAAGTGAAATGGCACAGGGAATAAGTATTGAACACGCTTACTGAAATTTATTTAATACTTAGTGCAAAAACCTTTGTTGGTGATTACAGCCTCAAGACGCCTCCTGTATGGAGAAACCAGTCGAATACATTGCTCAGGTGTGATTTTGGCCCATTCATCCACACAAACTGCCTTCAAATCTTCAAGGTTCCGGGGGTCTCTTCTGTGAACCCGGATCTTCAGTTCTTTCCAAAGATTTTCAATTGGATTCAATTCTGGTGATTGACCTGGGCCATTCTAGCAGCTTTATTTTCATTTTCTTCAACCAGTTGAGTGTTACCTTGGCTGTGTGCTTGGGATCGTTGTCTTGCTGTAAGATCCACCCTCTTTTCATCTTCAGCAGCCTGGCAGATGACAGAAGATTCTGATCAAGTATGTCTCGATACTTTTCTCCAGTCATTATTCCTTCAATGATATGAAGTCTACCATGTCTTCGAGTTCAATTTTGGTCTCATCTGACCAGAGTATCTTCTCCCAGAATGTCATGGGTTTATCCAAATGTTGTGTCGCAAACTCCAAACGAGCTTCAACATGCTTCTTCAAAAATGGAGTCTTGCGTGGTGTGCGTGCATGGAGGCCATGGCGGTTGAGTGCATTACTTATTGTTTTCTTTGAAACAACGGTACCTGCTGATTCCAGGTCTTTCTGAAGCTCCCCACGAGTGGTCCTGGGCAGTTGGAGAACCCTTCTGATGATTGTTCTGACTCCTCTGTCTAAAATCTTGCGAGGAGCACCTGGCCGTGGCAGGTTTATGGTAATGCCGTGTTCTTTCCACTTCCGGATGATGGCCCCAATGGTACTCACTGGAACTTTCAGAAGTTTAGAAATGCGCCTGTAACCAATGCCTTCAGTGTGTTTTGCAACAGTAAGGTTGCGTAGGTCTTTGGACAGCTCTTTGCTTTTACCCATCATGCAATGCTTCTTGTCTAACACCTTGCTGGTGAGAAACCTTTTTAAAAGCCATCAATCAGGACTATACCAGCTGATATTACTTTGCACTAAAAGGGGGCAGGTTAACCTTCTGAATACTGACAAACTCCAGCTGCTTTCTTGGCTTGCCGGACCTTTTTACCCCTCCTTTTCTTCATGTGTTCAATACTTATTCCCTGTGCCATTTCACTTTATTACACATAACTTCATTTATGGACATAAATGTTTGGATTTCTTTCTATGTGTGCATTACTTGGGTTGATGCCGACATCTGGTAAAAATTTCATGTCAATAGCTCGATTAGAAATGTGTTTTTTGAGAGAAATGTTGACGTGTTCAATACTTATTTTCCCCGCTGTATGTTCACACCGCCCTCAGCAGCACAAGTTCAAGGCAGCATTTCCAATGAAAAGTCAATGTAAACACGGTTAAACGCATGTTTCAGGCTTCCACATTCGAAACTTGCATTCATGCGTAGCTACGCAATTTTTCTACAACTGTTTTCGGGCTTTACGTACAAAACGCTCAGCCATGGAATGCCAGCTAAACCAGATCAAACTTTGACCAATCAGGGACTCAGAGCGTAGCAGGTCTGTTTGGTGAACCCAGACACGGTGACGAGCCTGGGGACGTCTGCGTTTGTTTTTCAAATAAAGATCTTACATGATGGTAACCCATATCCGCCATTGCAAGGACGCTAGCATTGAAACAAACTGTTTCTGTGAATTTCCTTCAACTGTTGGTGGTGTTATGCACTAGGAAACAGTAGGAAAAGAAAAGAAGAACATGATGGACTAAATGCATGCCTGGTGTGTTTGTAGTTTGAAACTTTAACAGGAAAGGGTTTGGAGTCTGCAGCACTTTTTCACAGCAGTATTTAGATTGACTGGCAAATACATTGACTGACAGTTAGACATCAACTTCTCACTTCTGGATTCATATTTGCTGTTTCAATGTCCACTTTGCAGTGAACCAAACACTCACCAGTGACTTCCTGTTTTTGTTGTTTTTTTGTGATCCAGGCATCAGGAAGGCTTTGCCGATGGACATAGAAATGAAGATCCAGATTCTCTGAAACAACCACTAAACCCCTTTATAAAGCTTCATCAGGCTCCAAACGTGAAATACTCATCTTTGATTTTACTTTTCATATTTTTGATAACATGTAATTGAATCAGTTAGTTCAAAAGGGGCCCAAGTCCAAGAGGTTTGTTTTTCCAGGAAATGATTTTAATTGCATAACTTAAAGGGAGGCTACACCAAATGATTAATACTTTACCCAGATTCAGTTCATAGCTTACAAATGCTATTATATGAAGCACCTCACTTTTATCATTTCAGAGGACTAGCAAACTAAAGTCTCTGGACTTGGGCCCTTCTTGAATTAAACAGGGGCGCTGCCATATTGGATAACTAGTGCTGCCATCTGTGGGATAAAGCTAAACCCATGCAAGAGAGGCCCAAGTCCAGGAATTTTGCACTTAATGCATTTTAAGTGTCAAGCATAGTCAATACTACTAATACCACTGGAGAGGACACTCAGCGCCATCGCAAGATGGTGACACAACACGGAAGGGGACAGATACCGGTTATAAGCTCGTCCGATTGGCGAAGGAAACGAGCGCCAGGGGTCTCCTTTGATGGTGGGAGAGGTCATTGTGCCTCATTGGACAGCTACCGCCCGCCTCAAGCTGGGCAGCCCCCAGCCAGTAAGGTGCTGTCTCGCCATGGCCTGCCTGCCCCACTGGGTGCGTGGGGATGAGAGAGATGCCTCTCGAAAAGTGGGCCAATAAACACTTGCACCAGGCAATCCCAAAGCACTAAGAAAGAAACCCCCAGCTCTTCGCTTCGCTAGTTGGAACGTCAGGACCATGTGTCCCGGACTCACTGCAGACCTCCAGCAGATCAATGATGCAAGGAAGACAGCTGTCATTGATAGAGAACTCTCGCGACTAAACATCGACATTGCTGCCTTACAGGAGACACGGTTGGCTGACAACGGCACCATCAGAGAAGCAAACTACACCTTCTACTGGCAGGGGAAATCTCTGGACCAACCCAGGCAGCATGGTGTTGGCTTCGCAGTGAAGAACACGCTTGTCAGCTACACCGAGCCCCCCACTGCAGGAACAGAAAGGATTCTCACACTTCGACTGTCAACGTCCTCTGGCCCAGTCAGCATTCTCAGTGTGTACGCACCAACCCTCTGCTCCACTCCAGAGGAGAAAGATCATTTCTACCAGGCCCTGGAAGAAGCAATATCCAGGATTCCCAGCACTGAAGGCCTTTACCTTCTAGGAGACTTCAATGCAAGAGTTGGAGCCAACCATGAGGCCTGGCCCACCTGCCTCGGAAGCTATGGGAGGGGGAAGATCAACGAGAATGGCCAGAGACTACTGGAGTTTTCCTGTTACCACAGCCTGTGTGTGACCAACACTTTCTTTAAATGCAAAGAGATCCACCAAGTGTCATGGAGGCACCCGCGTTCACGCCACTATCATCAGCTTGATCTAGTTCTCACCAGAAGAGCGGACATTGCCAGCGTCCTCCTCACCCGCAGTTACCACAGCGCAGACTGTGACACGGATCATGCCCTTGTGGCAAGCAAGGTACGCATAATGCCGAAGAGGTTGCACCACTCAAAGAAGAGAGGTCGACCGCGCATCAACACCAGTTGCTCCAGCAACCTTGCAAAAACTCAGCAATTCATCACCAGGCTGGAAAACACCCTCAGCGAGGGAGTGACAGCGGATGGCACCATTGATTCCAAGTGGCTCCACCTCCGGGATGCTGTATACAACTCTGCCATCACTGCCTACGGGAAGAAAGAGAGGAAGAACACTGACTGGTACGAGGCCTACTGGGAGGAAATGGAGCTTGTGACTGAGGCAAAGAGAAAAGCCCTTCTGGCTTACAAGGCCAAGCCCAGCCCAAGTACACTACAGGCCCTACGGACTGCCAGGAACAAAGCCCAGCAGACCGCCCGCCAGTGCGCCAACATTTACTGGCAGAACCTCTGCAGCAGTATACAGACAGCTGCAGAGTCAGGCAATATAAGAGGAATGTACGAGGGCATACAGAAGGCAATAGGCCCAACCCTCTACAAGACCGCCCCTCTCAAGTCCAAAACGGGCCAGGTGATTACCGACCAGGGGAAGCAGATGGAGCGATGGATAGAGCACTATCTCGAACTGTATGCAACACAAAATACAGTAACTGATGCAGCTCTCAACTCCATCCCAGACCTGCCAGTGATGGAGGAGCTAGACACCCCACCTACTGTGGAAGAACTCAGCAAAGCCATTGACGGCCTTGCCTGTGGGAAGGCACCTGGGAGCGACGGAATCCCTCCAGAGGTCCTAAAGAGTGGAAAATCAGCCCTGCTCCACCCACTCTACGACCTCCTCTGCCTCTGCTGGGATCAGGGCTACATCCCCCAGAACATGCGGGATGCCAATGTCATCACATTGTACAAGAACAAAGGGGACCGGAGCGACTGCAACAACCACCGTGGCATTTTTCTCCTCAGCATTGTCGGCAAAGTGTTCGCCCGTGTCGCCCTAGTCCGCCTGCAGGCCCTTGCCTCCCGCGTATACCCAGAGTCCCAGTGTGGCTTCAGGACTGGCTAATCAACTGTAGACATGATCTTCTCCCTACGCCAACTGCAGGAGAAGTGCCAGGAGCAGAACATACCACTCTACATCGCCTTCATCGACCTCACAAAGGCATTCGATTTGGTCAGCCGAAGCGGACTCTTCAGTTTGCTGCGAAAGATCGGTTGCCCCCCACACCTGCTTGCAGTGGTCATGTCCTTTCATGAGAACATGCACAGTACGGTCTGCTACAATGGTGCAACATCTGAGGCCTTCCCCGTCAGCAGTGGAGTAAAGCAAGGCTGTGTCCTCGCGCCCACACTCTTCGGCATCTTCTTCTCCATGCTCCTAAAATATGCGTTCAAGGACTGCAGCGAGGGTGTCTACATCCACACCAGGTCGGATGGCAAGCTCTATAGTTTAGCCCGTCTTCGTGCCAAGACTAAAGTGACAAAAGTACACATCCGTGAGTTGCTCTTTGTTGATGATGCAGCCTTGACTTCACACACTGAAGGCGGCCTTCAGCAGCTCGTCAGTCGCCTCTCCCTCGCCTGCAAAGAGTTTGGACTTACCATCAGTCTGAACAAAACCAATGTCATGGCCCAGGGCACTGAGACCCCTCCAACAATCACCATTGATGGACACATCCTGGACGTTGTGGAGAACTTCACCTACCTCGGGTCCATGATCTCCAGTTCATTGTCCATTGACTCGGAGATCAACAGCAGAATCGCAAAGGCAGCTGCAGTCATGGCCAAACTAATCCAGCGAGTGTGGAATAATTCCAGCCTCACTGAGAAGACCAGATTGCACGTCTACCAAGCCTGCGTGCTCAGTACCCTCCTCTTTGGCAGCGAAACGTGGACCACCTACGCAAGGCATGAGAAGAAGCTCAACACCTTTCACTTGAGGTGCTTGCGGCGCGTGCTGCGGATCAAGTGGCAGGACAATGTCCCAAACATAGAGGTGCTGGAACGAGCCAACATGAACAGCATGCACGCAGCACTTGGTGAGAGACGTCTGAGGTGGCTTGGCCATGTCATGAGAATGGACACAGGCCGCATCCCTAAAGACCTACTCTATGGCGAGCTAGCTGAAGGCTATAGAAGAAGAGGGCGTCCAAAGCTGCGCTTCAAAGACGTCTGCAAGAAGGACATGAGGTGGTGCTCCATTGACCCCTACACTTGGGAAAGTCAAGCAGACGATCGCCTTATCTGGAGACTTCCAGTCAGGCAGGGTACAACAGATGCTGAGGCCAAGCGGAACGAGAATGCTGTACAGAAAAGAACCAGGAGGAAGCAGCGGCAGCAACAGCTGCAAGAGCCATCATCCTTCACCTGTACCAAGTGTGGCAGGGACTGCCATTCCACAATCGGACTGCACAGCCACTCTCGGCGGTGCAGGTAGATTCATCAAGGAGCTACACCATCGTCTCTCAAAACGGACGGCTGCCGACGACGAGTCAATACATTACAACGGACTTGGGACTTATTTGCACATAATCAGATAGCTTTTCCCTTGAAGACCATTGAAAAATTGTGGACTTGGGCCCCTTTTGAACTAACCGATTCAATTGTATTTAAATACAATATATTTCTGGTGTTCCTTAATATGTAATCTCAAAGTATATTTGTATTCTTTTTTTTGTGTAAATTGATTTGTAGAGGAATGTTAACCTACATGGATGTGTGAAGATGCCCTGAGCTGTGATATCCCTGCTAAATTAATTGCAGTAAAATCATTGATTTTTTTTGTTTGAAAGTTTTAGGATTCTGAACCTCAACTGCTGCTGATGGTGTGAAATGTCCCCTACAGTAAAATGACCTGAAATAAAAAAGGGCCTTGTGTTATGAACTTCCTTCTCTGTGCTGCTTGCTTCACCAGCCTTAGCAGGTTGGTCCGGGTGTCCCCTGCAGCCAGAGGGGCTTTTTTGTAATGCAGTCCAAACTTTTGTTTGGCCGCCGCTGAGGTGTGAGGTCGCCTGCAGCAGTGTCTGCAGAGGACGTCAACCAGAACAGCAACAGCAGCTGTTGTTTCAGCGGCTCCACTGCTTTTCACAAGCTGTTAAAACAAAAGGACCAGTGTTGCCCCCACCCCACCCCTACACACAGAAAGGTACATATTTGGGGGGTTGACGTGGTAAATGGGCCTGTTTAATAATCTCAAATTCTAGCAAGTATTAGGAATCCTTTCTGCAACAAAACTCTCATTTTTGTTTTCGGAGCAGCCAAAAGCCAATAAAATGAGGAGCGGAGTTTGGGGCCAGAGCGGCTAGAGCAGGAAAAGGCAGAAATATGGGGATGTGCAAACGCTGCAAGTATTCCCTGCAGCCATCTGGAAGTGTTTTACACCTTTTAGATTTCCCTGGAATGCCTGCCCTCTGCTTATTTTTCATTTCTAAGTGTTTCAGACCTGAATTAATCCCCCACCCCTTTACTCAGACAAAAAGAAGTTTAAACGAGCAAGCAAGTAGGAATTCAGCGGAGTTTCATTTTTGAAATTTGCTCTTGCTGTAAATTATCAAAGTGCAGCTCCCGTTGGATCTGCCCCACATGTGCTGGAATGCTCGTCTTCTCTGCGGTTCTTCCAGCCCGAGCGGCCCCCAGAAATAACACTGACATCGTGTCAGAAACCGGAGGAGACCCATTTCTCCGCTTCTTCTGATCTTTTCTGATCTGCTGTTTTTCACTTACTGATAATCAGAGACGAGCATGATTGGGGAACACACAGAGGAAATTTAGATACCATGAAAAAACCTGTATAATCTCCTGAGGCCGGCTATAATAAGGGTGGGTGATGGACACTACTCACTAGTCTTGACCCAAAACAAACAAACAAACAGTGACCCAAAAAGGGAAAAAAATGTCAAACTTGAGCTTCATTTCAGCCATCTGACTTGTTCTATCCTGGAGAGCTGGCTTGTGCTGGAAGAACCCAAACATTTGAACAAACCCCACAGAGAAGCTCTTTGTCCAAATCCCCTTTTCTCATCCCGACTTTCTGTTGGCTCCAAAACCTGATCCAGAGCTGCTTTGGGATTTTTCCCCTCGTTCTTCTTCCCGCTGAAAGAAGCTGACAGCTTTTACTCTTAGCCGTAAATTTGAACAGAAACGTTCAGTGTGTAAACAGATGTAAGAATCATTTTGAAGTTTTAAATGAACATTATGTTTCAGAGTGAAGAAAAAAAGTCACATTTAGCAGAAAGAATTGTTCTGTTTTTGCTTCAAAAACCCAATCATATTCTTCTTGTTGCGTATTTCTGCCAGTAAAAGTCATTCTGCAGAGAAAGAGCACCATGGATGTACGTATGTAAGTATCCTGGATGTTTTCTTTCTGCATATTTTTATAATGAGGGAATTCGTCTGAGGCGACATAAATGCTGACAGGAACAATACACAGACGAGTCGGAAAAACCTCACAGCACCTTCTTCTGCAAAAACATCAATAGATTATTTTCTGATTGACACTCTCAGCCACTCACTTCATTTAGAAAGAAGCCTGCTCTCCCCCCCACCACCACCCTCTGTGTGCAGAAAGTTGCTGCAAAAACTGAATCTTAAGAACGTTTTAAAAAAATGTAGGGCAAGAAAAGCAATCACGAAAGATTTTCAAAAGGAAAATAATTTTTTTATAATTTGAGAAAACGTGTCTTAGTGACTAGAATGTTTTTTCTTCAGATAAAATTACCATTTTCCTTTCTCTGCTGGCATAAAAGTTTCTGCTTATTTAAAGAAAATGTTTCACATTTTAAGAATTTTTGACTCATTTCTAGAGGGCCTATTTTTTTTGGCAGGACATTTGAATCAGGACTTCACTATAAACGTGGCTGTTCAGAGGACTTTGATGCAAAAGTCTTGTGGTTTATTCAGATGTGACCCCCCCCCCCCCAACCCATAGCAGACAGCTATGTGACTGTCGAGGTGTCCGCTGAAGGGTGGCAGCTGTCTTGCATAGGGTTTTGAACCGTCTCTCTGTTAACACTCACCTGGAAGCTGCACAGCTGTTTGCCTGCTACAATGCAGCTCAAAGACCCACTGTGATGAAAATGGTGTTTCTGGTGTTTTTAACCTGTTCGTGTACCATTTTTTCTGATGATGATGGACAAATATAAAGAAAATTAAGAATAAATCTGCATTATTGAGTATTATTGAGAGGGGAAGGGGGGGCAGGGTTGCTCTGTGCCAATTTGTTACTCTGTAGAAACTATATCTTTGAAAACAACACAGGTTTTCTTTATTCTGACTAAATCGTGGTAATCCTAATGAATCAGATCAAAAGTGGATCGGAGTGGTTCTTTAAAGCTTGAAGTTGTTGCCGTTTGAGATAAAGTGAGGCGGTTGCAGCTTCATGGTAAAAACATCAGAGCAGCAAACTTTCAGGACCCAAAGCAGCTTTGTGTGAGATCCTCCTCCCATTCTCTGTGTCCTTGCTGGTTTGAGCATCTGGCCTCTCCCTCCACAGGAAACTGAAGCTGGAGAAGGAGCTGGCTGGAATGCTGTGGAGAGTTCAGTGGGAAGACCTTCAGTTCGAGAGCCCCAACAAATACCACAAACGAGCAGGCAGCCGCCTGACTCTCTCACAGGTAGATGCCCTAAAGACGTTGTGTTTTTCTGGTCTCCCCCCTCCAAAAAATGGCTGCCACACGTCTTTATCTCCTCTGCTGTTTGATGCTGGAGGCGGAAGCGGGCTCCTCAATTATCCTTCCTATCACCTGTGCTGTAAAGTGTCCACGATGGTACAGAAGCCCATCCTGAGCTCTGTGCCGTGGATGAAAATGGGCTTTTTCTCTGCGAAAACAGTCCAGCTCTTTGTGCGTTGACGCATTCTCTTAAACATTTCTGTTCCAGACATGCAGACGCATAATAAATAACTGTCAAATAGGCCCCTGCCCCCCGCCACACAGCATTATAAAACCCCCTCAGGTTCCTCAGGTGTGGGGTTCCGTCGTCTGGGTGCTAATGCCTCTCTTCTGGATTTCAGCTGGCACGTGCACGTGTTCATGAAAAGCATGTGCACAGACGCCTTTCACTGCTGCTGAGAGACTGGAAGCTCAGACGTTTTTCCAAAACGTTCCATTTTCCAGAGTGCCATGTGTTCCTGGTGTTTTTATACACACGTGGAGGTGTCTGTGGGTGTGTGTGTGAGTGTGTCTGCCTGTCTGTGTGTGCATTCATCTGTCTATCTATCTTTATCTGTTTTTTTCTGTCAAAATGCCTGTATACCTGTCTCTGTTCATGTCTCCCTGTCTTTCTTTTTGCCTGTCTGTCTGTTTTTGTTTATGTCTTTCCATCTATCTTTTTTTCTGGCTGTCTTGCTCTCTGTATGTTTGTTTGTTCCAGTTTGTCTGTCTTTCTCACTGTCTGCCGGCCTCTTTTTCTGCCTGTCTGTCTCTCTGTCTCACTTTCTGCCTGTCTGTCTTTCTTTATCTCTGCCTGTCTGTCTGTCTTTGTTTCTGTTTCTCTTTCTCTTTCTGTCTGTCTTTCTCTACATTTCTTTATTTCTGGCAGTCTCTCTTTCTTCCTTTGTGCCTTTTCATGCCCGTCTTTTTGTCAGTTTGTCCAACCATCTGTTTGTCTTTCTGACTGTCTGTCTGTACATTAGCTAATGGTTCCACACTAAAGAGAGAACACGTCTTTTTTTGTTTTTCCCTTTTCCTTTCTGCAGTATCTGTTGCAGTGAAGTGGAACCACTTTTTCAAATGAACCCTTTTTTTTCCTCCTCACACTAACAGAAACCTTTTCTTCTGCCTTCTACCTTCTCAGAGAGGCTCCAGCTACGGCTCCTTGATAACTGCCCAGGGAAAATATCAACTGTTTGCAAAAACCGGCTATTTTAAGGTAAGGCTTAGTGAGTTCTGACATTTTCAACTCCTGCACACTCCACTCACACCCACACATGTGCACACAGAGAAAGCTGGTGAAGCGAGAGACAGCAAGTGTGGGCGACTTTAGGCAGTTAATGTGAGCTGCTGCAGAAAGCATTAGTTTTCTCTTTCCCCCCCCCCATACAGCGTGGACAGAACCATCTTTAGATTGTTGCTGCTCATCTCCATGTGCGTGAGAGGCGAATCCATGACACACGATGGGTTTTGTTTTAAGAGGCAGAGCTGATGTGACAGTCATCAATGCCTTCCATGCTGATGCACTTCATGAATGCATCACAAGCAATGGAGGGACGGGGGGGATCACACCCAAACTGCAAGGAGGAAGACACAAAAGACAGCAGTCTTACTTTGCAGAAATTAAAAAAAGAAATACATAAAAACAATGACATGTCCTCCACTACAGCTCTCCTTTGGTGTTTTTCAAAGACGTGTGGCTTTTGTCTGCTTCCCCTCTCGTGTCGCTCGCAGGGAAACCTGGTGGCCATCAAGCACGTCAACAAGAAGAGGATAGAGCTGACGAGACAGGTCCTGATGGAGCTGAAGCATGTGAGTTTCTGCTTCACCACCAAATGGGCTTCAACCGTTGATAAAAACCTTCAGATCTCGATCTTCAAGATCCTTTGCATTGATTTAGATTCTTTACATTTGCATATTAATATTATGATTATTATAATTTAGGGGTCAAGTGATTAACAGTTGACCACAAATACATTAGCACTATTATTATAGCACTTTGAAACCCTGTTTTTTGTTTACCTCTGCAAATTCATCATGTACCATAATTCATCATTAACCATAATTAGACATTATGTACATTGTTCTCCTGTGTCTTATTGCATTTTCTTTGACATTTTAAATCCATTTAGGTAAACAACCATCTAACCAGTCAGTTTTAACTATTTTTTTCTGTCCTATTTGTTATTTTCCTACAATTTTGGACTCAGTCTTGCTAATTTAGCCTCTGTCATTGTACTATGCGGCTGTAGTCAACATCAGCTTTAGATTATCCTCAACCTTTTAACCTGTGTTCACTTCTTTTCGGCTGATTTACCATTCAGCACATTGCACACCATTCCAACTTCTGCATTTTTAAAAAATGTTCTAAAAAGAACCCGGAGCAGCTTTACTCACTAACTCTGACCTGCAAAAAGGTCAGAAACATTGTTTGGCCAAAAATCTAAAAACCTGTGTTGTTTTCACCTCTTAGTTGAGGGCAGGAAGGCTGGTGTGGAGTAAGCCTGCCTCAATTTCCCATCATCCGTCTGTTTACACTCGCTCCCGCTGGCTTACAGCTCCTCGTAACCCCAACCTAATATTAGCAGAGGAATATTGGAGCTATCCAGCTGTACGTTTCTGAGCCAGATACCAGCTCAGATGAGGAAAACAAAGACATACACGGATGTATTTGTCTACAAGCGGCAAAGCAAAAAGGTTCTCTCACTAGAAAGAATAATTCTTTCAATTATAAATCCTAATCTTTCTGTTTCACCAAACCAGAGCCTGTTGAGTCTTTTTTCAAATGCGAAAGGTTCATTTTACTGTAAGGTTAATTTATATATATAAATTTGCAGAGTAATCGTCCTTTTTTTTTTACCATCAGCTCTTTGACATGAGGATGCAGACTGTAGAGCTTGAACGCTCAGTCATTGCTAGCTGTCCCAGCGTTTTCTCCTGCTGGCACAATAACCTTTGTGTTCCAGATTATGTGAAAAGGTGGACCTCTTCAGAAAAAATAACTTTCTTTTTTTTTAATTGTAAAGTTTTTTCTGGTTTTGGACACAGAGAACAGTCTTTGTTAGAGCTACACACAGGATGTTGGTTGTTAATCACAGGAAGGACCCGCCATCCATCACCTCTGTCCTGAACATGAGCCCCGGCAGCTGCTGATCAACGCCGCTGGCTGGCTGGGAATCTTTTACAAGAGACCGATAAGGAAGCCCCCTGGGGTAGGGGTGGGTGGGGGTGGGGTTAATAGGGATGGAAACATGGTGCGGTGCAGAGACAGACATAACTTTGAAGTGGCATCCACTTGGCTGCAGCTGTTGTTGGAGAGGAGCAGAGGACGGCCTCTCAGGCAGACGCCTCGAGGGGGAGAACGGCCGCTGCTGATGCTGGCACCCCCCTGGACACCCCAGAGGCTTGATGGGCTGTCAAACCTCAAAGCTTCTGCAAAAACCAACCAGATGGGAGGAGAGGCAGGCCTGCCAGTGGAAACTAAACCACTTTTCCTAATCTCCCCTCCTCTCCTATGTGCCCCCCCTCCCAAACTCTAGAGTGTGGCAGGGGAGGTTATGTAGGCCAAAGGGTAGGCAAGCATCTTGCAAGCTGCAAAAGAGGGGGCACTGGCTCTCCAGTTTGGTGTCAGGGCTGCCGTCGGTCACATGGCCGGCCTGAAGCTTCAGTCTGTGAGGACTGAGGGGAGGAGGAGCAGGAGAACGTGCCCCCCTCCCATCGCTTTCACCTCCGTCTTTCACGTCTGGTCTGTCCACCTCAGCTCCACCTCCAGGTTCTCTCCTCCTCCCTGGCACACTGGCTCATTCATAGCCTGCAGGGTTTCAGCTGCAGACGTTTCTGATGAACTGTTGGCAGTTTTTCTCCCAACGTTTTGCATAAATGAACCCCACCCCCCACCCCTCCTGGCTTTCCACAGGGTTTGGGAGTGTTTGGAAAGAGTGACGCTCACGGCTGTGTGGTTATTTTCAGATGAGGGACGTTCAGTTCAACCATCTAACCAGGTTCATCGGGGCCTGCATCGACCCCCCCAACATTTGCATCGTGACCGAGTACTGTCCCAGAGGCAGCCTGCAGGTAACACCGCTCTCCCTTACTCACCTGTAAGCGCTCGGTCTATGTTTAGCTCTGGAACGGCTTTAATCTGACAATGGACAGCACAGCAAAATAAAAAAACAAACAAATAATAATAAAAAAAAACAATTTCCATTTAACTTGAACGTTATTGATCATAGATATATATACAAAAGAATCAGAAGAACCAATTCAATAGACATAAGACATATAAAAGATACGATCATGTTATAAATGGAAGAAGGGTTTAACCCTGTAAAGCCCACTACAAAAAAAGTGAATAAAAATATCCAATTAGGGAATTAAGAGGATTTTTTCAAAACCCTTTGATAAAATCCACAGAAAATAGTTTTCATTATCATTTTTTATGATACATGGTACATTTTTGCTCACAACAATGCTCTTTAAGATGCAAAAATTGTGACATGAGTGTTAAAGAAAAAAACAGTTTATACCCACTGTATCAAATGTGATCCACACAGTTTTTAAGTGGTGAACCTGTAGCACAAATAATTCATAATCAACAAATTTTGAATTCTTTCAACACTGATTATTATTAGGCTCACCTTAAAAGAGAAAGAACTTGTGAAAAAAAAAGTAAAATATAATGAAAATTTATGAAAATAAAATTGTATTGCTAACTGTTGTCGATAATCCTCACTTGTTTATGTTTACGTTCTGTTTTTATTTTTTATTTTAGTGTTTTTTTGTTTTTATTGGGGGGGTTGTCATACATGTTAACTGTGAAAACTCAATAAAATACTTGAATTACAAAAAAATATTACAAATTTATGATTTAAAAATTTATAATTTTACTAGATTACTAGAAGTAATGCTTGTTGTAAAGTGGGCCTCCTACAAAAAAAGGTTTTCCTTTAAAAAAATATTGTGTTTAGTAAAATAATAACATTAAATCTGATGGAACCCATCAGCAAAAGTTTTTTACATCATGATTATTTTGTATTGACTTATCAATCTAATCAATAACATTTACAATTAGATATGTCAGAGCACTCACCATGAAGTTTTCTGATGCAGTCTTACTTTGAGGCTTTGCCCCGCCCACCACAGTAGCCATAGACCAATCAAATCAATAAGCATTCATTCACTTTTAACTTTTAAAGAGCTCAGATACTTTAACCTTACATGGCCCATTTTACCTGATGGGCCTAATTTAGGTGATGTCAACCTATCAGTTTAGTTTTTGAATAGCAACAGATGAGTTATTGAAGTTTGGGAAATTAGCAAAAGAGATTTCAGGAGATTTTGAAATAAGCATTAAAAGCTCTTCTACTGCCTCTAGTGGAGGGACGATGAACTACAGAAAATATGCACCAACATATAGAATGTGATATTAGGGAGAATTTGGATCATGTTAGTCAGATAGGGATCTCAAAACTGTGTGTTTCAAATATGAAATGTATAGGGTTAAAGTTAGGCCTTAACCTAGTATGGGGAGCACAGGATCTGAGTCCTAAGAAAATATTACTAACCCACATGAGAGACCGGGGGAGATTTTCCTTTGAAATATCCCCTAAAAATAACAAAACAAACAAAAAAATTGACGATTTAAGCTTTGAAATGCCACAATTATGTTAAGGTTTGACATCAGAATGCGTCTCTCTGATGCTGGAATACATGCCATTAAAGCAATCACACATTTCGGAGACCCATATTGTTGGTGTGATCCAAACTTTCCTAAAAAAAAACATTAGTTCATGTTTCCTGCCCTGTAGTTCATCATCAAGTCCACTAGGGGCAGTAAAACAACTTTTCCTGCTCATTTCAAAATGGCCGCTTCCGTGAAATCTCCAAAAAAAAGAAATAGTATGTACAATCAGAAGTTGTAAAATTAAGAGAATTAAGTCAAAATTTTCAATAAAATTGTTCATTTATGCTTTAAATGGACATTTTAACAGAAATAAGTTACATTTTTTCAAAAAAAAAGTTACAATTAGACTATATAAAGTTTCAACAGAGACAATCAACATTATCTGTTTAATTTACCGTATGTTGCTGACAATTCAGAGGAATTGGATAAATTATTACTGCTCAAGAATCTTTAGTTTATGGACAACTTTATTGTCATGATATTACAACTTTTTCTGCATTTAAATTCTGCGTTAAGTGTTTCAAAGTGCAACTTTTTAAATATATAACTTTATTCTTGTAAAATTGCCGTTTTCTAATAATTTTGTGATTTTTTTTCTCTTAAGTTTACGACTTTGTTCAGATCTGTTTATGGTGGTCCTCCTAATCCTCTATTGTTAAAGAATGCAAAATTTGCTGATAATTCATTCTTTATAATCCAGTTCTACCATGTTAAAAATGTGTGGATTAAATTTGAGACAGTGTGTAAATAAGAATCTTTTTTCCTGTACACTCATGTTCCTAAACATTGTTGTAAACAAAACGTACACCTGACATATAACAATCAAAACCATTTATGTCTCATAAAAAATGATATTGCAAAAATTATTGTTTGTGGATTTCATAAAAATGTTTTAAAAACTTCTTAATTCCAAAACACTTGAATTTTCAGACAGTTCTTTGATGTAGTGGACTTTCCAGGGTTAAAATGTAGTGGAATTGTTATTTTATTATGGCTTTGAAACAGAAAAGCTCTCCATCCTCAGAACCAAGTTAATCTTCTAAGGATTTGTGTGTTTAGGATATATATTTTTAATTCGTTGAGCAAAAATATTTCTAATACTTTGCTTTGTTTCAAGAAACCAAACCAGGGAAAGATAGAAAATGTGTGAAGAAAATGACATCCAAATGAAAAATATTATTCCTCTAATCTCATTGAGTCCAGCTTCTGGCTCAGAGTTAAAATGAACCAAATGGCTTTGATTTGAGAAGGAAACGCAGTTTGAACCCGTCAGACATTTGTAAGATTCTTCCTGAGATCAAGAAGCTGAAGTCTAATCCAGATTACTCAAAACTGCACCGCAGGCGAGTCTGTAAATGATTATTGTCTCAGCTAACAGGAAGCATAAATCCCTTTAAGTTGATTTTTGATCAACTTTGACAAGGAAAACGTGTGAAAAACCAAACAAACCCACTGAGGAACAAGCTGCAGATTGAGAGAAAAGCCTTTAGAAATGGAAAAAGTGTCACAAGCAAATCTATGAAGTCTGGACTATTTTACACTTTGCCAAACAAGCTTTTCCTCCAGTTTGTCTCCTCGTGTAATGAAGGAGGCTTTTAGCAGACGTGCTCTCAGCCAGCTTTCCTAGCAAGGCTGGACCTTCTGAAACCAGAAAGCTTGGACAGCTTTGGACTTCATCGCTCACACTTCAGACCAAAGACGTGTTTGAAGGAACGACCGTCTGCACAGACGTGATGAAGCTGCATCCAGCTGGGGTGGGGGTGGGGTTAGGGTTAGGGGGTGCTCCCTCCAGTTATTCTTTAATATCCTGCAGGCCTTGGTGCAGAACTTTTCCACTTATCTGCCCTGAAGACGTGTCTCTGTTTGATCCCAACACAAACACGTGGGCTCTCTCAGCAGACAATGAAGGACAGTGTGTGTAACAGCGCTTTGCCATCTTCCTGCTTCCCAGGACATTCTGGAGAACGAGAGCATCAACCTGGACTGGATGTTCCGCTACTCGCTGATCAACGACATCGTCAAGGTGCGTGACTGCCGGGCCACGAAAGGCCATGCGCTCTTGTTTACTCTGGAATGTTGGAGAAGAGGGTGATGCCGCACTGCTAAAACAGTCTTTGTGCACCTTGCAGATATGCACAGAAATGTCTGGGTTGCCATGGTTTCAGACGAACAGGGGTGTAGAGTGAGGCAGGAAAACACTGAAATGTATTTGTGGCACAGCGTTAAAGTGTAGCTGATGTTTCAATTTCATAATGTAATCCTCAGATTTGTTTACGATTAGTCAAATTCTAAAAAAGAGGCCTTTGTTTGTTCGCTTGGTTTTCTGGGCTCGGCTCTCAGCAACGGGACAGAGGCAGTGTGAGCCGCTGAGGGACGTTTGACTCACTTTTTCCAGCAACCACCGAGCGCAGCTCCCTCCTCAGAGGGATCAACAGTTATTTTAGTGAAACTGGCCTCTGACCTGTCTGTCTCTTCTGCGTTATCGTGTCTGACGGAGAAATCACTGTTCAATGCCTGACACCTCTGTGCTGCAGGGCATGAACTTTCTCCACAACAGCTACTTTGGCTGCCATGGAAACCTGAAGTCCTCCAACTGCGTGGTGGACAGTCGCTTCGTTTTGAAGATCACAGATTACGGCTTGGCCAGCTTCCGCTCGTCCTGCGAGAACGATGACTCCCACGCGCTCTATGCCAGTAAGCAGCGCCTCCCCCAGCAGTGTCCAGCCTCAGCAGCTGCTGGCGAACTCTGCACATCTTCTCTGTTTCCCTTTCCCTTTAGAGAAACTGTGGACGGCTCCGGAGCTGCTCATTTATGACCACCATCCTCCCCAGGGCACTCAGAAGGGCGATGTGTACAGTTTCGGCATCATCCTGCAGGAGATAGCTCTGAGAAATGGACCGTTCTATGTGGAAAGCATGGATCTCAGCCCCAAAGGTAAACAAAACTCCTTTACAGGCCTGGGGGTAGCAGGTTGACACCCCCACCCCCACCCTACCCCCAGCCTGCAGATAAGCCTTCAAAGCAGGGCTAAAAGGAATTTTTGAGTCCTCCAGATCCTCAAGCATTTATGAACATGGCACACGTGCAGGTCAGAGGTCAGGCAGGTGGAGGCCCAAAAACACAGCTCATAACTTAGGCGTCAAATAAGTGGGTGCTCACACAGCACCGGATCAGAACACGCAGAAAAGGCATTCGGAAAAAGCTCTACATAGTCATATGATAGAGTCGGATGACATCGTTGGGGCAACTGTGAACAACAAGTTGCTTGGTATAAAATTATTTGAGGTAGACATAAAGAACACACCATCCAAATCAGAGTTTAAAGTAGCCAGAACGCACCCGATGTTGGACTTTCCTGAACGACCGATGGTTGCCTTTTGTGCAATTTTCCATTGACTCACTTTTAATAGTCAGACTTTTCCCAAAAATAAGCATGTTAATCAGTAGTCACAACGGGCCTTAAAATGGCCAAACCTGGATGGGGCACGCACGAGATATCACGGTGGTAGAATAACTGCTGTTACACACAGCCATGTAAGGGTAAAAGGGGCAAGTAGGGGAGATGAAGGTGTATCGTATGGATTTCTTGCAGACTGTGAAAGGGTCCCGTTAGTGCTGTGATAAGTGGGTCCTCCACAGCCTGACTGTTGAAAAAGAGGAAATTGAACAATCAGTGTGTGGTTAGTGTGAGTGGCCTACGAGCACGTGCACATCCCGTGCATGTTGCATTTGCATGGGGGTCAGAAGGTAACCGGCATCTTACCAAGGACTAGCAGGGGTGGGAAATTCCAGGCCTCAAGGGCTGGCGTGTCTGCATGATTTCCAGATAACCTTGCCATACTCATGGCTGATTACCTGGTTCAGGTGTGTCAAGCCAATGAAACACGCCAAAGCAGGGTCTGCTGGAAATTCACAGGAATGCGGCCCTCAGTGCCCACCTCTGGACTAGAATGTGGCATAAGACCATAATAGAGTATCACCCATACGTCATAGGTTTGTGTAGCTTACATGATCCTTACAAATAATTCACAATAGATTTACCACACGCACAACAATTTTACGTTCCATTTCTATGACAACCCTTAAAGTGGCTGTACGAGCCTCAAGCAAACCACAAGACACACCTGCTCTCTTCTTAAGATGCTGCCTTTTTATCGACACATTATTGTGATTGTGGCACAATACAGCTAAATGTTTTCAGAATACCAGACGTTCTGTCGTTTCTGCTTTCAACAAAGTTATTTTATTATGGAGGCTTCAGACCAGTATTGTCCTTCAGTGTTGTCGCTCATACAGTCTTTTGTTTGTTGCTGATTTTTGGTTGGAAACGAAAGAGAAAAATATTGAAGGAATCATGTTTTTAGAAACATCAACATAATTTGAGTAACGCAAGACTCAGCAGCGAACATATATTAAATAATAATATATTAACCCTTCTCAAAATCCAGCAATATCTTCATAAACAATAACCTTTGGCTGTTTCTCAGCATACGTTTCCTGCATTAAAAAGCAATATCACACCTCAGACACTCCAAGCTGCGCACTAATAGCACCAAACCAGGGTAGAGCTGTAACATCAGGCTAACGCTTAAAAAACACAGAAATTCTAAGGATCGAAACACCAGAAAAAAATTCTATTTTTCAGTGTTTATTTTCCAATAGAGCATATAAACTGAGGGAATGCTGAAAATAAAATATATGACCTTTTCCAGAAAAACAGCTCCCTGTGAATTTGATGGCAGCAACACATTTAAAGAAAGTCCAGAAACTTTTGCTTTCTGGCTTGAGGCACGGCCTCTTCATCAGCAACAGTCTATACCTCCAGACTCCTCCTCTCAGGCCACTTTGGAAAACGTTTGCAGAGTTTGACAACAGTTGCTTCTGTTTCTGAGTGACCGATTGGTTAAATATTAGTTACCGTTGTTTAACTAGTTAACTAAAACAGAAAAAAAGCAAGCAAAAGCTAGTCGAAGCAAGATTAGGACATAGAAACTAGAACAGAAAAGCAAGAAGCACGATTTTACAAGATTAATCAAGTTGTAGAAATTAATATAACAATTGAGACTTTATTCTGTAGAAAAAATAAATATGTAAATCAGAGTGTTAATACACTGAGGCACAATCACACAACCAGGAGCTGATGTTGCAGAAACAAGAGCTCACAAAGCACCAGTCTTTGCAGGCTGATTCAGGGGCTCCTGTTGTGATTTTGATCAATATTGACGATCACGGTCCCTACATACAGAGATTTCTTCAGATTCTCTTTTGTTGTATTTTTTGATGAAGAAATATTCAAAAGTCAGCACTTGTATTCTATTGTATGTTTTTGTTTTTTGCTGCTTCTCCTGCTATTCTTCTTGGTTTAGTTTATGAGAGACCACCACTGATGCTTTACTATTGTTTTTCCTTTATTCCTTTTTTTTTCTTTTAAACCACATTTTTAAACCACTACCAAGTGTTTTGGATTGGGAATATACATTAAAAAAAAACTGTTGCATTCGATGCCCTGAAGTTCAAATCACCATCAGCAAATCACTCACACATACAAAAAAAACACGATTAAGCAAAAAAAGCAAACCAAATAATAATTTATAAACATGCATTTTATAAATTAAAACAGAATTCCAAACCATAAAAGAATTAAAATGAAATGAAAGAACATAAGTAGGAAATATTTCGGGGGGGAAAAGGAATTGCCAGAAATCAACATGAATAAATGTTAATGTTAAATGTGAATAACATTAACATTCTGTCTTCTGACAGAAGGTATTTCTACTGCAGACGTTCAGTGATTGATCAATCAACTCCTTCCCAAAGATCAGAGGAAACATCCTTCTGCAAACAATGAACATCATCATCCAATCAGGGATATCCCATAATACCTACCAGTTTCCTACTTTGCTTCATTTTTTAACATTTAACTCCGATTTCTGATAATTACTTCTGTTTTGCAAAATGTTTTTTTTAAGTATTATTTGGTTTCTGGATATTTGTTTTGATTCAAAATTCAATATTCCTTTTTTTCAGGAAGTTTAATATCTGTTTAACCCTTTAAAACACAACCAAGTCAAAATCAATTAAAAAAAATGTTTGTTTTATTCCTATTGCCTTAAAATAAGTAATGTGCTCAATCAGTGTTTTTAATAATCTGTTTTCTAAATGCGCTCTGCCGTTTAGAGCAGCCACCTTGCTCAGATGAAGTGACTGCTTTTTACATACTTGGTGAAAGGTTACATTTTCAGAATAAAACGTGTTTTGCCACAGCAAATACAGCACATGTGTGTTAAATGTAAAAAAGGGCAAAAAAGTACATTTGCAAAGACCAAGTCTAGCATTTTATATGCAGTACTTTCTATAATGAATGTAAGTAAGTCAGGGCACCTGGAAGCGACGTCTCCCCTATAGAAAACGCATCCAAAGCTTTACGTGAATGGAAGGACAAAAATAATTACTTCAACTTCCTCCTAAATGTCCACAAAAGTAAACTTTTTTGTGTCAAAAAATCAACTTGCTGAATCAGGCTGAAGAAGTTAAATGATAAATGATGAAATCTTTTTTTTTTGTCTGGACCCCCTCAGAGATCGTGCAGAAAGTGAGGAACGGGCAGCGGCCGTACTTTCGCCCGACCACAGACAGCAGGTTTCACTCGGAAGAGCTGACCATTTTGATGGAGGGCTGCTGGGCTGAAGACCCTGCAGAGAGGCCGGACTTTGGCCACATCAAGATCTACATGGCCAAACTCAACAAGTAAGAGCTTCACACCCCTAAAAAACAACAATGGAAATGCTCAACACAGCATGTGTGGAACGTTGCATCCCACTGTGAGGCTGATCAGAACATTGATCAAAGATTAAAAGCAGTTTATTATTCATCACAAGCAGGACTTGACAAGAAGGACTCTACTTCCTGTCGGCCTGCAGGGTCTGAGTTCCCCGTTGTTTCCGATGATCTGCTGAATCATTCATGAGCATGGGATGGATCTGGCTGCATGCAGGCACTTAGCAGGCACAAAATGACACTAAAGCGTCCGCAGGGGGAAACATAACATAGGGCTCTGCTGTGAGATGAACTTTCAGAGATGTTGTTGGGGTCCTGAAGACATTTCTTTTTTTTTACATCACACAATCTTTTATACAAAAAAAAAAATCCTTTCTGAAATCACCAAATCTGCTAAATAAACTCTTTATAAACACATTTTGTAGAATTCATTTTGGTCAGATAAACATGTGGAGATAAACTGAGACCGTGTTAGCTGCAGATATCATCGGTCAGAAGCAGAAATTACATTTGCGGGAGTAAATCATTTCTTAATGAATTACAAGTCTTTTAATCTTAAAACAGTAAATATATTAGTATCAATCATGACAAAAACATATGTATAATATAAATATGCCTTCTCAAATTTAACCTTTAAATTGCTATGGTGACTGCTATGGTTGCCAGTACAACATAAAGTTTCAATGGGAAAGAGAAGCTTAAAATGGGGGCATAATTGACACTAACAAAAGTGTTAGGAACTGTAAAAAAAAACATCATTGATTAAAGCGTAAAAACTAGGGTTACCGGTTAAGTGACATGGGAGGACTTCCGGTTTCGGCCAGTGACGTCTGCAGGCTGGTCCACGTGGATAAGCCTGAAACTCTTTTTTTTTTTTTTTTTAAACCATGTCACTCCTCAAACAGTTTAAATGACAGCAAAGGCGCTGAATCAAAGCTAATGGTGGGGGGGTCAACTGTGTTGTTACAGGTTCTGCCTGCCAGCTGCACTCAGTCTTGCCGACTGTCAGGCGTAGACATCAAGTTCGTCACGCTAAAAGGCAGCATTTTGAGTCACAGCAGAGCTGCAGCACAAAACACATTCAATGGTAGTCAGCATGTAGCAAGAAATTGATTCAATTTCCCATTTTAGTTACCAGATAAGCACCTTTTTTATGAATGATTTATTATTTTTATTAGTGAGTTTTTACCCTGGGTTATTTTTAAGGTATGAGTGTTGCGTTGACCAGGAAGAAATGTTTAATTTTATTCTACCTGTGACCAAGGTTATTAAAGTTAACGAAAACGAACGAAAAAACTAAAACTAGAACTGAAAAAACATTTTCATTAACTGAAATAAAAATAAAAACGAGAGTTTTAAAAAAAAAAGAAAACTAACTAAAACTGTTTGTTGTGTGTATAAAACTAACTGAAACTAAATAATATTAACCCCAAAAAAATACTTCGTTTTCGTCTTTGTTAATACATAAGTCTTTTGGGTTGAAATAAAGTCTATTTACTTCACCCTGCTAGTTTTACTGTGTATCTGAACCTTACGGCATCACGTAGTCTGTGACGTCACATGATGTCTGTCAGACACTGCCGGCTAGCGTGGTCATAGACATTTACATGAGCGTGATGGCTGCATTAAAAGTTGGGAGAAAGCGGGAGAGTCCTATTTGGGACTTTTTTGAATATAACAGCGTCGAAAACTAAAGTAAGTGCCTTGTAGTTGAAGCAGGAGACAACATTTGTGGAATGCTCCTCAAAGGGAAAAACCCTACGAATCTAAAAGTACATTTAAAAAGCGCACACAACAACGCAAATCAACAGTACCTAGACAAGCTAGCCTGTCGCCGCCCTCCCCCGAAAAAGAAGCAAGAGCAGATAACGTAATGCTGTTATCGGCTGTTGTATTTTAATTTTAGGATGGTTGTCCTTGTGTCCTCTGAATAATAAGTGTTTCAAAATGTATCATTGATTGAGTTTTTATCATACAATACTTATTCTGGTGATTTTGAATCATGCACCTGACAAATATCCTAATTTACAAAAAAGAAAAATCTAAAACTAACACTAAAACTAATAAAAACTAAACTAAAATGGAGCAATTTCAAAAAATAAAAACTAATAAAAACTAGTAAAGCTGCCTCTAAAAACTAATTAAAACTAAATAAATTTAAAAACAAAAATTCAAAACAAAATAAAAACTAAAACTAATAAAAAATCTGAAACTATTATAACCTTGCCTGTGACAGTGATAAATAAAGGTCTGTCTATCTAAAACACCAGCCAATCCATCCCATAAATGTTAGCCTTTAGCATGGCTCCCTAAACATGTCAGGTTTTTTCATAGGTGACAGAAACGTTTTTGAACGTTTACATTGTTTTCGGATTGACTGAAACCATCTTGAATGTGTCACTTAGTTTAAGGCTCAACCGGGAAACCTTTTGGATGAAAACCAAAATCAAACTCCATTTTTATTTCTTTGTACGAGTCAGAAGAGTCAGAGGCTGTCCCTCTGACAGCCAGCCCTGGTATTATCCTTTCAAATCATAATAATTATTTTCCACAGTTGTTACAGTATGTTATAGCTGAAAGACGGCAGTGTAGCGACTTCAGCTTCCCCCGCAAACATGTGAAAGGTGACGGGATGAAACCACAGGCTTTTTCTTCCTGCCTCTAAGGCACCTTTTTAACTCTTCTGTGCTCCCCGAAAGGTCCGGTTCTGCAAATGTTTCTTCCTGGTGAAGTTTGAGAGAATGGTAAATGGTAAATGGCGTATACTTATATAGCGCTTTCTACCTTCTTACGAAGGCCCAAAGCGCTTTACAGTCACAGTCCCATTCACCCATGCACACATGCACACACACATTCACACACTGGCGGCGGCTCCGCTGCCAAACACTGGCGCCAACCTCCCACCAGAGGCAAGGTGGGGTTCAGTGTCTTGCCCAAGGACACTTCGACACATGGGCGTGCAAGGCGGGAATCGAACCCGCCTTGCACGCACGATCATGGGTCGCCCGCCCTACCGCTGCACCACGGCCGCCCCAGAGAAGAGGGAAGAGAGAAGAACCACAGAAGGAGCGGGTGTAATATCCGAGTGATGCTGCAGAGAGAGATGATGCTGCCACCATCTTTAATGTTAATGTTTAAATATTTCTTACATATGTTTGATCTTCTGCTGCATGGAGGGCTTTTAACGAAGGAAAACAGGCTTTGAACAGAAGATCTTCTTTATTAGTTGATTTTAAAAGAACTCATAAATTCCTTTAGAAAATCAATATTTGAAACCGTTAAGAGGAAAGTGTTCTGTTTCCCTGCATGTGTGCATGTGTCTGCTGCATGGTCAGGGACATCACAGAGAATAAAAATAAGTTTTTTTCTGCAGCGCAGCATGTAGACATAAAGCCATTCTGATCCAGTTTTAAAGTCTGTCTTCTAGTTTTCCTGACCTTCATGTCAGACCTTGAGTGTCAGCATGCTCACCCCTGTAGGTTCTGGAACAGTGGCAGGTCAGCATGAAATAGCAGCTGTGATGGAGATGTAATGAAATTAAATCTGAGCTGCAGTTTTGTGTTACCAGAACTGCACGAAAGCAGCTGCAGGGTCATTTAATGTTCGACTCACAAAGCTCCGTCTGGACATAAAGTCTGGGTCGTACTTTGCAAAAAGTCAAACATTTGTTTTATAAACAGAGCTGCAAGATAAACCATTGTGTTCCTCAAGGCCATGTCACACAGCCACGACGTACACTTTGTGGATATTGCATGGATGAAAATTGGTCATACGCGAATAGTTAGAAATTTGTGCTTCATACATGAAATTCTCATGAATGAATCACATTAAAACCCCGGAAGAAGTTCAAATAAACCACACAAAGAAGACAAAATCAACGTGCAACATGAGACGTGCGTAATTATTGCGCTGTTTATATGAAATTCATTAGTGATTTGTTAACCAATTAACTGTGATACAGGCGCCGTATACACGATATAAAGGTTATACATGGTGGAACTGTCATGGAAAGCCACAAATTTGCGTATGCATCTTGCAAAAAATCCAAACAATTACATAGAATTTACATAATAATTTCTTGATACACTACATCAAATACGAGTAAGCTGCATAATTCTCAACCGACCAACAACTCTGAACAGCTCAAAGCCCAATTCACGTAAAGACCTGTCGGCCGAAACCCTCAACGCACATCGACGAATGAGAAACACTTTTTAAACATTAGGCATTTATCACCAAAGTTCGTCATGGCTGTGTGGCGCGTCATTCAAGAGGAATAGTTAATGGTCAAGAGGGCTTGGTTAAACTCATGGAATTCTCGTGTGTTTCCTCCATCTCTGAGAGTACCGCATGCAGGACCGCATCACCTGACCAATTTGTCAGTGCTTGTCTACCGTGACCACACTTCAATAAGTCTTTCTCATGGCAAATTAGGCCACGCCCCTAAACCCTGCAGCTGAGTGAAACTGGGGTGTGGAGGCAACAAATAAAAAATAAAGAGGCAACCACACATTCAGAAGAAACTGTTTAGAACAGTTGAGGAAGCTCAGCATTAGGAAAGAAACAGCTTCACAGGCATGGAGAGAAGATGTGTGAAGACAGCGTGAGATTTGGATCAGGGGCCTTCCTACAGCACCAGGCTGCAGCGACAAAGCATCAAGCTTCCAAAACCTTTCAAAAGTATTTTTGAACAGAAAGAAATGACTCAAAAGAAAAGCCCACAAGTGACCAGTAGAAGTTTCCTCCTTTATCCTCTGAAATTGCTAGAAACTTAAAAGAAAAACAACATAGGAAGGAATTCTTGGAGTTCTTCTGCACAGCACTGGACTTCGGTTTTGAGAAAGAACAGATCTACAGCTGAATGTTTGAGCGAAGGATTCCTACAAAGGTCTGCAAGTCTTTCTTTGCACAAGTCGTTCATTTGCCGACCATGCAGGCAGATGTCTTGGTGAGCTGTTTAATCCTGATAAAGTAACAGAAATGAAAAACATCACAGACATTCCAGCTCTGCTCTGTTTTATGTTTAAAATGAAACCTTGAGTAGTTTTCTATCATCTTTGAGAAGAAAGTGAGAGCATTCAAGAGGTTAACGCTCTCTTCTGATTGTGTCATGTTCTCCAAAAACACACGCAGGGCTGTTATGGTTCATGGATATAGTTTACTCTGAAAGGCTAAAGACCAGCATGATATAGGCCCTTTAAATCATTTTTGCTTCATGAATTCATAAACAAATATTGATACATGACCATAAGAAGATGTTTTAACACACATTTTTTTAAACATGTTTAAATCATAGACTATTAACAGCACAGATTAATATGGAGTATGTTTATTATTAAAGCATCATTCATTTTTCTTATTTTTTTAATCAGGTATTGACCCTTGTTAACCCTCTGATCAGCCTGTTACCCATATCTGGGAGACATTAAATCCTGATCTGCCGAAACGTGTCGTTTCTTTGCAGAAACATCTAGGAACATGTGGTTGGACTATAGCAATTAGCATCTGTTGAAAGCTGGTGAGCACGTATGTGCTGAAAATAGAGTCCTGCTGTGCCTTTTCCTCTCCTCCGCTGGCTCTGTAACACGACCGGGGCAATCGAGGAAGGGGGGTCGAAATCTAAACGGCTTGCAGGAAAAAGCGCCATATGATCGATAACCTGAGAAGCACTCAAGGATGCTCCTGACAGCTGGGAGCAAAGCCCCACCTCACATGCGTGTTAATGCACTGCGCCTCTTCATCAGTAAATGCAGGTTGTTGACGTGACGTGATGGATGGCCTGTTATTTTCAGTGGAAGCTCTGGTTTGGGCCTGAAGGGGGGCTGCAACAAGAAGGGCGTTCAGCAGAAAGTGGGCGGGGCTCTCCTACTGCCATGAATGGGTGTCTCTCACTCTCCACCATCACGGCTTCTCCCCACCGCTTGCTCTAAATATCCCATTCTTAAATCTCGTTTTAGCTCTCCTGCCAACCGACAAAATAAGGGAGGAAAAAGTGAAATAAATAAAGAAGGACGTTCTCACATTTGTCACCCACATGAAGTCGTGGTATCTCACAAACTACTTCTTCTCTGTGAACAACACAGCCCTCAAAGCGTGATTTGTGTCTGTTTAGATTTGGCAACCCCCAACCTGACCGTCTGACCAACATGTTCCAAAAATCATTTGAGCAAATGAGTGGAAGCAATGAGATGTGCTCAGTCGCCTCACCAGCCGCCGACATTTGTGTGATTTAGCTGAAAGCGAGTTTGTCACTCACTTAAACAATAATGCCTGCAATCATCCAGGATATCTCTTTGTCATGACAAATCTGAGCCACTGAGGGAGTTTTATCTTGGTATCAGAAGGAAGTTTCTGTCTGCAGTGTCTGGGTTTGCAGCTAGGTGTCACTAAATTTGTTTAGAAAGCAACAGCAGGGTGGACATCAAGTATGAGAGTCGGATCTGGGGAGGCAGCTCCATTCACAGCAGAAGGCTCATGTCCGAACACGCCGGGGCGAAAACAGGAGGTCCCACTTTGTGGCAATCAGTTTGGATACATGAAGATTTAGGGGAATATCTACTAACCTTTACAGTTAACATAAAATTCCTTCTGTATTCAAAAATGTGTGCCCCACTTGTGATCCTGTAGAAGGCAGTTTGGAAAGAAGAGAACACAATAAAAAAAAAACATGTAAAAAAAGGCATATAGTTTTCAAAATATGTATATTTTTTGTGTGTTTTTATCTCTGAGTTTCTCTAAAACGTTTCAATTTCAAGTAGAATGTTTAACTGTCAAATGTCCAGAAATGCTGAAAACTGCAGGCATTTCAAAGATTTCCTTTCAATAAAGGTTCCGTGAATCCAGCCTGAACCCACATTTTATGATGAAAGAGAACCTCTGCATGTTAAAAAGCTGTTTCACATAGACGACGTCTTTCTGAGCCTTTCAGCTGTTTTTCATTCAGTCAAATTCCTGGAAGGAAAAAGTTTGTGATGCTCTGCGAAGGCTGATGGTCAGATGTCTTGATCCCCCCTGTGACCTTTGTCTGTAAACCCAAACATGGGGGAGGATGAACGCTGCAAAAAGAGGTAACCCTAAAAATAGGACATGAACACTAATATTAAGGGCAAAATCACTAAAAAAGTAGGAAAAAAATCTTTCCATGCAGCAAGTAATTAAATCATAATGTAGAAACGAGGAATTCTATAAAAGCATTCAAAAAGGGAAAAATATGATTAAAAAAAAGCTAATTTCTAAAATGGAATGACTTGAATTGAATGTTTTTCATCACAATAAGTATTTCTTGCTATTCCTAAGAAAATGCTTTTTAATTTTGGATTTTTTTATGTCACAAATTGTTGTTCATTTTGATTACAGTAACAAAAATTACTTGGAAATTACTTTTTTTATGACAAAACCGAACAAAACAAGAAAATGATATTAGTACAAGTTGGCACTTCTTAATAAATCCTTAAAAAATCGACTTATTCTTAGAACATAAAACTACATTTTTGCTTTTAAAGAGAAATACAAAAATTTCCAGTCTGGCTTGTAAACATTAATTAAACTTTTAAATTAATTTGAGTTTTTGAGTCTGAAATCAAATTTTTCTTTTTTCAAGAGTTTGAACTAAAAAAGATTTAAATTCATTTTAATAACAATTTCATTATTTCTAGATCCTGTGCTGATTTTTTAGAGAAAAAAAAAGATTCAAGATTCAAGGTTTTATTGCCGTTTGCACATGCGGTACATCAGAGTTTTTCTTTGGCATCTCTCATGTCAGGGTAAATTAAAAAGGACAAAAAAATGGAAAAATAAATAGAATAAAGTTAAAAGTTAAAATTAGACAACAAAAGTACAAGGTATATAAAAATATAAATATGAGTAAATAGGAATATTGCAGCGACCCAGTCTGTTCAGAAGAATTATTGCACATGTGGAGTTATTGTTTATTGCAGTTAGTGATTCAGTCCAGTCTTCCCTTTCTGATGTCCTTTGCCAGCATTCTGATTGCTGTTGGGAAAAAGAAGGGAAAGGGAAAAAGTCAAAACAACTCAAAACCTGTAAGTATCAAATAGTTTGCAGGATGTGTGACCCATCTCGAACTGATGCCGATCCCTTCCCCCTTACAGAGATGTGTTTGTTTTTGAAGACATCTGTTTTATAAGAAGATACCTGTTTCCAAAAATGATCCGGGAAGCAAAGATAAAGTGACACGTCTGTTTCTTCTTTTTGCTCGGCTGCATGTGAGAACTCTGCAGTCCTGAGATTTTTTATGAAGTTGTGGAAAGCCTACTAGCAACACTACTGACAGATTTGGCTGTCTGTCCTTCAGATGTGAGTCAGAACTTGGTGAAAGTGATGATCTCAGGTGTCTGTCATCAGCTAAAGTCTCCAGATCAAAATGTTCTTGTCACAGAAAAATCGGCCTTCCATTATAAAATGGAAGTTGAGGCTTTGTTGGGGGAAATATCTTCATGTTATCTCACCTCCTCTGCCAGCCTGCCTCTTTCATCAGACCCAAGAAAATCTGCTGAGCAGCCGTTCATCCCAGGACTTTAACATCTTCCCTGAGCGAGAAACAAAAGAGGCAGAAAGTTTTCAGTTCTTTAATGGCATTTTTACAGAAAAACACAAACATTTCCACAAAGTTTTCCTCACTGTGAATCATCTTCGGCTCTGACACCAAGAAATGTGTTACTAAAAAGAGAATTTGACCAGGAAGATAGAGTGGAGGGCATAAGTATTTGATCCTTTACGTTTTTTTTAGTTTTGCTGATTTAAAAAAAAACAGACAGCCTGTCATGCCAATGGTAGATTCATTTGAACAGTGAGAGATAGAAAATCCTAACGGAAAACAATAAATTGACTTTAAAGAATTTATTTACTTTGATTTGCATGTCATTGAGAGAAAAAGGTATTTGATCCCCTAGTAACCATTAAGAGTTCTGGACAACAAAAACACCAACAAGAAGCTAGGGGTTAACCCTTGTGCTATCCTAGGCACTTTAACATTGCGAGTTGGGTCATCTAGACCCACTAGACAGTGCTCTGAACCTTTTTTCTTCAATGATTTGTGATCTTCACTGGTGTCCATGGATTACATGAAATCTTTCCACCTTTATCCACCATTGTCATGGTAGGGAGAACACGTCAATGTAAGGGTGGGGTCATAGGATAGCACAAGGGTTAAGGTGAGACCTAAACTAGCCTGACTTTAACCCTGAACTGTGGCTGAAGTCCGCCTGAACTTGCTTACTCTGGGTTTGTCGGTTCCAAAAGACCGGATATGAGTTAGCGTAATTACGCTCCACTTGGTAACCCTGGGTTTATGCAGGTGCACAGCAGGTACATAAAGACATTCTTAATGGATGTCTGATTTCCAGAGTCACCATGGAAACGCCTGAAGAAAAAAACATATCCAACTTAAATTAACTGATTCAATTGGTAACAAGTAATTGAGTTAAATGTATTCAACCTTATTTTTTATGTCTATCCTACTCAATAGTTGTTTATACATCTTAAATTTACATGTTTATCTAACTAAATGTCATATTACTCCAGTTTAATTAAATGTTTTTCCATCTTGATTTATTGTACTTCTTGAACTCTCATGTCTAAGTTTGAGGCCACAGATATTCTCATTTTTATAACATTGAAATAAATGATTTAATAAGGATTTGTTATATGACAAATTTATTCATTTATTATGATTCTGACTTTAACTTAAGTTTTTGCGACCCGATGTGGCACTAGGGGTGCTAAATAAACTCATCATCCTCTCCGTCCCTCTCACTCATGGTGCAGAAAGAATTAAACATAACAGGAAAAAATAACTTGGCAAAACACAGTAAAACAGCTAGAGAACTAAACACATTTGGTCAAAAACCCACACTTAAACCCAAATCCATCCAGACAGGCAAAGGGAATGGTATCCCACAATCCCTTGCGGTGCCGATCTAACAGCAGCACCAAAGTTACACCTACTTAATTGAATTAATTTGAATGAATGTAAAATAACTGTCTGATAACTAAGTGTTATTTTTAAGTTGACTGAACTCAAAAAATTGATTTATCTTAACTGAAGCAAATAATTTAGTTAGATCAATGTAAAAAAAAATTATCTTTCCAACATCCATACGTGGTCTTATCACTCTCTCATGGTGGAAAAAGTATTATCTGAGCTTTTTCATCCACTAAATCATCTTCAAATGGACACGTAATGCTGTTTCACCTCTCTGAAAACAAACTAACTTTCCACTAAACCTGCTCCAGACCAGGTTATGTTCAGAGCACGAATTGCTATGGCAACTTGACATACCCTGAAACATACCTCTATTTTTGGAACCGAAAACTGAAGTTATCCGCTTCCTTGGCCTCAAACTTACCATAGTAACTCACATAACCTGCTTTTTGGAAAACTCCCTTGTTGGTCCAATTGTGCCAAAATACAAGGATGACAACATCAGCATCAATCCACTTATAGGTCTGGGGCTCCGAGCAAGATCTCAGATGTCAACAGTAAGAAATCTGCCCAAAACAACAAGGCAGGAGTTACTTGATGATCTCAAAGCAGCTGGAACCACAGTCACCAAGAAAACCATTGTGAATACGTTACACTGCAACAGTTTAACATCTTTCAGAGCTTGCAAAGTCCGCCTGCTTAGGAAGACACGTGTGGACGAGAGAGATTAGGAGAAGGTGCTGTGGTCGGATGAGACCAAAACGGAGCTCTTTGGCATCAACTCAACCCGTCTGAAGGAAATTGCTGCCAAAAAGAAAAATGAGAGAGAAATGCTGCAGATGATCCCAAGAACACCTTCCTAACTGTCGAGCATGGAGGTGGAAGTATTATGGCTTAGGGGGTTTCTCTGCAGAAGACTACCTCACCGTGTGGATGAGAGGATGGGCGGAGCCTGGTACAGTCAAATTCTAAGTGAGAACCTTCTTCCCTCCACCAGGAGACTTAAAATGGGTGGTGGATGGTTCTTCCAACAGGATCATGACCCAAAACAATCAGGCAAGACAACAAAATGCTGAAGAAGAAGAAGCATAACAAGGTCATGGATTGGTCCAGTTAGTCTCTGGACCTCAATCCTATAGAAACCTATGGAGAGAGCTGAAGTTCAGAGTTGCTAAACAACAGCTACAGAATCTGAATGATTTGGAAGTCATTTAAAAAGAAGAATGGACCAAAATTCCTCCTAAAACGTGCAGAAACCTGCTCATCAACTACAAGAAATGTCTGACATCTGTGCTGCTAATGAGGGTTTGGCAACAAAGCACTACGTTTTTCCGGCTAGAGGGTTTTAATACTTATTTTCCTCAATTAAATGCAAATAAAAGAAAATACATTCTGTAAAGTGAATTTCTTGATTTTCTATCTCTCACTCTCTCACTGAACATACCATTAGGATGACAGAGTGGAAGGGGTCAAACACTTTGTTCCTCTAATTTAAGAAGAGAAGCTGATATTTTATTTCAACCTTTGAATTGATCATAACAAAGAGGGATCAAACTTGGGCTGAATCTAGAGATGTGATCTTTGTTTGTGTTTCTTTCATCTCTAATGTTTACATCATGTTTTCATAAAGTCGCCGTGACGCTTATTTCACCTTGAAGTTACATCCGGAACACATCTGCATGTGTTGCAGGGAGGGCAGCACCAGTATCCTCAACAACCTGCTGTCCAGGATGGAGCAGTATGCCAACAACCTGGAGAACCTGGTGGAGGAGCGCACACAGGCGTACCTGGAGGAGAAGCGGAAGGCAGAAAACCTGCTCTATCAGATTCTGCCTCAGTAAGAGAGCCCTCCCTCCATCCCTGCTTTGTTCTGACAAGTGGAAGCTGGAAGGTCCAATTAACTTAAACCGAGCAAATTGGGAAAATTAACATCAAATCCCAGTGACGCTTTATCGCCGAGTCGAATCGCTATATTAATTAAAGAGTGAAACTTCCTCCCAACAGTGTGCCTTGTTAACAGAAGCACTTCTGCTGGGGGTGATCTGTCTGCAGATAAAAGGAGCAGACAGAGCTGACATGATAAGGGCTCATTAAGAGAGACAGTGTGGAGAATGCAGCCTTTCTCTGCTGCTCCTCATCACAGAATGACGGGCCTGAGAGGAAGAGCTCGTTCTGTGTCTCACCATGACATGTGCTGCCTCCAAGGACATCTTTTATTTGAATCCCTTTTCCTGATCCTGCTTTTTTGCTCTGAACGTCTTGTTCTCGGTATGAACAGCTTGACCTCTCTGTCTTCCTCAGCTCCGTAGCAGAGCAGCTGAAAAGAGGGGAGACGGTGCAGGCCGAGGCGTTTGACAGCGTCACCATTTACTTCAGCGACATTGTGGGCTTCACATCCATGTCTGCAGAGAGCACGCCACTGCAGGTACGCTCCAAAACCAGACATCCCCTCTCCCGGCTTCCTCACCGAGACCTGAGCGGATCACCTGAAAAGCTGCGCTTCACTTTTCAGCCTCAGTGTCAGATCTTCACTTGACCCGTTTCTCCCACACACGGCGGTAACTCAGAATAGCACAGTTGGCAGATGAAAGCGTGTTGACGCAGAGCTGAGTCACGTCAACTCCTTGGCACTCGAAAAATCCAAGCAAGGTCTCCTAACTTTAGATGAGGTCTGACGGGTGAGGGTTAGCCTCCCAGTTCCAGATGAGGTTAAGCCATCAGTAAAACAAACGCAGGCTTTCCTCTAAGGATGGGCTGAATAGCCAAGGTGCATACAATCACGTCCTGTGATGTCAGACTTACAAACTTCTTCAAATATTTCAAGACTCACTCCAAGTAAAATAGTAAAATAGCATTTTAACATGTTTGTCCTGCATTTTAATGATGATCGAGGAGAAAATGTAGTATTTTTTATTCCAATCATTGTGAATCAGGAGTAGACAACAAAATGCAGTTGTAAAAAGCTTGTAGATATGATGTAGATGCTACTGTAGCAGGCCACAAGCTCCCTGCTCCACTCCATTCTGATCATCCACTTGCAGACAAATAAATTGACGTACAGTACAGACCAAAGGTTTGGACACACCTGGTGAGAAGGTGTGTACAAACTTTTGGTCTGTACTGTACGTCTTTGGTTTCCTCTTCTGACCTTGAATTTACATTGGATTTCATTGATAACTTTCATTGTAATGTATTGCAAGGATCTGCATGTGAGCTGCATGTGAGCTGCACTGATGTGAGGACACCAGCATGCAAACGTCCATAAGCGAGGAAAGCTGCACCGCCAGGGCCGTTCAGGCTGAGATTCCCCTTCAGAAGACAAAGATACAGTTTGGCTGGAGTTTCCACGGGAAAACTAGATTACAGAGAAAGTTCAGTTTGACTGAACGATGCAAAAACAAAAATCTGACCCTGAAACAGCTGCTCAACAATTATGTGAATTTGAGGAACACTTCCAGGCTGAATCTCTGTTACATTTCTGCGTCAGCAGCTCAATGAGATTCCAGTTTAGTTTGGAAGAAGCATTTTGTTGGATCAAAGAGCAGATGTTTGTTTTAGAACATGAGTCAAACCTGCTGCAGGAAAAGGAGCTGAGGCACAGAAGCTAATCTTACATGAAATTTCAACTAATCTGGCTCTTGGAATGGCCAGCTCGTCGTTCCAGTGAAAACACAGCAGCAGGTTTATGAGCTAAAGCAACAAACAGAACCTGTGCGGCTCAAGTTTTCCTTTTTCGTTTCAGCTCAGTTTTGGTTGAAAACTCTGGATTTTTTTTAAGCAATGCTGTTATTTTGAATGAATCTGGAGAATTCATTAAAAAGTAAAACTTTAAAACAAAAACACTTAAACGATGATCAGCACTTTAATGAACAGCCAGTCTGCCAACATATATTCTTTAAAGCCCCACTCCGATCATCTTTTGATTTAGTGTAAAAGTCTTATCACTGCTCTTTTAATTATGATTATGCCGTTTTTAGCCAAAAAAATGAATAAATACACTTTTTCTAAGACATAGTTTCTGCAGAGCGGCATCAGAACTTCACCTTTGAGTTGTAGGCAGGGCTGTTAGCACAAAGCAACATGACAAGCCCTACCCGTCACCCATAACGGAGCTACAGTGCATGTGTTTAGATGTTCTCCTTCCTGCTAGCTTACAGCCCCTCACACTCCTAACTTACATTGAATAAGCATTATTGGAGCTATCCAGCCGTACAGTTTTGAGCCAGATTCCAGCTCAAATGACAAAAACAGAGACATAAATGGATCTGGTCGTCAAAATGGAGTGGAGCAGGGAGCTTGTGTCCCATCCTGCGTATTTTCTACATCACAAATAATCTCTTTTTCAAACTGCATCTTCTTGTCTGGTTCTGATTCAAAACGATTTGAATAAAGAAATACTCAGAAATGCAGTTTGAAGCATAATTTTCTTTATATGCGTCCTCCGTCATTAGAAAAATGCCCCAGGAACATGTTAAAACACCAAAAACACCATCAGATAGAAGAAGTGTGCACTTGTCATACATGCACACACACACACCCTCAAAAACACACACACATGCATTTCACAAGGAAGGTGGGACCTCAGACCATCTTTCCCCCACCGCATCCCTGGTAGGGGGTACTGGGCCCTTAGCAACGGCGGCCGTGTTCCCTGGGTGCTGGCTCATACCTGGGGTTGGCGGGGGTGATGCCCAGAACTCCTGTGTGGTGATGAGGTGCTCGTCTGGGGCTGTGGGCGCTCTTCTGGGGCGGAGTTCCTGCGTTGGGCCTTCCCGGCGCGGCGGGGGGGGGCTGCTCTCCTGGTTGGGGTGGAGCTTGCACTCTCTGTCCCCCCCCATGCCTCCCTGCTCTCTGGCTCTGGGGGCCCCCATGGCGGTCCTGCTGGCCCTGGCCTGGGTGGCGGATTTGATAGCCAGGGGGGGCGGTTGTTCTCTATGTGCTGCCGTGCGGGTGTTGGGGGGTTCTGGCTGCAGCTGCTGCTGCGGAGGGGGTCTTGGTGTGGGGATAGCTGGGCACTCTCCCTCCTTTTCACATTCCATCATCCATTTTAGAAGAACATAAACACTCACTTAAGCACAAGTGTTAGCTCTCCTTTGCCCTAATACTTTGCGTGATGGAGTTAAATATTTCACACTAGTTGGTTTGAATGCATAAGTATGCGTGTGGGAGCGATATTTGTATTGTGTACATGTTGACGTGAACATTTTTGGTATGTTTATAACATTTGACCTTTTAGACGTGTATTACATCTAAACCTCACTGTATGATTATAACCACCCAGCAACTTGTTGCTTTACGCTGCTTCATGGTGTTACCCCCCTCCCTTCTATACTCACCCTCCTATCCCCACCTCTCTAATATCCCTCTTTCTTCCTCCTTCCTTTCCTTTTCCGTCCGGTCCAACACAAAAGACTTTCAAATATGATTAAAATGAATAAAGTTTGGCCTCGATTACAAAAGGGGTTTATTCAGACATACCTCTGGTTTGTCAGAAGATTCATAACCCCTGTTGTTAAAGTAAAATATATCCAACACAAGAGGCCTTCAGCTCTCATCTGTTTGCCCAGCTGTTGGACAGGTCAAGTAAAATAAATAAATAAATAAATAAATAATAAGAAGTCTGCACTTGTGTATTTTGTTTCTTCTTAATGCAGGGGTGGTCTTGCTTTTATCACCTGAATTTTTTTTATTATCATTAATGTTTTTCATTTGTTTCTTATTGTAATGTGATTAAATAATGGCCACTGTCTGAAGGTTTTCCTGAATCTTCATGATGATTTTTTTAACTCCTTGCTAGTTAGAGTCTGAGTTTCTGTCTCTTCTCCTTCTCTCGTCAGGTCGTTACGCTGCTCAACGATCTGTACACGTGCTTTGATGCCATCATCGATAATTTTGATGTTTATAAGGTGAGTGACACACTTCACTGTCAGACCAGTGGCTGATCGTCAGAGTTCTTCAGTCCTCTTTTGGTTTCTCTCTCAGGTGGAGACCATTGGCGATGCCTACATGGTTGTGTCAGGGCTGCCGGTGCGAAACGGCAAACTTCACGCCAGAGAGATCGCCAGTATGTCGCTGGCTTTGTTGGAGCAGGTCAAAACCTTCAAGATCCGCCACAGACCCAACGACCAGCTGAGGCTGAGGATTGGTATCCACACAGGTGAGTCTGCCGGCTGCCTCGTTCAGATTCTGAATCCTTATTTGGGAAACCTGTACCACATCAGAGATGCAGAATCGCACGAAATGACCGGTTACAACAAAAGAGTGTTTAGACATCATAGTGATAGATGGTGCACACAGGCAGGTCAAGAACTAATTGATGCTTATTAAATTAAAAACAATACTTACAGTAAATACTGTACTTACAGTACATACTTACAGTAAATACAAGATTTACAAGAATACAAGAAAATGTTATGAGCTTAAGAGTTTGATGGCAGTCAGATAGAAACTGTTTTGCAGCCTAACTGTCCATAGCTTGTGAGCTTATAGCCCAATCAACCAATGAATGTGAGTTTATTAATTTTTTATATTAAGTCGCTTCTGTTCTGTCCCTCGATGCCGAATCAAACCATTTTTTTTCATCTGTAATTCATTAAGAATCTATGTAATTCCTAAAATTCCTTCGTCTTTTTCTTTGTGAATGTTGTGTGCGGAGCAGCATCTCTGTGGTTCATTAATGAGAACGCATCCTTTCATGGCAGTAATGTTTCTAAAAACTCTTAATGATCATCACTCATCATCAAACAGGACACCTTCCCCCTCTGACGGCTCAGTTTCAGAATCCCTTTCTAGAAAACACAGTCAGCTATTTGCAGTGAGTTCAGTTTCTCAGTTTCCTGCTGCAACCAGCAGCTGATCTCTGTGTCAAATAGGATTTCATGGAAGTAACTCAGCTGTTTTACATATGAAACATTTTCTTTTGCATTTTTGTGGGTTCAGATTTCTGAGCTTTTGACCTTAAAGACTTGATTGAAATAGATTTTTAAACCATATTTTTACCGTGTTTTTCAGATTACAAGTCATGTTTTTTTTTTTTTTTTGCATAGTTAGTCCAGGGATGCGACTTATGCTAAGGTGCGACAAATTGCAATAGAGGTCCCTGTAACAGTATTTGCTACCAACAGCAATACAGAAGAAGAAGCATTACTCAGTCTTGTGCCACCCTTGCAGAATTGTGCCAAAGTGTCACAGAAGATCAAAGAATTCAACGAACTTAGTGATTTGAAGTGGGATAAAGAGTTTAGCAGATTGTTAGCATTTTCTTTATGCCATGTTATTTGAATAATTGTTCATATTTTGCGTTAATACACTGGATTCCTCTTCTGTCTCATGAAGCTACGGTTATGTTAGTGAAGCAAATGTTCAGTCTATAATTGTTATCTATTCCACTATTATGATTTGCCTTACGAGATGAAATGTCAGTTCTTATATTTGAATACATCTCTCCCACAAGTGCGACTCACTCCAGTGCGGCTACATGGTTTTCAAGTCATGCTGTGACTTGTAGACAGAAAAATATGGTATATGTTAATTGCGTCTGCGTGAGTGTCCTTTCAAACAGGAAAGTTGAGGGCAATTATTTAATAAAAATGAAAACAGTAATACGATTTTTTATATACTACTCATTGAGTACTGACAGATAAAGCTAAGAATGTTCTGGCTTCAGTGCAAGGCTTCAAAAGGATCATAAAGCTGAGTTAACCCAGGGAACATGCACCTGCTCTACTCTAATGGTGGTGACCGTGCTGGAAATGTGTGTGTTTTGCAGGTCCAGTGTGCGCCGGTGTGGTTGGTCTGAAAATGCCCAGATATTGTCTGTTCGGAGATACTGTCAACACCGCCTCCCGCATGGAGTCAAACGGAGAAGGTGAGCACACGATGTGTGGTTTATTTTCCCCAAATGGATATTTTCTTTTGTTCCTCATTTTCATTCACAACTGTGAACTGGTGATGCAGAACCCCTCCCCTCTGACGCTCAGGACAGTGAAGGCTGTCGGGTTCAGAGGTGTTTGGCTGTGTTTGTGCTGAACAGAGATGATCAGCACTATGAAACCACGCTGCATGTTTAGTCAGGCACTGATCAGATGTATTGATGTCTGCCTGAGGTGGGCGGCTCTGTGAGAAAGGGATAAACGTCTGTGCTTGAATTCAGCCTTTTTTCTCCATGTTTTTGTGCTCACATTTGTGTCTTTTTTGCAGCCTTAAAGATCCATGTATCTTCAGCCACCAAAGAAGTGCTGGATGAGTTTTGTTACTTTAACCTTGAGTTACGAGGGGACGTAGAAATGAAGGTGAGACTCTTGAACTCACTTACAGATAAGTTGTCAAGTAACTTTACAGAATCACATTATATGATCTGACATATAGAAATAGAAACATGAGTAGAAAAATAAAATTAATCTATATTCCAAGCCTGCTTTGTCGTGGTCAAGGTCACGGGGTTGCTGGAGCCTATCCCAGTGCACACCCTGAGGACTTTGTCAGTTCCACACAGGGCCACGCCCACTCACATGGACACCTCAGGGACAATTAAGAGATACCAGTTAACCTATGAAGCATGTTTGTGGACTGCGGGAGGAAGCTGGAGTCCCGAGAGAAAACCCACACATGCATGAGGAGAACACGCAAACTCAACTGGGATTCAAACCTGAGCCCTTCCACTGTGAGGCTCACTGTGTAGCTCAGGAAACAACATCAAACACAACAGATGTATAAATTAACAGACTTCCATTAAACCACAATTATATTTCTTAGAACTTATTAAAATAAACAATGAAAATGAAATGCTGAACGTGTCTGCTGAAGCTGCTCACTGAAGATGCAGAGGTTTGAGGAAGCTGCAGGGGGGAAAAAGCTAAAATAATAAACCTATTAAGTCATCTACTTGATGCTAAATTAACTGGAAAATATAATCACGTGCAAAAAATCCGAAGAAATCAAGTTGAAACTAAATTTGGATTTTAACTGCTTAACTACTTGAATGTTTTAAGAATTGGCTAAAAACATTTTCAGATTTTAAGAACATTTTACATATTTCTCGGCCTGTTGTTGCACTAGTCTATGATTTGAGTCGACTATGGATTTGAACTCCCGATCTTCCACTCTTAGTGCCGGCTCTCTTCAACAAGGCCACTGAGTTGGAAAAAGGGCAAACTAAGCATAATTTTTGAAAGTAAATAAAACCCCAAAAATCACATATTCCATACAAACTTATTTATAAGAAGCTACAAAGAAATACTCCAGTCTTAATCATTAGGGTCAGTGGCTAAAAAAAACAATAGGCACTTTCTGAAGGTTAAAAAAAGTGGAAGAGCAGTGGAATATTTCTCAGTTCCTCTCTTTCAAAGACCACAAAAGTTCAAAAATTCAGAGCTCTAACATTAGATTGGGAAAAGTGAAGCAAGTGCCACTTCTAGTAGCAGCGTATCGCTCGCTGGTGAACAAAGGGCGCTGTAACCAGGGATATCGGTCCTCCTGCAACTCAAACCCCACAGTGCATTGATGAAGATATTGATATCTCCTTTTTCTGTTTTGCAGGGCAAAGGTAAAATGAGAACATATTGGCTTCTTGGGGAGAAGACCGATGTGTACGTTATCTGAGCCGCCCGCTCTTACGGCCGAGCCGTGACTTTATTTGTTCTAGAATAAGTCCATAACAGTGACTTCCCCGCAAAGGCGAATAGCAGCCTTCAACAAAAGCTGAGGGAGCTCCAGGTATATTTATTACCTGCTGGTTGTCACTGAAAGACATGACTATTAAGGATGAGTGCTTTTATATGAAGATTTTGATGTGGTAAAAGTGTCTGTTTTTCATGGAGAAAATCCTATTTTTGTGCTTTCTACGTTAAAATTTGTATAATGTGTTGGAAAGTTGATGATTTAGTAGTATTTCCTTGAAAGATCCGTTAAAGATTGATGGCATAGAAATGAAATCACTGTCACTTCAGCGGTTCATTGTGTAACTTGAGCAAAGCCCTCTCTATATATACAATACATACACACACACACGAATATATATTTATATATACATGTATATGTATATCCCACTGTAAAATATTTTGTTGAATAAACGGAGTAAAACACTCCTTTTACATTTATGGAATTCTTTTTCTGAACTACTTCCTTTCTCAGCTTTAAGCACAACACTTACTGACTTTGGAACAGATCTGGCCATCTCACCCAGATGTTTTCATGCCATTTTAGCGCTGAAATAAATCTACAAATATGAGCCATCCTTGCAGAAATGAAGGCGAAGGTTCCTCGCATTGATGCAGCAGGTTCTGCAACCTTTGAGGAATCCAGATTCCAGTTTACCTGCAGCCTGTTAATTCATGTTCCTGTTGTAGGCTCCCATTAAACTTCAGAACAGCTGTACAATTTTACTTCGTGGTTAACCCTTGTGCTATCTTAGATGAGCCCACCCTTACATTGACGTGTTCTCCCTACCATGACAAAGGTGGATAAAGGTGGAAAGATTTCATGTAATCCATGGACACCAGTGAAGATTACAAATCATTGAAGAAAAAAGGTTCAGCGCACTGTGTAGTGCAGGGGTCTCAAACTCAATATACCTGGGGGCCACCGAAGGCAGGGTCTAGCTGAGGGAGGGCAGCGGCTTCAACGCACACACACACACAACTTGTGAGTGTCTGAGAGCCAGTAAATTTGTATGGAACGTTTACTATACTATTAACTATACTCTATTATTAACTGATTTCTGTAGAAAATGCACTGATAAAACTCTCATTCAATAAAATAAAATACTTAAACAAAAAAATCAATAAGTAAATAAATCAGTAATACATTTCTGTTTATTTAGTCTTCTATATCTGCTGTTTTCTCATTTAAACATCAGTACGGTTAACACTGGTGAGTTATAACTATTAAACACTAAAGAAGACTCAAATTCTACAGTTCTGTAACCTCCATCAATGGTTCTTCTGAAGACGACTTCTCTTGTCTTCTTCTTACTGCTGGACACTTGGCAGCACTTCCTCCCAAACAGCTGAGACCCTCAGTATGGATGAAGATGATTGTCAGGAAATCTGGACTGGACTTGGACTTATTGAAATTTAAGGTGGAGAAGTCAGAGAGGACGTGCTCCCAATTTTGAGTCTGTGTTGAATGTTTTTTTTTTTTTAAGTTTACTCTTTAAACCACAAATCAGTAAAGGAGAAACAAAATTCAGAGTTACCATTTTTGGATTTTCTTTCTTATGACTTTTTGCACATTTAAACCCTGGTCACAAGTTATTGTAGAGCAGCCGGTCAGCCACTCCTATATTTTCATAGTTGAATTCAAACTGTTGTTCATAATAGAATGGGTGCTGTTCACTGGAGACCAGAACAATCGATACAGATGCCTAAGATCAGACAAAAGCTCAAAAACTTGAAATTCATCTTGGTGACACCAAATAAGTGCAGCTACGATGCACAATAAGCGTATTTGAGATCACCCAGGTGAACCCAACGCTGCACAGATCACCTGGTGTGTGACGTATATTTTTGTTTTTGTTCCAACATCACCTGTCAATCATCACAAAATATCACGAGAAAGGGGCGGGAGCAAGGCCTAACCTAAGCTAACACACTGCTTATTTAAATTATTTTTTATCAGACACTGGTTTGTTTTGTAATGTAAAACGTAGCGACATGTTTCGGTGGAATGCCTTCCACCTTCATCAGGGTCGTCATCAGGTGGTGGTGTGTGACGTCTTAAAAAACAGATGATTGTGACTGACTAAGCTAAGACAGCTGGAAATTTAGTACTACACTGACTGAAAGCTGCCCTGATGACTACAAAACAATGCATTATGGGACTTGTGTCCTGATGGGTTATTGTAGTTAGATAGATGACTTTATTAATCCCACAATGGGGAAATTTCATTTATCTGTGGCAGCAACACGACATTCAGAAATAATCTATATAATATAACATCAATAAAGGACATCACAAATGACATTTATATTAAATAATTAAAAATATTACTAAAATTATTATGAAAAATTATTATCAAAAATGAGATTCTTATTAAATAAAGAAATAAATATTAAATATTAAATAAATACAGCTGCAAAGGTGTAAAAAAACATGCGGTCTGCAAAACATGTAAACTGTAAAAAAACATTACAATTTTTTTTTTCAAAATGCAGAAATAACTAATGAAGTTCACACCAAAAACAAAAACAAACAACTGTTCAGGAATAAAAAACAATTTAAAATTGAAAAACAAAAACTACAAAAAAAGAAAATAAATAAGTGAGTGAATGAAAAAAACACCCTGGGACCGTGGAGTGTCACTGTAACACAGTGTTGTACAGTCTGATGGCTGTGGGGAGGAATGACCTGCGGTAGCGCTCCTTCTTACACTGAGGGTGCAACAGTCTGGTGCTGAAGGAGCTGGTCAGCGCCTCTACAGTTTGGTGCAGGGGGTGGGAGGGGTTATCCATGATGGATGTCAGCTTAGCTAACATCCTCCTGTCCGAGTTGAGTGATCAATCAAAATAATTTAAAATAAGAATTTATTAAAAAATAGGCTACATACATTAATTACAAAACATTCAAATAAATATAAAATATATTATAACACAAATCATACTAAGCGGGAGAGGCAGATTAAAACTAAATTGAATTTTAAGGAGAACTCCAACTTTCTGTTCTCCTTCAGTCTCGCTGCAGATTCGTGCGTCTAAGACTAAATCTTGTTGTTGCTCGCATGTGTTTAATGTTAAAGGCCTGTTAGCTGTCACGCATGTGGTGTGGGACATTTATTCTCCTCAGCTGACCAGCAGTGACAGCCACGCACGAGAACCGTTTGGTCGGGGTCGACCCGCCGCCGCGCGCCTAACCGTAACCATAACCGTAACCCTCCTCCGGGTCTGTGCGGCCCAGAGAAAAGTCCAGCACTGACTGCATGTATTTAGAAAATTAGGAGCGAATAAATACGTTCTAAAAAGGAAAGTAAGGAACTCCTTAATGCGGTCCAGGGAGGGGGCTGTCAGGTGTCCTGCCTTAAATGTTTTTCCAGCTTCAAGCCCTGTCATTGTCACGCCCCCAAGAGTCATTTACCCCACTGTGATTGGTTGCTTTGTCAACTCCGCGAACGACAATGAAAAAGTGTCATTCACACAAACTGGCGGGCCGCATTAACATTAAACTTTCATATTAAGGCGGGGGCCGCAAAATATCATCCTGGGGGCCGCAAATAGCCCGCGGGCCGCGAGTTTGAGACCCCTGGTCTAGTGGTTCTAGATGAACTCCCAACGTTAAGTGCCTAGGAGCACAAGGGTTACAAGCCCCTCACAGGCCCAACCTAGCATTAGTGGTGCAACATAAAATGAAAAGCTACATTGGAGCTAACCAGCTGTACAGTTTTAAGCCAGAATCCAGCTCTGACGAGAAAAATGAAGACGTACGTGGATCTATTTGCGTATAGTGGATGCATCGAAATGGAGCGAAACAGGGAACCCAGCGTACTTTATACATCACATATACAATCTTTTTTGCCAGTTTTAATTCTGCTCCTGATTCATATTTTAATGAATAGATACTCAGAAATGCAATTTTGTCCTTTTTGTTCTCTGTAAATGACCTCCATCATCAGAGAAATGCCACATTAACGTGTTAAAAAACAACAACATCTTCATTGGAGGGAGTCTTTACAAGGTGATGCAATTCCAGGTCTTACAAGTTTTGGACAAGAGGATGGTTGCCACGGTTACTACAGTGGCGACCATGGAGCTTCTGTGTTAGATTTGGTTCCACACAGATATTTCCATAAGCTCTCTGAATCTTCTGATGATGTTCTGCTGTGTAAAATATGAGATTATCAAATGTCTTTGCAGTTAAACATTTAAAAAAAATGTTTTTAAAATATTTCAATATCACTTTAATGTATTGGTAACTGCTCTTCTTTATGTATAATTCCATATTATAATGTTCGATACCTGATATTTTTAAACACATTTAGTCATTAGATGTTCTTCTTTACCTATTTCTAGCTTTTCAGTTATCGTTGCTCCCCTCCAAATATTCAGAGGCCTGCAGCAGCATCACTGCAGAAACAAACAACAGAGCGGCAGAACTGAAATACTAAACTTTAAACTATTGAGCCTCGTTTCATTAGGAATGCCGAAGTTTGCTCCGGAGACCTGTATTTCATGAGCAAATTGCTTTTCCGGTGTCATCCTGTGAGATAATGAAATGTTTGGAGAGGATCTGCTGCATAAATAGAAGCTGAAATTATTTGTTGCCATGGCTACCGCCAAGTAATCCCAGCTGAAGGCTCGGAAAGGATCAGTACATCTGGAATTGTGCTGTGATTGACAGAACACAAATGAGCCTGTAGCACATGCGGTGGGATCCCAAGGAAGTCTCGTTTCCTACGTGCACGCCTGTGAGGAAATGAGAGAGACACTTTTTAGATCATTTTCTAGTTAGTTCTTTGAGAAGGATAAAGTATCGTCCCCTTATCTTTTTTGTTGATGACTGATAGTTATAATTAAAAACTACAAAAAGCTTGCAGAAAAACAAATTATAAAGCATTCTGTTGAGGAACACCAAACTAATGGAAGTATCAGGATTTTATCTTTGCAGTGCCACCCGGAGGCAGCATCCAGTTAACGGAGAAGAAGCGCAGGAGATATAGTCATATCAAAGGTGTTTGTCAGATACCTGTCCTGACTTAGTGAAGTTTGAAACATGCAGAACAAGTTGGAGCAGTTTCAAAGCTGTAACTTGGAATCGAGTTCAGCTAATGTAAAAAATATTTTGCAGTAACAAACCAGGTTTAAATTGTTTTCCAACAGGCCTAATTTGTGCAGCTGCAGTATGATCCAAACTAAGATGTTCCGACTGAGCAAATCAACGCCCTTCTTCGAGTCAGGAACCTGAAGCTCGTTCCTCTGGTGCTGTGTGAACACCGACCAACACACTGTGTTCCTGCACAGAAGCAGCAGCAGAAACACTTGCTTCAGATATCATTGTCTGGTTTACAGCCTGGTGCACGTCACCATTTCTGCAGCTGCAAGACATTTTCCCTCGTTCACAGAGTGTCTCTGAACATGCAAAACCACAGCAACATACGTCAGGCGGAATACCTTCGGGTTGACTTTCCTGACAACAGCGATAAAACAAAACTTGCAGGTCGTGTCATTGTTAGAGTGCTGAAACTGGGATGTTTAACTGATTCTGGTCTGGGGGGCCGTATACGGCCTAATCTGATTTTAAATGGACAAGACCAGTAAACTCAGCATAATTACGTAAAGGTAAGGACAAATTCAAATGTTTTCTTTGTTTTAGTGCAAAGATGACAAATATGTTGCAACAATTTTATATATAATGAATTGTTCTTTTGTTAAACATGCAGGGAACATTCTAGAATTCTTGAGAAAATTGTGTAAATTGATTTAATTTAATACTACCGCACAGTTTAACATTTGTTTGAGTGCATAGTGCATTTACAGCAGTCAGTGTTCAGTCACAGTTATATGGCCTTGAAAACCTTTGACCTCTGAGTTGCCCTCTGGCAAAAAACCCTTATTTATCCTCACAAGCGGATTTGTTCTAATTGATGTACTATAGGGAAGCCCCCAAGTACCTCTACTAGGGTTAAATATTTTTTTCCTCATCAAATAAAAAACCTGCCGTAGACTAGAGGGTTAAGTAGCAGCTGTTTTTAAACAGAAACTTAAATTTGATGAGAACAATTAGTGGATGGAAATGTCAGGTTCAAACTAATGGCAGGGAAAATTCCAATGACAAATAAACAACATGGTACTTAGAGACCCAGATGCCACATTGCTGTTGTTTCTGTTGCAGTATTGGGTCATCTTGTCTACTCTGAGTCAATCAGCACACCTTAAACAAGCCACATAAGAACTGCAGATCTGCATGTTGTGTTCACCCCATAGTCAGCCAGTTCCGGACATTGTGGGCCGGTTCTGGACACTGCAGGCCGAGCATTTGACACTGCCAGCTTAGGCGTCTCAGGTTAACATTTGCTGTCACTCAAATTCAAAGATACTTTAAAATGCAAATAATTTTCTCACAAATCTGACAGTAAATATGAGCACAAAGAGGAGTTTTCTGAAAAAATGTGTCTGACATCAGCCAATTAAATGAAAACTTGTTTGTGGTGACTGTAAATGATTTGGATTTTACTTGAAAAAGCTGAAGTCAGACTCAAGGAAAAGCTTTCATAACAGAATTTATGAGCAATCAATTATTTCTAAAAATAAAAAAAAACAATACAGCATAAAAATGGAAGCAAAGCTGAGTCTGCGCTGACAACAGCCGCACAACACATGACACAGGTGACATGCTCCAGATTCACAGTATTAACAGAAACCTGAAAAATGAAATTGTGAAGAAGTTTTTTGTTCTAAGTTTACAGCTTCAAATGGATTTCTGCTGTTCAACAAGCTTTTCGGTGGCAAAACTCTCCTGCCCTTTACGATTCCTGCATCCCAAAGATCAGGTGGGTCACAGGTTTTCAGGAAAAGTGGTCTGAAAAGAACAGTGCTCAGTCTTCAGGCGGGGGTTCGATTTCATCCAGCCGTTCACTGAGGGGGGTGCTGAACAGGGCTGACCTCCTGAATGGGGCTTTTTGGTTCTGCACCGGGGTCACGCCCTGTCACACAACACAGATTCAAACATTTGTGGTTTGTTCGTCACAGCACAAACTTCATGGACCTAAACATTCTTCCTTTAGCATGCAAATGATTTCACATAAGCAGGAGATGATGGATCAGTGGATCTGAACAAGCTATCATCACTGCTCCTAACAACACATTCCCCACTTATGTAATATAAAGGCATTCTTTTATGGATGCATATTACTTTCAAAGAGAGATGTAGGGCGATGCATCTCTAAGGGCCAGCAGAGATGCATCTGACCAGATGGACAGTAAAAATCACTAAAAGGTAAGATACCTTATTGATCCCAGGCTGGGAAATTTGATTCTAGCACTTCTAGCACCTAATTCTAGCATTTATTCTTCCTTTTAGTCGTCTCAGAGTCAGCACAACAGATTATGTCATGATTCACTCATGTGAGACTTCACTGACCTCCCAATGTTTAAATAAACTCAAAACTCATCTATTTAAAATTGCTTTGAATCTTTAAAATCGTTTTTATGTTTTTACATTCGTTGTAGTAGCTTTTGTTTTTATTGACTGTTTTTGTACTCATGTGTTGTAAAGATTCTTTGTGTGCCAATTAAAGCACTATACAAATAAAATGTATTATTATTATTCCTGACTTCTGGACTGTCACTACCAGATATTACCACATGTGCACCACCTACAGTTGGATGAAGCTTGGTGTGAAATGTTGACGTGGTGTAAATCTCACTCCAGGCTTTTTCCTTCTTAGATCTGTTACGATACATGACAGACTTGGTGTTGTATAATTCCAGCCAAGCATAAACCACAATTATGGATTTTCCCTGCATGATCAAACGGTTGGCACTACCGTGAATTGAAAGGGATGCCATTGACACGTCACTACCAAATCTGAGTCCCTGATTGGTCAAAGTACGACCTGCTTTGACTTTCAAAACACCTTCAATGGCTTTGCATTTTGTACGTAATCTCAAAAACTGTCATAGAAACCTGGGTAGCTACATGTGAACACGAGTTTTAACCCTTGTGCTATCTTAGATGACCCCACCCTTACATTGACGTGTTCTCCCTAACTGCCTAGCGGTCCGCTAAAAGCAAAAAAATAAATATTAAAAAAGCCCTGCTGAACCGTGTGTCGCAGGCTATGACGCAAATTTTCGTTGACAGAAATGTTGAAATTGTAGTGGCGGTCATGTGCAGTTTAGGTCTGTTAGCAGCAGGGGATTGTGGGATGTGGGATGATGATCTTATTAGGGGTCAGCATGAGCGTTTCTGTTTGCCCAGGTTTCTTTTCATATGGCAGTTTTGTTGTTCCACCTTAGTTTATTCTTCCTGTTATGTTGGTTCTTTATGTTGCACCATGACTGTGGAAGAGAGAGAGGTTGATGATGCTGTGGAATTTTCAATGTGGTGTGTGTTCAAAATAAATGGGCTTGATAGGCCAGTAAGAGGCTGCGTTCTCAGCTTCCCTTTTTGCCTCCTCCTCTCTGAGTCTGGTCGGTGTCATGCGGTGTGTGGGACACAGTTCTGTAGCGCCGGCAGTTGATTGACAGCTCAACATTTTTGTCAGCTTGGCTCTCCTATCGTCTGCTGCAAGTGACGTACTTGCCGGACGTTGCAATTTATTTTCTACACATTCTTACAGCATTGGAAAACGTTAAGAATGATTGTGTCTTGTTTTTTCTCCTACAGAAACCATATCAAAACAAAAATATATTTCTCTCCCCCATCTTTTTACATTTTCAAACATTTTTGAAAATGCTCCAGGGAGCCACTAGGGCAGCGCTAAAGAGCCGCATGCGGCTCCTGAGCTGCGGGTTGCCGACCCCCATCCTAGCTGGTCTCCCATCCAAGGATTGACCAGGACCTACTGCAACTTCCCAAGCTTCCAAGATCATAACAGGGTTAGGGTTACGGCATGTCCTGGGTGGCCCACTCATTCCATTTGTTGACCCGTTTCTGAACTAAGTTTAGAAACTAAGTTTTGTAACAAACAAAAAACATCTCCATGGAAAACACTAAATTACTTGGGTTGCCACAATTCTTGGATTCAAAACAAAGCATGTAACATCATTGAACCAAACCATGGGAAAGTGTGCACCCCTACTGCATACCAGTATGTTTACTATGAAAGTGTCAAAGGCATTTGCAAGAAGGATTTGGCATTTATTGTTTTATTAACACACATCAGGGTTTTCTTCGTTGTTGCTGTCTTATTAACAAATTTAAAAAAGGATTTTTCTGAAGTTTTAGTTTTTCCGTTGTTGTTTTGTAATACAGAAATCAAATATCGAACCAAAACAAAACTCTGACCAAAAAATCAAAGTTTGAACCGATTAATGGGAAAAGTGAATCGTTGCATACCTAATAATTTTGCTTAAAAACTCAAATATAACCTCACATACCTGAACCTGTTGGTAGTTTTCGCTCCAAAATGTAATGGCTTGCTCAGTTTTGTAATCATGTATCTGTAAAAGAGACAGATTTACAGTGTTTAAATTGTAACAGAGGCCATCGTCAAAGGTGTGCATGTTTTTAAAAGGGTTCTTGTGTTTTTGTTGGTTTGTGTCTTTACGTCTTGAACACCGACAGACTTAGTGTGCATGAGTGTGTGTGGACGTGTGGGTGTAGGCATTTGGCGTGTGTGTTTTGCAGACAGACTTGCGCTGCTTTAGGTCTGGAGGGCTCATATCCAGGGATGCAGAAGTCCCTGTGGGTTGTGGAGCAGAATTGTGTTTCTGGTGTTGGTGTGTTCATCTCAGCTTGCATCTCCTCTCTGTAAAAGCAGGATGTTAGCGTGTTGATCGACCAAAACCAGATGCTGGTTCATACTCAGATCTTGATCTATTTTCAAAGCATTCCCAGTGGTCTTTTAATTATGATTTTGCGGGTTTTAACCAAACTCAAAAACCTATGTTTTATTTCTAAGACATAGTTCCTGCAGGAGTTCTGCCTCACAGTTGTGGTCGTGGCCATTGGCGTGGATTAGGCCTGCCCCTTTCATGTTTGTTATATGGTCGCCCACTAGCTTACAGCCCTTCACACCATCAACCTAACATTACAAGTGCATAAAAATGGTGAGCAATATTGGAGCTATGATGCCGTATAGTTTAGAGCCAAAGTCCAGCTCAAACGAGAAAAACAAAGACGTACATGGATCTGTTAGTTAGCAAGTGGATGCATCGGAATGAGGCGGGGCAGGAAACCTGTGGCTTGCCATTGTAGGTTCTACGTCACAACTACAAGCTTTTCTCGTCTGCTTCTGATCTTTACATGATTACATGAAATTAAATTTTCTTCATACATACCCTTCATCATCAGAAAATGCCCCAAGAAGATGTTAAAAACACCAAAAAGAACATTTTCATTGGAGTGAATCTTTCATAATCTAAAATATGGAGCTCCCCCACATTGACCAGGCTGATAAAACTGATTCCCTGTTCACCATCTACAGTGCCTGCGTAGATAACCAGCAAAAGTTGTTCTCTGTCAGTCCCACATCTGGCTGAAACACAGACTTTTGTGTTCAACAGAACTGGAATGAGTTCAGAAAGTGGGAGGATCGTAGACGTGTGTGAGCTGCTGTGAATTTGGCAGAATTGAGGGGTTTTTATGAAGTCATGTCTCCAAACAGATAAAAGCTTCATCAAACGGTAGGTTTGTCTTTGTTTGAGTGTGGGATTTCCACATTTGTGGGGACATGAACCCCCACTCCTGGTCCTCAGTAAGTTAAGGTGATGCTGCTGGACTGAACCAAACCAACCCGGACATGTCCATATGTCAGTGTCCCTCTCAAGACCTCTCCAGGACGAGTTTAGGCTTCACTAAAGACGTGTTATTACCTTATCATCTGGACGATTTGTTTTTCCAAAAGCTCTCTTCTGGTGCCTGAAACATAGACAGTGGAGGATGAACTGATTTGTGTTGTGTACACATTCACTCCATGGTCTGTGATTTTGTTTCTTTTAAAAAAAAATGAAAGAGTTTTTTTGTTTTGTTTGATGTGACCTTTACCCCGCAGCCTCCCTCCAGGACCCTCTGGAGCCACATAGTTAGCTTTGGAAGTGGTGGTAGTCTCCATTTTGGCCTCTGGGTCTACAGCGAAGACGCCTTTGTGTGAGTCTTTCTCTGTGCGCTGCCTTGAGTCCTTTGTGCTGCGAGCAGCGGCTTTCTGAAGGAAAAAAGAGCCAAATAAATAAATTAAATAAATAAGAGTTAAATAAAAAGCAATTCAAAGATTTGTTTTAGAACGATCTCTAAGTTAATATAGAGAATTTACTGCCAATTTCAGATTTCTCTAATACTATTTTTATGTTTCCATTTTTTAAATTCAAAAACGTTACCTAAAATTAGACATAATAGACAAAAGATTAATGGGAAAAAACTGGCTATCAAATGTTCTTCTGTGAACAAAAAGGTTGATGCTTCTGCTGAAGTTTCTTAACCTCTTCATACCTACTGAAGCAAATATGCATCAAATCACTTCAAAATTACCTTAGTTTAGCATTTATATGAAAGCAAAAAGGGGTTTATTTTCATAGCTGGAAAAAAAATCAGGTGTAAAGAGGTTAAGGCAAACTGACAAAACATTTAGATTCTGTCATTTCTGTTTTTTAAAATCTTATTTTTTCTTCCTCACTTAATGGAAGCTTGAAAGCATCCACCTTTACAGGTGCTTGAAAAGAAGGATGCTGACTGTCTGTTGCAGCTTCAGGGGTCAAACATTTACTGCAGGACGCGAGCTTTCAGAGCCGCTGATTAATATGCTTTTTGGCCTTTGGAAACACGTCTGTTTGCCAGGATAAATACACTGAATCTGTCTCACATAGTCGTTATATCAGAAAATATGACGACACAACTGAGTACAATTAAAGTGAAAGTCATGGATATTTTTTGAAACGTTATTTTAAATTTAAAAATAAATTAGGCAAAAGTTTTTACAAATATTTTTAACTCCCAAAAACGTGTGTTTTATTTATTTGATCATTTATTTATTACTTAAGACCAAAAAAGGAGCAAAACTGGGATTCCTTTCGATTTTTTAAATATTTATTTTAGATTAAATTAAAATATTTAAGAATCTTTCCTAAAGCCGCTTCCTTGTTTGAAACCAAAATAAACCAAACCAAATGAGCTGTCATTCTTGTTAGAGATTTCTTCAAACTTGATCAAAGAATCAACCTTGAGGAAAGCCTTAGACGTTTTCCAGTGAATTTGTGTCAGTGCAGCCGTTCAAAAACCGCTGACGTCAGCCTCCATTTGTGATGCTGACTTCGCTCACCTGTTCAGTCCAGCCGCGCTGAGGATCTTCCACTTGTCTTCCTGTCAGAGGGGAGGACTCTGCGTTCATAATGACCACGATCTGACGGCCAAAAATAAAGGGAATCAAAGGCTACTGCATCTCCGTGGCAATCTCTACAGTACGCAACAGACTTTAGTTGACGGAAGTGTCGCCATGACAACGAGAGCCCCTCCCCCTTGAAATTCTTATTTCTTAAGTCATGACACCATATTATATTATATTATATTATATTATTGCTTAGTAATACATAGACATGAACCAATGTAAAATGAACTCGTTCAATAGACATAACAATGAGCCCAAGCATAGACAGTGGACTTAAAGCACGATCAGTAGACATAGACAATGGACCAAAGACATAACAGTGGACGCAAAAACACATTTTGATATTTTTGGCACAAATGGAACCTCATAAAAAGTGGGTTTAACTTGCATTATCTCCACAATTACTTCATGATAAACTCACCAGTCTAAGGATTCTGTGGTTTAGTTTGTTTATGTTTTGGTCATGTTCTTGGTTGCCCTTTGTCAATCACTGCAGTTTCAGGTTAATCATGATCCACAACTGTCTTCATTTCAGTTAATTGCCTTCAGCCTAAAAGGGTCTGGTTTTCATCCCTGTCAGGCCATCGGCTCTGTTCTGCTCTGCTTTGTCCCCTCTTTTATTGATCCCTGGGGTTTGTCATGTTTGCTTATTAAATGTTTAGTTTCTGTCACCAAGCCTGGTCTCCTGCATTTTGGGTCCTGCAACACCAGCTCTGACAACCACACACTCCTGTGATGGTACCTTCCATTGTGGGGCGTCACTAGTGGCTGCGCACAAGCATCAAGGGAACTTTGAGACACTTTGCATGTGACTCAAATTTTTGTTCAACGTAATAAAATAAATAAATGAAATAAAATCAAACCAGAATGAAATGTACTCAACTTACAGAATCTAATATTCTTGAACCAACAACATTCTAACAGATGAGCAAACATTTTCTCAGCTTGGTAGAAATTGAAACCATGAAGAAAATCACGACCTGAGAAGGGGGGTTTAAGGGCAGTATAGCTTAGTCAGTTTGTTAGTTCATTTTAGTATTTTACTATTGAACTCTTTGTATTAGCGATCCTTTTGAGTTCATGTTTCACTTCGAAGCCCATCGAGACGACTGTTGTTGTGATTTTGGAGTTCATACAAGTGAATTAATTGAATTGAATTGAATGCAGTAAATCCTTTGAGGTTCAACTTTTTAGTAAAACAAGTTCATGTATGGATAAGCAAGTATTTAGGTGATATATTGCATGATTTCAGAACAGGCTTGGTAATTAACGTATAAAGTCTGTAGACGGTTTTCAGTAAATATGAAAGCACCATCTACAGTGCCTGCGTAGATAACCAGCAAAAGGAGGGTTGTTCTCTGTCAGTCCCACATCTGGCTAAAACACAGACTTTTGTGTTCAACAGAACTGAATGAGAGTTCAGAAAGGAGTGGGAGAAGTTGTTAACGTGTGTGAGCTGCTGTGGTGGCAGAATTGGGGGTTTTTATAAAGGCATGTCTCCAAACAGTTAAAGCTTCATCAAGCGGTAGGTTTGTCTTTGTTTGAGTGTGGGATTTCCACATTTGTGGGACGTGAACCCCACTCCTGGTCCTCAAGTAAGTTAGGTGGCATGCTGGACTGGAACCAAATAAACCGGACATGTCCATATGTCAGTGTCCCTCTCAAGACCTCTCCAGGACGAGTTTAGGCTTCACTAAAGACGTGTTATTACCTTATCATCTGGACGATTTGTTTTTCCAAAAGCTCTCTTCTGGTGCCTGAAACATAGACAGTGGAGGATGAACTGATTTGTGTTGTGTACACATTCACTCCATGGTCTGTGATTTTGTTTCTTTTAAAAAAAATGAAAGAGTTTTTTTGTTTTGTTTGATGTGACCTTTACCCCGCAGCCTCCCTCCAGGACCCTCTGGAGCCACATAGTTAGCTGGAATTGGTGGTAGTCTCCATTTGGCCTCTGGGTCTACAGCGAAAACGTAACTGTGTGAAGTCTTTCTCTGTGCGCTGCTGCGAGTCCTTTTGTGCCCGAGCAGCGTCTCTGGAAAAAAGTGGCCAAATAAATAAATAAATAAATAAGAGTTAAATAAAAAGCAATTCAAAGATTTGTTTCAGAACGATCTCTAAGTTAATATAGAGAATTTACTGCCAATTTCAGATTTCTCTTATACTATTTTTATGTTTCCATTTTTAAATTCCAAAAACGTTACCTAAAATTAGACATAATAGACAAAAGATTAATGGAAAAAAACTGGCTATCAAATGTTCTTCTGTGAACAAAAAGGTTGATGCTGCTGCTGAAGTGTCTTAACCTCTTCATACCTACTGATGCAAATATGCATCAAATCACTTTGACTTCAAAATTACCTTAATTTAGCATTAACATGAAAGCAAAAAGGGATTTCATTTTCATAGCTGGAAAAAAAATCAGGTGTCAAGAGGTTCAAGGCAAACTGACAAAACATTTGGGTCTGTCATTTCTGTTTTTAAAATCTTGTTTCTTCCTCACTTAATGGAAGCTTGAAAGCATCCACCTTTGGGTGCCCGAAAGAAGGATGCTCACTGTCTGTTACGCTTCAGGGGGTCAAACATTTACTGCAGGACCTTTGACTTTCAGAGCAAGCTGATTATCTTTTCAGCAGCTTTGGAAATAAACTAAGGATAAATAAACTGAATCTGTGCTCACATAGTCGTTATAACTTGAAAATATGGCGACACAATTGAGTCACAATTAAAGTGAAAGTCATGGATATTTTTTGAAACTTTATTTCAAATTTAAAAAGAAATTAGACAAGAGTTTTTACAAATATTTTTTAACTCCCAAAAAACGTGTGTTTATTTATTTGATCGTTTATTTATTACTTAAGACCAAAAGAAGAACAAAACTGGGATTCCTTTCGATTTTTAAATATTTATTTTAGATTAAATTAAAATATTTAAGGTTTTCCTAAAGCCGCTTCCTTGTTTGAGACCAAAATAAAACCAAACCAAATGAGCTGTAATTCTTGTTAGAGATTTCTTCAAACTTGATCAAGAATCAGCAACGAGGAAAACCTTAGACGTTTTCCAGTGAATGTGTGTCAGTGCAGCCGTTCAAAAACCGCTGACGTCAGCCTCCATTTGTGATGCTGACTTCGCTCACCTGTTCAGTCCAGCCGCGCTGAGGATCTTCCACCTGTCTTCCTGTCAGAGGGGAGGACTCTGCGTTCATAATGACCACGATCTGACGGCGAAAAATAAGGGAATCGAAAGGCTACTGCATCTCCGTAGCAATCTCTACAGTACGCAACGAACTTCAGTTGACGGAAGTGTCGCCATGACAACGAGCCCCTCCCCTGAAGATCACGCACATGCAGAAATCTAAACATTTGAAATTCTTATTTCTCAAGACTTGACACCATATTATTATGTTGTATTACATTACATTATATTATATTATATTATATTATATTATATTATATTATATTATATTATATTATATTATATTATATTATATTATATTATATTGTAATACATTACATTACATTACATTACATTACATTATATTACATTACATTATATTATATTACATTACATTACATTACATTACATTATATTATATTACATTACATTACATTACATTACATTACATTACATTATATTATATTATATTATAATACATTACAGTTACATTATATTATATTATATTATATTATATTATATTATATTATATTATATTATGTTATATTATATTATATTATATTATATTATATTATATTATATTATATTATATTATATTATATTATATTATAATACATTACAGTTACATTATATTATATTATATTATATTATATTATATTGTATTTATATTATATTATATTATATTATATTATATTATATTATATTATATTATATTATATTAGATTACATTACATTACATTACATTACATTATATTATATTATATTACATTATATTATATTATATTATATTATATTATATTATATTATATTATATTATATTATATTATATTATATTATATTATATCATGATAGTCATGTCATTGCATTAACCAATCAAAATTAATCATCTGCACATGTGTCTGTATCTGATTGTGTTTAGAGTTTTTCTTGTGTCTGTTGATATGCTTGTTTCTCTTTTGTTTTGTGTTCACTTTTCAGTTCTTTCTGGTAACCCAAATACTAATCCACATTTTGTATAAATTTAAAATGAAAATGATAAATAATAAACTAAGCTCTGATGCTTCATGTTCCATGTTTCAAAGACGACAACAAAAAAAAGAGAAAACATGAATCTCCTCTGAAGGCCTAAAAAATATCTGAATCATGTGTTAATTAGATTTTGTCCACGCATACTCATTAATTCAGTCCAAATGGTCTGTCCATTCCCTTTATTGTGTTGATGATGGTTATGTTGCTTCCAGACAGACATGTTTTTATATTGGAGCATTTAACCAATCACATTTCAGCTGTCCTTTGTTGCATGGCAGGGTCAAAGACAATGAGTTCTGAAGGTCCCGTAATGCAAAACCAATGTCTGTCATTAATTTCCTTCACCCAATCAGATTCTGAGTTGGTGTCACCGGGGCCTTCTAGCAGACTTAGGCACCGCCACAGTATTCAGACCTTCTGATTGGACAGACGTTTCAGGAAGTCCAGTTTGACACAGAACCGCTGAGCCCTTTTTGATCCGTCTCGGTTAAAAACAGAGCTGACTGTAATGTACGCCATGAAGGATTTTGCAGGAAAATCTCCCACTGATCTCCTGGACTTCCTTCATCAGAAAAATCTGAGTGAAACAGAAAGCAGCCACACAGATTTGTGTGTTTGTGGTTGACCGTCCCTGTGTCTGTCCAGGGGACATTTTCGGCTCTAGCGGGAATTCAAACCTCAGCAGAAACACAACTGGACAGACTGGGCTCTCAGCACTGTCCTGGATGGAATAGAAAGGACTTCTGGGTGGAACTGAAGAGCCATAATCTACCACACACGGTGATCGAACTGTTTTTGAGGAGAGAGAAAGGAGGATGAATTTCGTCTTCAAATAATCAGATTTTAAGGGGTGAAATGATAAATATCATAATAAATAATATTCCAAATTTATGTGGTTACTTTCTATGTTTTTTGCTAGCTGTGGTTGCAAAATGAAATTTGTTTACTGTGTGGTTTATTCAGTTTATTTAGAGGCTACAGGAATTTTCCAAATGCAATGCAAAGCTCATTTCTGCATCGTAAAATGTTTAATAAGGGGTTGAGTGATTCAGATGTAGCACTACTGAAGGCCAGGTGTGTAGTCCACACTGGTCTGACATGAAAAGAGATTTTGGGAGCTCAGCAAACCTCTGGGAGTGGATCAGGCCACACCCACTTCCTCCCTGAGGCTGGTTTTAAACTGTGATAAAATGGCAGCATAGCTGACAAGTTAACATCCAACTGTGAGCTGCAATGGGCGTGTCTACCAGCTGACAAAGTACAGCAAATTTGCAAAGTTCTGGAAATTAAGGCGTTTGATGGCATCACTTCCTGTCAAAACTGTAATGACCACAGAGCTGAAAAACTGGTTTTAGCTGAATCCAATACCAACCAAAGGGTCACGTGACCACATGGTTTGTCCATTGCTTCTACAGCTATTCTGTGGCTCAACTCCGACGCATCCTGGTTGTGGGTTTCATGGAAGCACTGAAGCGTGGTTAGATCCTGGCTCCACTGACCACCTCTTGTTCAGTAGATAGAAAGCAGGAACACAAATATTCAGGGTTTTATGGAAAACCTCACGGAAAGAGTGGAATTTGTTCTGGCGGAAAGAGTACAAACTTTTAGACAGTGTCTGAGTTGTCCCTGTAAGTGCGTAGCCTCTCATAGAGTTTTCAAAGTGCGACAAAGATCTGCTAAATCCATGACTGATGTTGGTTTTTCAGTAGAACAGGCAGGAATCCAGACTTTCTAAGGCTCTGCATTAAGACAGTGGTTTATGTGCGGTCAGTGAGAAAAACAGCATCCGGATCAAATTCTCCTAATCCCCTTAGCCCACCATCCATCCATGGAGAAACATGCTGTGATGAAGTCTTTTCAATCCCAGCTTCACACTGTTGCTATTCTTGTACCACTTTGTGATTACTTGTTGACTGACCATCTCCATGGCTACCAGCATTTCCTGCAGCTATACTGCTGAGGCATGAATGTGTTTTTCTCCTGCAGTGAGCACACAGCCTGGGCTGTGGAAATTTCATACTTTTTATTGAGCCAGATCATTGGGAGACATGGCGACACATCAGCTTTCAGTTTCATCTGCATCTCTACTCCCCCAACTCAAATCGTTTATTGAAATTTGGATCGTTTTGTCACACATCCCGTGCAGAGTTTGATCACTTTAGCGTGAAACCAGCTGCCTGTGGACGTCTGCAGGGAAACACTACGAAGGGAAAGGCTGTCACCTAATGGCATCTTTTTCTCAGGGTCAAGGAAAACTCACCTTTCCTGATTGGGAATGTTTCCTAAAATATACCGAAAAATGAATAATGTTTTATATTTACAGAACATTTGTAAATGTAAAGATTAAGAACAGCAGATATCAAACGTATTTTCTAAAATCTCTAGTTAAAAAAGTGTATTTACATTTTCAAAAAGTTTTTATTTATTTTCTTCTAAAATAAAAACAAGCCTTATGGAATTGTTCTTAATTCAAAGTGATATTTTAATCTCTGATCACAATTCAGTTTGCAATTGATCATGCAATTTGAAAATGTCTATTGCAGTTTGGAACTGAATATAAAAAGTATCATAATTTTAATCCTTTTACTTAAAAAAAAACGTTTATTATATTCCTGACGTTTTTTTGTAGAGCAATTTAAAAAAGATAGGGTGAGAAGCTCGGTCAACCACGGAGAGCTCGGAGTAGAACCGCTTCTCCTCCACATCAAAAGGAGCCAGTTGAGGTGGCTCGGGCATCTAGTCTGGATGCCTCCTGGACGCCTCCCTGGAGAGGTGTTCTGGGCATGTCCCACTGGGCGGAGACCCCGGGGAAGATCCAGGACACGCTGGAGAGACTACGTCTCTTGGCTGGCCTCAGAACGCCTCGAGGTCCCCCAAGAGGAGCTGGAAGAAGTGGCTGGGGCGTGGAATGTCTGGGCATCTCTGCTTAGAAACACGAAAAGTACCATGTAAGTACCCAGTAAAGTCCCATAGAAAGTACCATGTAAACACACTGTAAGTACCCAGTAAATTCCATAAAAAGTACCATGTAAGTACCCTGAAAGTACCCAGTAGTTACACTATAAGTACCATGTAAATACCACTTAAGTACACTGTAAGTACTGTACTGTAAAAGAAAGCGTTACCCAAAATTGTCTTTATTTATGTCCTCCATCATCAGCTAATTCCACAAGAACATGTTAAAAACACCAAAAACACATTTCATTGGAGTGGGTCTCCAATGAAGTGGAGTGGGTACACGTTCAGAGTGTTCTTTTATAATGTGGGGGTATTTCTGTGTCAAAAAGAAAAAAAACCTTTTCACTTCAAGAATGTGCTTTCCTACTGTCCTCATAGTTAGCAGAACTATTTACCTGTCAGAGTACCTTCACATTAAACCTGTCAGGTTGTGAAAGCTGCAGTAATCTTTTGCCCTCCAACACTGCGGCTCAGCAGAAAACAACTCTCCACGTCTCCACTGACTCCCGCATCTCCAGTCTGTGCCTCAAAATCAATGATGGTGTGAGATTTACTTACAGTGGTGTTACTGAAGAGTCACATTCATCTGGAAGACACACTTCCATTTGAGGCCAAACACATCGGAATAGGTTTGTTGAAAGATTCTTGTTTTCCTGAGAGTCACCCATTTCAGAGCCTCCTCTCAAACCAAGAGAAATCTGATCAACAGCCAGACATCAGAACACCTAACAGATCCTCATCTTCTTATTGTTTGAAGCTAACCGTTTACTCTGTAGCTGGTGAATGTGCTTCTCTCTGGCCCAACAGAACCTCAGATTAATGAAACCTCAGAACTGCAGAAAGATTGGACTCAGTTGTTCACTCTGCACCACTTAATCTGCACCTTTGCCAAGTGCATCTGGGCCCTGTGTTTATCTGCAGCGAGAAAGTACCAGAGGAGCAGCACCTCCCTGAAGTAGGACTTTTCTGTGAGAGTCATTGCCCCCCTCCTTGCCAAGGTTCGTGTTACTCCCCATCTCAGCTCGGAGGTGAGGCCCTGCGGTCTGGCTGGCACCCAGCAGGGCAGTCAGCTGCTCAGCACATCTCCTGAACCCTGTTTTTCTTCTTTGTCTCCCTGAAAGTTTGACAATGTCTGCTAACAACCCACAGCTGCTCCTTCACACCTTCATGGAAAACATGGAAAATGTTCCCGTCTTTGGCTTCCAAAGGAATGTGTTGAATATAATTGGCTTTTTTAATGCACACGCAGGGAGCAAAGTGGTTTAAAAGCATTTTTCTGCCTGTTTACAGGTACAAAATGTTTTAAATGGGGTTTTAAACTTTTGATTATTTCATGCTTTATGATTGTACAATGTTTTGTTTTCCATGTATACAGCACGTCTGGCCTCCTTGGCTGGTGGTGGAAGGTACGCTCTGCCCCTGGTTCCTCCAAAGACAAACGCCTTTATTAACAGAACATCACCAACAGCAGAATTTCATGTATCAGGAAATCTTCTTGATCTGCTTTTTCAGCTTTAAATATTTACAGTCAATTTAGGTTGTGTCCAAATTTCCTCACTACCCCCTAACCACTAAAAGACTAGTCTTGGACTATTTAGAACCCTGGATTTAAGGCAAAGTCATTGTTTCCTTGGCAACCACTCTCGCCAATCAGGAGTGAGCTTGTCGGAGGTCCACACCCCTTACCACTGAATACGGGCTACAGAAAACCTGCCAATCAATCGTTTTGAACGTTTGACATCGGGACCAGTGGGCATTACATATCATTTTTGATGCCTCTGATTGGTCAGTTTATAACTGGAAAAACTCGCAACAACAAAAAAGAATCGAGTATTATTCAGATTATTCATGTTTAAGGTATCAGAGCAAGAACGGTTATTCTGACCAATAGAATCACTGAGTAAAGGCTGTTTTTTCACAATAAAAGTCTATGGGATTTTGGCTTGGAACATTAATACCTTCATAAAGCTCTTACTTCCTGTTTGAAACGTGAGGGGGAGGGGTCACTCAGTCCAATTACTATCTGCAGTCAATGTTGTACATACATTTTTTGAAATGACAAATCATTCAAACACAGTTCATTGTACTCTAAATTTACTAATCTGGTGAGCATCGATGCACTCTAGTTTTGCCTGGTCTCCTGCATTTTATGTCCTACAGCAGCAGTTCCTGACTAAATGTGCCACAGTTTTGGAACCTTCAGAATTCCAGATTAGGAAAACTCATCAACCTGAGCACGTGTGACTGCATTCAGTTTACTCTCCACAATTTGTATTTTTGAAATTATAAACAAATGTATTTTGCTTTCAGGGCCTAGCATGCTGTTACTTTTGTTCTATAGCCAATGTTGTTGGATAGAGGTTTGACTTTACTTACTGTATTTTCTGCACTACAGGGTGCAACGGATTGTAAGGCGCACAGTCATTGCATTGTGTCCAAATGTTTTGCCATAAGGTGCACCAGACTATAGACTTCATTAAGCAAGGCAAAAGAGAAGTTTGTCAGTCTGACTTTATTCAGAGTAACTCTAGAATTTATTCATGACGCGCTACATGTTAGCCGTGTTAGCGTATTCACAATACCTGTAACTCACAACCTTGTTTCCAACAGACTGATGTCGCTACAACAAACGTTACTGCGACTACGCTAGTATCATGTAAAAACACTGCTTTAGCCACACTAGCATGTTAACAATAACACCCAAACAAACTTTTTGATTGAGTGCCGTGTACCTATCAAAATTGCTGCAACATCAGTAGACACAACCAGAATTAATTCATATATAAGGCAATCTGGAGTATAAGGCACGCTATAGTTAATTTGGAAAAAAATGAGGTTTTCAAGCATGCCTTGTGCGAAAAACACAGTAAGTAAGTTCCAGTTTATATTTTTGAAAGACCATTTATTTGTTTATTACATTATTTTCCAGCACATCCAAATAATTCAGCTCCATGTGTCATAGTCAGGAAAACACGTGACAACCCTGATGTAGGGAAGCGAAGATGAAACAGTCTCGAGAATTTATATTAAAAAAAATTAGCATACATTATTGGGAAAAGCCCATAAAACAAAAACTGACAAAGCATTGAAGCACAGCGAACTTGAGCATATAAAAGACAAGTCAACAACAGACACAGAAGGTGTTCTTTAAATACAGTGTGGCTAATCAGCAAAGTGCAGGCAGCTCCAGACTGTAGAAACCTGAAGGAAACGACAATGGAGAACAAAAGAAAAGTATAAAACAAGCATTTCATGACACCATGGGACCCGTCCTTTAAGACTCACTTTTTAACAAGTTTCTGTAGCTTTTTTCTCATGATGGAGGACATATGCAAAAGAATTTAAGATAAAACCTGTGTTTCTGAGTATTTCTTTATTAAAACCTTGATGATCAGGAGCAGATAAAAGCATGTGGTTGGAAAAAGCTCGGGTTTGTGATGCAGCAACTGCCATTGGCCCACCAAAGTCTCTATGCTCCACTCCAGTTCTGATGCATTCACTTGCGGACAAATAGATCCATGTACGTCTTTGTTTTCCTCATCAGAGCTGGAATCTGGCTCTACGAATGGATATCACCATTTTTGTGGCACCGCTAATTTTAGCTTGGGGTTGAGAGAGGCTGTAAGCTAGTGGGAGATAGTGTGAGCAAAGCAATGCTGGGATTTTAATGTGGTGTTACTTCCGTTCCAACGCTTTGAAAATATATTAAAAATATTGTTGCAGTGGGACTTTAAATTGTTTTTTCTTCTCAGTCTTGAATATGTTTTTCTGAGGAATCCTTCAATGAAACGTCAAATGTATTAAAATGTTTGAAGTTTCAGAGTATGTATGATCTAACTGAAGATCTCTTTCCTAACCAGCAGTTTCATGCAGATCTTGTGCAGGTTTGCAGAGTTGTAATTACCGGGTGCTGTGAGGATGAAACCGTCAGCGCTCCTGTTTGACACGTGTGCAGAGCTTCTGAAAACACTTTCAGAACATTTTGCCTGCTTTTGTGCTGTAAAGCCGGATAGATCCGCTCTTGAGTGTCGTTGGGACAAAGCCCCATGATGACAGACCTGATGATGAGGCCTGTGATCCTTCAGAGTTTCACAGGTGGGTTACCTGATCCTGTTGTTTTAAAGGGCAGTGATTTGGGATTAAAGTCCTTTTTGACCGTCTTCCGCTCAAACTCTTTGCTTTCCCTTATTGTTTGCTGGTTAATGTTACCACCTACCGCAGGGTTTTAATTAACTTTTTCCAAAAACATCATACTTGAACACAGCAAGAGCTCTTCCAAACTATTATCCAACCCGTCCTCTACAAAATGACAAAGGACAGTCAGCGTGGTCATCTTATCGGGTATAAAAACAACTGCGGCACCGATGCCAAGTCAGAACAGCGAAACAAGACTTCTGATCCGACCTCACAGCTCCTGAAGATCTTCACCATGAGGCGCTCCGTCATGTCGGTCATCTTTGCCACGGCGCTCCTCTTTGACTGTTATGCACCGTCAGTTGCCTCACCCATGGCTAATACCGAAGACGGGTCCATGGAGCAGGACGCTTTCACCTCTCTGCTGACCAATGAGGCGACAGACAACAGCCTGGGCGAGGCTGAGCCCATCCCCGTGACCAAAGCTAGAGTCCCTCGGGTCATCGTCATCGCCGCGGATCCAAGCCTCTGGAGGGACCTGCGAGTGCTGCACGGCGGATTGTCGGTCTACAAGCGCACAGCAGACGACAACAACCAGGTGCTGGAGCACAGAAACCTGGCGCAGCAGCTGAACATCCCCATCCTGAGGAGGGACACCATGAGGTGCATGGTGGGGAGGGTCTACCGGCCCTGCTGGGAGGTCTGAGGACAATTTGCCCTGCTCCTTGTTGGGAAGAAACTCATCATCCTGTCTCATGCTGAGCTGTGGCATTACCCACAAACCTCGATGTACACTGAATTAATGCAGATCTGAGAATAAATGTTGGTCAACTCTGCTTGATGTTGTTAGTGTGCTTGAGAGAAAATGAAAGTTTCATCATCATGTCCGCTAGCAAGCAACCGGCTAAGCAAAGCCTTGGACAAATGGGGTGGGGGGTCGACACGAAATGAGTTTTTGGGTTGTCTTGGCCCATGGAGGGTCACAGAACAGCCACATCTGAAGGGGAACACAGGTATCTTGCAGTTACTGGGCTCTCTAGACCACGTGTGCCCTTGTTTTTTAATCAGACAGAACAATAATTTTAGGCTTTTTCATTAATCTCCCTAACCTTGCATTTGTCTAGTTTTTACTTAGTGACTAATAAAGTCATTGACTTCAGAAGCTGAGCTCCATAAACCTCTAAAGGGGGCTTTTCACTGATTTGAGCAGACGCTCTTGGCATGATTGCAAATATATTTATTAGTTTAAAACTCTAGGATCATTTTTATTTCAATATGACAGATTACAAAAACTATTCCACCCAATCTCTGAATCATCCATCCATTTTGTTAACCCGCTTCATCCCTTTCCGGGTCACAGGGCTGCCAGAGCCTAAGCTGGATAATATCGGGTGAAAGCGGGGCTCCTGTTTTTTTAATCATGTGACTGAAATAAGTTGAACTAACCTGTATTTACTTCTCCCTGAGGGGATTTTTATTACAGGTTTACAAAAGTACAAAGAGCTTTACTAAATCAAATGACAAATTCGGCACTTAGAGCCTCAAAAGGATATTACACGATAAAAAAAAATTTAAAACACAAAATAAAATTAGAGTGTGAGTTGCTGTTTGATGTGACTCTTCGACCGTTCACGCGATCGACTTGAATCAGCTGATCCTGATGCAGAGAAAAGCGTCTTTTCTTGTTTTCTTTTTTGTCTACTTGCCTCCCAAAACATCCAAAGAAGCATGGCAGAAGCATTTCAAATTTCACTAACCATGTATTATTAGCCATTTTTCCATTTAGTTTGCTTGACATTCTCTGACATCCAAATGTCTTCAAGACCCACTCTGATGAAAATTGTCCTTTTTGCTGTTTTGTAACAGGTTCTTGTGGCCTTTTTTAGATCGGTGACATAATAACCATCTAACACCGGAGATGTTCTGGGTGACACCTAAACAACCTGCACTTTTTGCTAATTATTTGATCGTTTACACAATCAGTGTGAACCAGCCCATTCTGACAAGGAGATAAACGGCTTTTCATATCGGCCTTGCACACTTTGCAGCGATATGCAACATGTCACTACTGTGTTGCATATCAGTGCAAGGCTGCTTTATTTTGCTTCAGAATTTGCTAGAATTACGTTCATTGTTGAGGAGTTACGTAAGTCAAAAGAATTTCGTGAGATAAAGCTCCAGTGTTAAAGGGTTAATGCTGTATTCCACTACAATTCTAGAAAAACTACCACTTTTTCTAACTTTGCTGTTGTTAGAGAATATTTCTAATTGTATTATTTTTTTTTGGTTGGTCAGACTGAACACCTGTGATATCTGGAAAAGCTTTGAGAACTTTTCTCTGTCATCCTGAAAATTGAATGCAGGTTTCCACATAGCTCTGACATCAGATCCTGCTTTCCACTAAATGATGAGTCCTGCTTTGGTGGCTGGCATGGCGACAAAAGGAAGTTTTTTTCCCCTCTTGCATCAGACTCAACTTCCAAAAGATTAAGTGCGTCTGTTCCAGTTAACTTCAAAAAAACCTGTGAGATGTGACAGGCACATCTGGCTTCTTCCAGGATTCAGCGGGAAATGACCCTCCAGGCCACCTGGATCATCTCTGCTGTGGTCATCCTTTTCAAAACATTCACTGATGGAAACCGAAAAATTCAAACAGAGCTTTGAGATTAATTTGAAAAAGGTCCGAAAATTCTGTTGGACAAACAAAGACATCGTAGGCACTATGTCTCCAGCAGAGAAGCTTCACACTCCTCATCTGTGCCTGCATGTGGTCCAAACGTTTCATAATCCTTCAGAACAAAAGCACAGTGCAGCACTGTTTCAGTGTTCACCCTCAGTGACATTTACGGCCTTTACAGATCCACCTCCACCAACAGCACATACCTCCATCTGTGAAAACATTTCAAAATTGCATCTATTAAATTCCAGAAAACAGAGTGTAATGCTGCAGGAAACGTGTTGTTAAGCTGACCCCCCACCTCTGAGCCAAAAGGGAGCCGTACCCGTTTGCATGAACATGTCCGGACAGACAGGAAATCTTTGTGAGAAAAGAGAGAAAAAAGGATACAGGCACAGAAAAGGAGACTGATTTATTTTTCTTTCTCAAAACCGTGCAGGTTGTCTTTTGGTAACTTGTGCTTTTGTGAGTCCTACAAAGGATACACAATTTGGAACCATGTCCCTCTGGGTTAGATCTGAACCACTGACTGTATAAGAGAACTTGTAAGATAATGGTTTATTTTCATCTCCGACGATGTCAATTCGTCCCCCATTTTTCAGCGACACACCGGCATTTGGACCCAGACGATGTCAGTGAGCAGTTATTAGATAGTAACTACTGTCGCCAATCAGGAGTGAGCATGTTGTAAGGCCACACCCCTACCACTGAAAGCGGGTTTCACAAAATCAGTCAATCAGCAATCAGACTTTCAAGGTGGGGGCCAGAGGGCACCACATGCTTTTATTGAGGCATATGATTGGTCAGTTTATAACTTGAATAACTTGCAATAAAGAAATATTATTATGAAAAAAAGAATTAGGATTATCATAAGACGTGGAAAAAAAGTTAGCATAGCAAGAATGGTTATTCTTACAAATAAAATAACTGAGTAACAGCTATCTGTGCACACTGGCTACACTGTGACATAAGGCTGAAGGAATTCAAAATTACAGGGGCAATGTTGGCATCTTCATAGCTCATAACACCATTCAGTTTTATGGGTCTGTTTTATAAATAACAGTGGGGAGCAACATCTGGAAACTGTTAAACAAATGTCTGTGAAACTTGTTCAAGCAGCGGTGCCTACGTGTAATTATCACATATGTGGTTAGTTTGGCAAAAGGGATCATTCATAAATTCTCAGAATAAGTCAAAGTTTTATACTGAAGAACTAAAAGGTACATCACAGATGTTATGAAATATCCAAGAGTAAATAAATGTGTTGTATGGAAAAAGCTGACCATCATTCTCAGGTTTAGTCTGACTATGATTCTTGTTGCTTGCTTTCTTGCTTGTTTTTCTTTGTGGAAACATGTAGAAGTAACTGTATTATGAATTTAGAGCAGCGGTCCCCAACCTTTATTGCGCCACGGACCGGTTTGATGTCTGGCAAAATTCTCACGGACCGGTATATGTGGCGGACACATGCTGCAGCAACGCTGCAATAAAGGCAGAGACGATAAGACGTCTTCTGCACTTTTATTTTGACACGCTAAACGTTGTGCATCGCACAGGTGTCATCATCCTCTCCCCTTCCCACACTCATGGTGCTAAAAAGAAGCAAACACAACAGGAAGAAATAACTAAGGGTGAAACAACATAACTGCCAGAAGAAAGGACCTGTAGGCAAAAAGAAACCCCCGTGCTCAACCCTATTTTGACGAAACCAGGCAAAGGGAATTGATTTAACTCCATGTGATCCCAGCTCCCACAGTAACCCCTGACTGCAGCCTGTGGAACTCGGACAGCAGACCAAACGTGCACATGACCGACACTACAGTACTACAAAATAATATGACTTGCATGAAAGCTGTGGTATTTACTAAACAACAATAAACACGAATTATGATATGAGCAATGTCCTCTCTCCCCACAACACTCCCTGGTCGCTATTATTATAACATTGTCATTGATTTTTATATTTTTATGACATTGTTTTTTTTTAAATATACTTTTTATGTCATTGTTTTTATACTTGTTTGAGTGTTCTATTTTTATCCTTAAGTCTTTTATATGTTTTGTGTATTTGGTGGCAAATGGACCTTGAGTATGTAATAAAATTTATTATTATGCCTTCAAAATAAGTGCATGGAAAATCCAACTCACCACAATGCTGAATGGTTCGAGGGAATCTCCCGCTGGGATAAATCCGTATTTTAAGTAGGACTGCTGATACTGTCTATTAAATGTAGCTTTCTTTTTTTGGAAGAACTTTCCAAAGACGTTTGTTTTTTACTCATTTTGCTAGTTCCTGGCCTGGGTTTTATTTTAGCGGTATCCTATCATGTGACTGAGACAAGCGAATTGGCCTGCGTCTAGAGTAACATAGACGGATGGAACAGAGAATCTGGCAATTTTTCAAAATAAAACATATTTCAGATTCCGAAATAAATAAAACGGATGTCATGTAGGTTATTTTATTTTTTCTGTGCGGCCCGGTACCTAATGACCCACGGACCGGTACCGGTCCGCGGCCCGGGCATTGGGGTCCACTGATTTAGAGGATTCTAATGGCTGACACAGTGTTGGGTTTTGTTAGATCCTGCCTTTAGCAGGATCTTGCACAGCTGAAACAACAAGCTCAAGCTAGTGTTTTGTGCAGGCAACCAACTTTTTTAAGTCCAAACACAAAAGATGGACCTTGCATCAGCAATAATAACAGATGTGCACCAGCAATCCTGTTCCAGAACCTGACCTAGATCCAGCTCTTTTTGGACAGTAAAAAGATGAGGCTCAAAGAGCAACCTTTGGTTGATTTCAACAACTTTTATGTGACTACTTTTTTCAATTAACTGAAGTGAGGCTTTGAGTGGATACAAAGGGAGAAGCCTTTGAATGGAGCACCAAGAGAGGAGCTGTGGTTTATATGAGGAAGTCATGAGTGGCAGAAAGCTACGTTGGAGTTGTTCAGGACAGACTGACAGATGACGTTAGACAGGAATCTCAGTGGACCATAATGTTTGCAGATGACATTGTGATCTATCGTGAGAGCAGGTGGAGAAATGTGTCTGTAAATGAGAGATACTCAAGAGGAGTGATGAGGATACAGGTAGCAGAAATGGCGAAGGTCGAAACCTGGGACATGCAGCTCTGTGAGTATTATGGTCGTTGATGTCACAGCACTACTCCAACACAAGAGAGTCAAACGGCTGATCCAATCTGAGGGTGCTGTTGACATCAGGCACTAAGAGTCTAAAATTCTGGAAGGACTTCAATATTTTTTTAAGACAAAGGGTAGTTACTCTAATATCAGTAAACTCTTTCTGAGCATTGATGGACTTGTTTGTTCCAGCTGTTCAAAACAGAAATTCATTCATAACTTTAATCTGTTCTTTAAGCATTAGGATTTGGCTAAAGAAGGACTCAAATCTTTAAAGAGATTACTAGTGAGGGAGAGACCAAGCCTTACTGAACCACTGAACCAAAATGAATCAATTTGTATGGAAATGGTTCAGGGTTGTTCAGCAAGAAAACTTTGATGATTTCCAAAATCTTTCTCGCATAAATAATCATCGTTGAAAGGTAAAATAAAGCCGTGTGTTCTTGCTCCACAGAAACTTTGATTTAAAATATTTCTACCCAAGAGAAAATAAAAACTGTAAATTGAACAAAAGCACAAAAATATGCAGAAAACAGTTTGGTTTGCCCTGTCATTGAGTTAATTCGTGCAAGATTGTGAACTCACTTTGACTGTCGAGTTCACTCTGTAATCACTTTTCCCTGTAGGTTTAGTAGAAGGAAGACTTCATGGCTCCCCATTAAAATGTCAAAGTTTTTGGGTTAAATAAACAGCTCAATCTTTGTATTTTTATTAAAAGTAATCAGACATGATTTGAACATAGTGGGGGCAGTTAAATTTCTGTTTGCAAATTGTTCATCTCTGGAGGGAAATAAAACTGTTGAATAACCAGAAGCACCCGTAGAGTTCTTCAAAAGACTCTAGAGAGCTCGGCGGTAAACGCAGACTCCCGTGTGATGTGGAGGTCGGTGTAGTTTGACTCGACAATGTGATAAACTGATAGAGTTGATGCAGCCACAGTCACGGCTGACTGCAGATTCAAAATAATGAAGCAACAACAGGGAGTGTTGATGTAACCCAGAACATTTTCCAGAGTTTAGAAAAACAAGACTAAAGGAGAAAACTTTGTCTCCCGGGTTGTTTACGATGAACATTCTCACAAATTTTAGTCCTGACCTTTAAATAGAAGCTGCTGCTCCTTATAAACTCTGTCAGAATGCAGATATCTGTACCAATCAGCTAAATGGGAATTACTTTAAGACCCACTCCAAAGAAATTGTGTTTTTGGTGTGTTTATTATGTCCTTGTGGCGTTTTTCTGATGATGGAGGACACATATGAAGAAAAGGAAGTTTAAATTGGCTGTTCTGAGAGGAGCTGAATTATGTTGTGAATCAGTAGCAGACAAGACAACAAAAGGCTGTAGGAAAAAACTATACAGTCGGCAAGACACACGCTCCCTGCTCCGCCCTATTCTGATGCATCCACCTTTAGATGGATGGAGTATGAAATAGATCCAGTACTCGCCATTTTTGTTGCACCAGTAATGTTAGGTTGGGGTTGTGAGGGACTGCTGGCTAGCAGGACAGAGTGTAAACAGATGGGTGACGAGAAGTCACCCATCAACTCAGAGGTAGAGGTAAGATCTTAAGCTTGAGCCCGAGTCAGAACCCGACCCGACCCGAAATTCGGGCACTAAATGACAATCATTACGTTCGGGTCGGTTCGGGCTGGGCTTCTCTCTCGCTGACTTTTTAATAACTATATTGCAAAGAAGCTCCTTAGGCGGGCGGTTGTCAAACAGCTCTTTATTAATCCTGTACATCAGGGGCCTGTTTCACAAAGGAGGTTCAACCAACTCTGAGGTCAAACCTGAACTCTGAGTTGGTCAATCGAGAGATTGACAACTCTGAGTTTTCAGTTTCAGAGCAGCTGATCCGCGTTAGATCAATCAACTCTGAGTGGACTGATTCGGAGGTGAGCGATAAGAAGCCATTATCAATGGAGCGCAGATATCACGAGTCACCATGGA
>CM074502.1:24061773-24112072 GCA_037389245.1 Oryzias sinensis | reverse complement strand
GACTCCGAGTAAAAGTTACCTCTCTTTCAGAAACGGGTTTGACTTACTCTGCTTTCTCTGGTTTGACAAACCTCTGATTCTGAAACGGAAAACCCAGGGTTTCCCTGATTTCCGGGTTTATGAACTCAGAGTTTACACTTAACCTCCTTTGTGAAACAGGCCCCAGAACGGTTACCGCACGAACCGAAAGGCACAGCCAGCTTTTTCTTACTCAGAGGGAGAACGTTCACCAAACGCACACAAACACACACAGGTAGACCCCGTCCCCTCTACCCTCCAGTCACCAGCCCACCGTTGATTGACATACACTGTGGTCCAGCACCTGGCAGAAAGAGGGGGGCGTCGGCCACCCGCAGCTCTGCGCACGTGTCGTGAATGTAATCGTCCCTCTGCAAGTCCGCATCTATTTTGTTTAGGTATGCCCGATATGGAGCAGCAAGAAGTCAAGGATAAACTTAAGACAGGGGAACTGAAAAGGCAAACACGCACCGCCGCGGCTGCAGTATTTCTCCGCGTAATGAAGCGAGTGCGCATCAAGATCTCTCTTTCACTCTCTTTGTCTGGCCTCTTATTCTGTGTTCCAGTGTTATTTTGTTGTGCAAATGCATTTATTATGATCATAAAAATATGTAGATTATTTTAACCTTAAATCTGGCGTTTTTGCTGCCAAAAATACTATGTGATAAATTGAAATTTCGGGTTTGCTTCGGGCTCGGGCCTGCAAACCAAGTTAACTGGTCGGGTTCTGGCAGGGTTCGGCTTTAATGCCCGCGGGCCTGTGTCGGGTCGGGCTGGATTTTTTAGGCCCGATCTTACCTCTACTCAGAGGTGATTTTCTAATAACCGGTAACTCCTGCTGCTCTGCAGAAACTATGTCCTAAAATATGTCCTAAATATTTTAGTTTTGGCTAAAATGGCACAATCATAATTAAAATAACACTGTGTACATCAAAAGATGATCGGAGTGAGACGTTAAGTCTACTCTTAGTTATGTCGCTTTAAATTTTTTAGTTTGTTTGAGGTAATTGATTATTTTTAACCCTTGTGCTATCTTAGATGACCCCACCCTTACATTGACGTGTTCTCCCTACCATGACAAAGGTGGAAAGATTTCATGTAATCCATGGACACCAGTGAAGATCACAAATCATTGAAGAAAAAAGGTTCAGAGCACTGTCTAGTGGGTCTAGATGACCCAACTCCCAATGTTAAAGTGCCTAGGATAGCACAATTAATACAGCAGGTTGATAAAATGGTTTCATGTTTGGAATGTGGTTTTGGAGGACTTAGACACAGCAGAGAAGATGTGGAGTTGACCAAAAACTAAATGAATTAACATGAATAGGAAGCAGAGAACTGTACTTCATTAAGACCAGATCACAGAAAGAAAAAGCACTAACATTCACGAATAAAAAAACTGTTGGATTTGCATTAAAAACATTTAGACATCGATTGTACATTAAAAAAAAAAATCATGTTCCACCAAAAGGGACATTTGTTTTTCTCTACACCTGATTCTGCGTTCACCAGCATCGGCAACACATGTTCAAACCACCGCTTTCAATGAAAAGCCTATGTGAATGCGCATAAATGTGCATTTTGGGATTCCGGAATCCAAACTTTTGTATTCCTGCATTGATACGTACATTTTTAAGACCTGGGCTCTATGTTGAAAGTTAAACCAGGTTTAACTTTGACCAATGAGGGACTGCTTGGTATCCTATTACATATAGAGAAATACAACACTATACGTCTCATTATAAATATGTAAAAGCTATATTTTATAAATGAATGGATTAATGACCACAGAAACATAAATGAATAAATGAAATGGTGAGGAACTTTGTGGCTCTCACTGGGTTTGTGTCTTCAAGAAACTGGACCAAAACAGCGAACGAGTTCGCCTTTCAGGCAGCCAAACTCTGCAGTCCCCCCCCCCCAGGGCGGTAGTTAATTAACTCACCTGTTCAGCGTCCTATTTAAGTCCAGGTGTGCAGCAGTTCATTCTCTTCCTTACCGCAGCGCTGCTTTCGTCGCCCCACCCTCCTCCCCGGCTTCCACCTGTAGGCTCCGTTCGGGGTTATTACCCTAAAGTTATGGAAATTATCTCATGGAATTGTACGGAGCCTTATGCCAATCAAAGTTTGTGAATGCCAACTAAGATGTAAATTAAGTATGTGAGAATAAATTATCTACTGCAAGAGTTTGTCTGACTGAAATGTCTCTTTCAGTGTTAAAGGCTGCAGGCCCTTGGATGGATGGATGTTGGATGTTTAGTCACAATTTCTACAATCGTTGTGATCTTTATTTCTTTTTCTTAGATTTTCTCTGATATTCCTGTTGGACTGTGTTCCTCCTGTCACAACTCACTGTTGGATGAAACAGACCTTTGGTGATCAAGCGGGAATCAAACTTTGCCATCACTAGGTCACACTGATTTTCTTTCACTTCTTCTACAGGAAAATGTGTAAAATAGTCTCTGCTTCTTTGCTGATCATGTGCACCTTCATGCTCACATTCTCTTCTAGCAGATAAATCTTTCAATAAATGCTTCTGAAAATTGAAGGTAATTGATGGAAAACAGATTTTGGGTCATGTTTTAGTTATAATTTATCAGTTCTGCTGTTCCTGAATCCTCTCCTGATGTCGAAAACATTGTTTTGCACCACAGTGAATAGACTTTGTCAGGACAGGTTTCAAAGATTTCAGATGATCTGGTGTGTTTCCTAACTGGTAGCATATATGAGTGCAGCCAAACCACAGTTTGACTGAAACATGCAGGCCGAAGGAGGGTGTGGACAAAGCAAAGTGGACCAGAAACAGGCACGGTCTCTGCTTTGACATGTCTCTTTAAAAAATGCAGAAAATGACAAATCTGTGACGGTAATGTTTGAGTTTGATGATCATCCGACAAATATTTTCTGAAACGGAGTTGCTCACATCCAAGTGAGCCGACTTTCTCCTTGTATTTGGTTTGTCCTCAGCTGTCAATGGTGTTTTTTTTTTCTGTCAGTTCATTTTTGCAGCCTTCTATATTTGCAATGATTATTAGTGTTTTTGCCCCCCAGAGGAAAAGGTTGTGTTTGTTTTCAGGGGTTGGATCAACATGCTTGACCTCTGCAGTGATGGTCTCCGCTGAATCGCTGTCATAGTTAGAAAAAGGGGGGGTGGTTCTCCCTGGACATGGAGGTCACCAGACCAAATTAAACACCAGCTTCAGCAAAATCAACTGCAAAGATTTTTGTTCTGTTTTTTGTTTATTTAAAGAACATTTTTTAGTTTAGAACACTAATCCCAGTTGTGCTAATAATCCCATCTTCTTGTATATTTGTCCACACTTGTGCAGGCAGATCTCTTTAGCCCATAGAGTTACTAATGCAGCAGGTGAGCATGCTCACATGTAGACGGACCACTGCTGATTTCTGCAGCCACTGACACAGCTGGTGTGTGTGTGTCGATGGCTTATTTTAGCAGGAAAGGAGCCCTTTGTGTACTTTCTGCATATTTCTGCTTGCACATGCTCACACTTTATAACATCAGCACCGGACCTCTGTGGGGTACCTATGGAGGAAAAGTCAGCATCTGGAAGCCGTTGACCGAGTGATTATCCTGTCTGGGCTGTCAAGATAACAATCTGTACAGCCAGTTACCAAATTACATTAACAGTTTTTTAATGTCCTTGAAATACGTATCCCTGCACATTTGTGGTGAAAGTAGGTGCCTCAAGTTTAAATAATTACATTTATACAACAAAAAAAAAGGAATTTAGTTAAGACACGGGTGTCGCGACGTTTGGCTTTTATTACGTTTAAACTTACAGTTAGATCTTGAAAAGTTTGTCTTTATTAGTCCCACTGAAACTGGCAGGGACGGTGTAAAATTCTACAAAATGTTCTCTTCAGAAAACTTGTTAAACAAAATCAGCATTTTTAAATAGTTTAACAGAAAAATATTCCCAGTGCTTCTAAAAATAGGAGGTTTCAATGCAAAATTTTTAACTAAAATTTTCAGTGTCACCAGTAACTTTTGAACTCATCAGTATTTAGCTATTTTTTCTAAAAAGTCTTGCTCCATTTTTTTGGAGTAAAATGTTTTATAGTCATTTTGGCAGTTCCGTTGAAAGTACAACGCTGATACAGAAAACCAGGGATCATCAAATCCCAATTAAGGTCAAAGTCAAAGCAATTCATTTTCTGAAGCGTGAATCATTTACAGTTAATGATATCACTTCAACCTTCAGCGACGAACTTTGTCCTTTTAGTGAAAGTGCTTTAATTCAGTCATTACACTGGCACCAGGCTTTTTAAGTAGGTCAGAGTTGCTTTCAAATAACAAATTTTATTCAACTGAATTACCTTTAGAAGACAAGAGAACTAAACTCACCAAAAGAAAGTATCACAAGTCAGAGTTATAGTCATACTTTAACTGGGTGTCATACAGGACAAGTTTAAACCACAGTATGATTCGTGTTAAAGCATATCTTCCATGTTCTACTGCCAACAAAAGAGGTTTGCAGCTGCTGGACGAGACAAGTTCAGACAAAACGGGTCATAGTCACATGCAGGGGGTTGACCCGTATAGGTGCTGCAGGTTTTTGGTTTGTAGACACATGCGGCCGGATTTTAAAGTGAGACCAGGTGTGTCTTGCAGTTCTCTCAAGGTTCGTACGGTCACCTTAAGAGACGACATAAAAATGGCGGGCACAATTGTTGCGTTTGTGGTAAATGTATCGTCAAGTGTTTGTAAGGATAATAGAAATTGCAGGCGCTTATGATGTAGGGGTGATGCTGTGGTATGTAGTCTTTACACTGCCCTCTACGCTGCAGAAGGTGTTAGTACTGGTCCCTTACTGACCACATGTGATTGCCACAAGTACGGAGTGTGCACGTGACATGTAAGTGCCTATAAGATGTCCCAACAAACTATACTTTGTCTTATTTCCCAAATCCTAACAGTCAGGCTAAATGTAAGGAGTGTGCACCTTTCACCTGAACAACACTGAGGGCCTCATTGAGCAGTGTACAGGATTTGGGGGGATAAGGACAACTCTATGTAACATGCCTGCCTCTCCCCTACTTCACCCTTACTTACTGTTCCATTGTGTCTTATTAACCCTTGTGCTATCTTAGATGACCCCACCCTTACATTGACGTGTTCTCCCTACCATGACAAAGGTGGACAAAGGTGGAAAGATTTCATGTAATCCATGGACACCAGTGAAGATCACAAATCATTGAAGAAAAAAGGTTCAGAGCACTGTCTAGTGGGTCTAGATGACCCAACTCCCAATGTTAAATTGCCTAGGATAGCACAAGGGTTAAAGTGTTCGCTATGACCCGTTGCCTGCAGTGTGGCCACAGAAAAATGTGACTGTACATTTGACTTTGCTATGTTGTGCCTTCTGTACAGGCTCCTTCAACATTTTGGCATTGTTAGGCATTTCTGGTGAACTTTTTGGACCTTTGTAACTACAGACGGAGCCCCATGATGCATCAGTGCTGGTCTAAAGATTTAAAGTCTTCTGTCCAGATGGGGAAAGACAAACACGAACAGTGAGGCAGAGAGGGGGAAGAAAGATGACTTCTGGCATCTGAACTGTTCTGGTTTCTCGTAACTTTCTTGGTGTCTCTGGTGACTTTCCAATGTTTTAACATTTTTGTTCAGTAAATTGCAAACTGGGTTTCCCAGAAATCAGGGGGGAGGGGAGATCAGCGGTGAGGGGGGATTTTGTAAACCACAGTGAATCACAATTTTTCCAGGTTTCAAACTTTTGATTGGCAGCAGACTATTGCTTATATTTTGACAGTATTGTTAAAGTCACCCATCCGATTTTCACAGCCTCTATCAAGAATTACTCACAAGTCAGAAGAGCTTTAAAGTTAGATGTAGTAGAAATACCCTGAAAGTCGGATGCATTTGTTAAGATTGTGTTCTTTACGGCCCAAAACCCTTGGTGGCTAACCAAATAAGGACAGAGGCCACATGACAGCTAACCTTTCTTACGACGCAGGCTCAACACATTACAAGTGGATGATGACAGCTTCCAGTTCAAAGAATCTTTACTATTCTCCAACAATGCAAGGTCATCAAGGTCTGAACTTGTTGCTGACAGACTGACCAATAAACAGTATTTAGTAGTAAAAAGCATAGTTGATGTATTCGAGGGGCCGTACATGACACATTTAATTCTGAACCACTCACAGACCTATTTTCTCACTCACACATACATACTCACTTACATTCACGCTCACGTACATTCTAATAACATGTGTCTAATAACAAACTCACTTCAACGCTAATTTCAGTTCAACATTTTACGTCACATTGACATTTTTATTAGACGTCACACAGACAAAAACCTGTTCTTGATGTCTATGGGTTTACTGTGTACATATTTTGTCCACTGTTTTATGTCCAATAATAATAACCTCATTTGATGTCCATTTTAGTTTAACATAAAACTTCAGATGGACATTTTAATTACACAGAACATGAACGTGTGGGACCAGTGCAGTATTTTAAATTTTTGTTTTCATTTGATATTTTCTTGAACTGATTATTTTATCTTCTTATAATGTACCGATGTACTGATATGCGGAAATGCACTTTGTCGAAACAGCTCAGAAAATTGTTTTCTTTTTGTTTGTTTATTTAGGCTCAAATTCTTTTTTTTCTCCATTTTCACTTTCATCCATCAGTCAATCATGCTTCTCCAACTAGTCAACTCCACTCTCACTAAAACAGCACGTCTGAACCGACCGTATGGTCTGACACTGAACCGGTCTCAACCTAATCCATAGACATATACATTAATGGACAGAGCATCTCTGACGTCACCCATTCACTTCTACAGTCCCCTACTTGAAGCCTAATTTTCAGCTCACGGGCGCAGCCATATTGGCTGGAGTTAATTCTCTCGGACTCTAACTCGGACGTTCCAAATGTGGTGAAAAGAGGCAGAACCAAACAAAGATGTCTTTCTCCCAAAATGTTTTTTTCAACGCCCATGGATAATGCCGATCTGTGGTACATCCATGCTACTGCGGCTAACCGCTTTAGCTAAAGTCTCCAGCTCGGCAACGCTGAAGTTCACTAATATTTACATCATGAATCTTTATCAGTAATAACTTGGTGTTTTACACAGAATATGAATGTGGGCACCCCTGAGGTTTCTTCGTTTTTTCCGGATTCCGTTTTTTTGAGGAGTTTTTCCTTACCGCGTAGGGGGGTCTAAGGGCAGGGATGCCAGTATAGCTTAGTCAGTTTGTTAGTTCATTTTAGTATTTTCCTATTGAACTCTTTGTATTCGTGATCCTTTTGAGTTCATGTTTTAGTTCGAAGACTGTTGTTGTGACTTTGGGCTATACAAATAAAATTGAATTGAATTGAATTGAAAAGCTGTCACGTACAGCGGTGCAATTGACATTTATTACACACATAAACACATACTAAATATAAAAAACAGCTTGTTTTCACTCTGCATCCATCTGTGCTTTCAGAGCTTCTGTGTGTTCTTGTTGTTTTGTGTGTTTTTGATCAAACTGTCAGTCAGGAGTCATTGAGTTCTATGATTATATAAGCCTGTGTCCAAGGATTTGCAGAGCATTCTTACCCCTCCTGGTGGAGTGATTTGTGAAAGCCGAGTTCCTCCTGCAGACCTTTGGTCCTGCTCTGACTCCACTATTCACTTCCAGTTGCCCGTGCCTGGCTCCATCCTCATCTCCTACCCGCCCCTCCTCCTCCTCCTTCTCTGACATATCTAATGGAGGTCTGGGGCTAGTGCGGGTCCTAGTGAATAATTTAGGAGCTCTGGTGCACTTTACAACCTGCCCTGCATGTCTACCCCAGACATTTGCCCTAAGTGCATTACTATAATATACAAGGAGAAAACCATCCTTTATTGAATAAAATGATCAATAAATGAGCCTCTGTGCTGTGGAGTCTCCTACATCTGTAGGAAATTGTCCCAAACAAGGAAAAAACCTCAAAAGCAGCCATGTTTCATGGATTATTGCAAAACAGGATTGTTTACATTTTAGGTATAGAATTGTGAGAAATCGTTTTTTCTTCATTACTTTAGTGAATCAAACTTTATGAAAGTTTATGCCAGACTTTCCTTTCAAGAAAAGAATGAAAGAAAAAGAATGAATAACAAAGCCAGACTAAGGGGTACACATTTTAACACAATATTGATTACATTTGTATGCACCCCGCGTTCCCAAATTAACCCAATATTCATAATAATAATGGTATTTGTGAATGACATATTTTCTGTTTACCAGTTTCTAATTAAACAGTTAATATACTTGTGTATAAAGGAACTATATAAAACAAGTGTATAACTGTTTTCCTAAAACAAACTATTATGACGCTAATGATGTGATGACCAAAATGCGCCACAACACCTGAAATGTGCTGCTGCCAGACCCCCATGGTGCGTCTGCACATCGACTTAACATTAAATCTGGACCCCCCTGACCTGTATATTGCGTTCGGTGTGAACACAGCTTTGCGTAGCTGAGATCAGCTCCATACGGTGGTTCTGGGATTCTGGAGTGCACTGTTTAGTCTTCTCTTTGCAAAGAGCCGAACCTGGAGGCCCCGGTGACTTGCTTGAACCCTTACACCCACAACAGTTGTATGTTATTTCAGACTGTGCTGCACAAACGTTGGTAGGAATGTAGAATGATGCTGTTCACTACAAAGCCTTACCGATGTTTGACAGCACAGCCTCATTTTGTGTTTGATATTAACCAATGGGTTAGAATGCCATTTCATTCTTCATTCTTTAAATTTTTAGATCTGTTTTTTACTCACTCTCCCTCATTTACTTGTTTATTTTGCAATGGAATGGAACTGTTGAGAATAGGAAAGCTAACAATGAGGGACAGACCAAGTGACAGCTTGGATCGACAGCTGGCAGGAGGGAACAAAGCCCAGCTGGGGCCATCATGGCTTAGCGTGAAGGCAGTGTCAGGTAACACTATTAAAACTACAGTTGAACTCAGATCAATATCCCTAAAACCAGAGAGAGCTGACTCACAGATGGGGCCTCAAGCTATCCTCATAACGGATGTGACAAGAAGTTGGAGAATAATGGTGCTGCCTCAAAGGCACAACTAGCATCAAATGTATCGGATCACTGAATCAACGATCTTAAATATGGTTAATATTTCAGTAAGATGCTCTAATAATAATAATAATGAATTATATTTATCTGCACTTTTCCAGATGCTCAAAGTGCTTATTGAGTCCATTATTCATTCACTCCTCATTCATTCTTGGTGATGGTTAGCTACTGATGGAGCCAAAGCTGCCCTGGGGCAGACTGACAGAGGCGCCTACGGCCCTCTGATCATCACATTAGTTTGCATTCACACACCAGTTGGGCCACACTGGAGGCAGGGAGGGTGGAGTGTCTTGCCCAAAGACACAATTACTGGGGAGAGCGAGATGCTGCCCCTTCAATCATTGGCCGGCCTGCTCAACCGCCTGAGCCCCTACCGCCCGCTGCTCCACTGCCCTTGTACATTGGTCAAGGAGTCTGTTTTTACTTTTGTCACTTTAGGCAATTTAACGCAGAGCAGATCATGCCGGGACAGGAAGCTGAGACCTACGTTCAAAATAAAACACACTAAATTAATCTGTTTAACATATTATTTTCTGATTAAAAAATACCTTCTTTAAAGTCTGTATCATTCAGTTTCACAATCTTGGGTTTTAAAATCTTTCATATCACTGTGTTTAGAGGACAAAAATGCAAAAGAGAATTTATCTGTGAATCCCAACATTGAACAAAAGTGACATTGGATACAGTCATGAACTGGAGGTGTTACAGCAAAAATGCAGGAAACTGGGCTTGGTGGCAGAAACGTAAACATTTAATAAATAAGCTCAGACTCGGGGGTGTTAAACAAATACCTCCACTCATTGAAGTTGGGAATGCATTCAGTCTTTGGGATTTTCTGTGAATGTCTGAAAGTGTTTCAAACCCCAGCCAGCCGATTTCTTTCCTTGGGCTGTTAATCTGCTCTGTGTTGGGGTAGGTACACCCGTTGGAGCACAGAGTGGCCGCATTTCTCCATTGCCTCTCCTGGTTTCAGTTGGGACGTCAACTGCGCTTCCGGTGGGTTATACAGCTGATGTAGATGTTCTATAAGTGGTGTCAACAGATGCCTCCTTGAGGGAAAAGGGGGGCTCTGTGTGATCACATATATCCATCCATCCAACCATCTTCCTCCACTTATATGGGACCGGGTCGCGGGGGCAGCAGTCTAAGCAGAGAGGCCCAGACTTCCCTCGCCCCGGCCACTTCCTCCAGCTCCTCTGAGGGGACCCCAAGGTGTTCCCATGCCATGCTGCCAGTACTCTGACAGGCTCCACGCCAAGCTTTGGAATCTTTTTGGACCTCATTGCTGACAACATATTTCATCAAATGAAGGAAACTTGAACACAGAAAAAAGGAAAGAAACAAATGAAATGACAAAACCACAAACCACATTACAAAGATGAATTATTGTGTCAGGATACAAACACAATTCAGTTTCAATTCGGTTTATTTATATAGCATCAGTTCACAATTGAGGTTGTCCCAAAGCACTACACAGAAAATCCTATCAAAAATAGCTTCAATAAATATGATAATCTAATGAAATCCAGATCATTCTTATACAGGCACAGTGTCATGTTAATCAAGAACAGCAAAAATAGATATAAACATTGATTACATGGAAGTGTTCCCCCTATAACAAAATTAAAACAAGGTCCACTGCTATACCTGGATCGACCTCACCTGTACTACACCCTAGGGCCAGGTCCAGGGTCAGCATTTAGCAGGGATCTTCCCACAGGACCCTGCAGGGCTTCATGAGTGGCATTGTCTCCCTGTGTGCTCACCACCCACAGATGAGCACACAGGTCCAAAGGACCATATGATTTGGCCCAATCCACAAGAACAAAGGTATTGATCAGAGCATGTTGCACCAAGACACAACAGGCAGGAGGTCACATAACTACTGATGGAGGGTTTTCCTTGTTACTTGAGAACCCCCCATCCTGAGCAACATTGACTGTATATGAGAAACGACTGAGTGACCCCTACCCCCTGGTGTTCCAAACAGGAAGTACCTGCTGATTCCAAGAACCCAAAATCCGATAGACTTCTATAGAGAAATGAACAGCTATTGCTTAGGCATTCTATTTGTCAGACAAACCATTCTTGCTCTGATACTATTTAACATGTTCTTAATAATCATACTTTTTTTAACCATTTTCTATGGATGACATTACATTTAGCCAGTCTAGCTCTCATACATCCATCCATCCATCTTCTTCCACTTGTCCGGTACAGGGTCACGGGGGCAGCAGTCTAAGCAAACATACCCTGACTTCCCTCGCGCCTGCCACTTCCTCCAGCTCCTGTGGGGGGACCCTGAGGCGTTACCAGGCCAGGCGAGAGACGTAGTCTCTCCAACGTGTCCTGGGTCTTCCCTGGGGCCTCCGCCCAATGGGATATGCCCGGAACACCTCCCAAGGGAGGCGTCCAGGAGGCCTCCGGACTAGATGCCCGAGTCATCCCCACCTCTCGATGTGGAGAAGCGGTTCTACTCTGAGCTCTCTGCAAGTGACCGAGCTTCTCACGCTGTCACTTAAGGAGCGCCCAGCCACCCTATGGAGAAAGTTCCTTTTACTCCACCCACTGAGAGATGGCAAACTACCTTTCTGCGGTCTAGAACCATGGCCTCAGATTTAGATGTGCTGACCCTCATCCACGTCGTTTCACACTATGCCGCAAACCACCCCAGTGCACCCTGGAGTTCCTGGCTCAGTGAAGCCAACAGCACAACATCATCTGCAAAGAGCAGAGAGAAAATCCTGTGGTCTCCAAACCAAACCCCCTCCGAAATTCTGTCCATAAAAACTATGAACAGATAAAGGGCAGCCCTCCCGGAGTCCAACATGCACCGGGAACAGGTCTGACATACTACCATTTATGCGAATCAAGCTCTTGCTCCGGTCATACAGAGACCGGACAACCCTCAGTAAGCCTCCCTGGTCCCGATACTTCCAGAGCACCCTGCACAGGATATCACAGTGGATGCGGTTGAAAGCCTTTTCCAAATCCACGAAACACACATGGACTAGATGAGCAAACTCCCACAAACCCTCCAGTTCCCTAAAGAGGGTGTAGAGCTGCTCCACTGTTCCACAACCAGGACGGAAACCACACTGTTGTTTCTGAATCTAAGGTTCGACTATCGAACGGACACTCCTCTCCAGTACCCTCGCATAGACTTTCCCAGGGAGCCTGTGAGTGTGATACCCCAGTAGCTGGAACACACCCTCCAGCCCCTCTTCTTAAAAATGGGAACCACCACCCCTCTCTGCCAGTCCAGTGGTACAGTTCCCAACTGCCACGCGATGCTGCAGAGACGTGTCAGCCAAGACGCTCCCAAAGCATCCAGATACTTGAGGTACTCAGAGGTACACTCAACAATGTACCCAGTCGTAGTCAACAGCTCCCCACCTGCACTGAAACAGTGCCTGCAGAGAACTACTTTCCCTTTGAGGTGCCATATGGTCAATATATAAAGAGCTAAATGGTAGATGAAGAAGAAACCTCCAGCAGAATCAAACTCATTAAGGGGGTGTCCATCTGCTGTGACCAGTTAGAGACTGAGAAGACAGGAAAGAGACAAACACAAAAACACTGGACACATCTTTTTTTAAAGACAAAAAAGTAAAGTAGTAATATTGACAGAGAAATACAAAAACAGTTGAACATCTGGTGAAACCCAAAAGAAACTTTGACTCAAAAGATTTTTTTTAATGATGTACACATTGATAGATAGAAACAAATGAAAGGTGTAGCATGAAGAACTTAAGGAAACAGTCTTTAACAACATTCACAGCAACCAAGACACAACAGTCATTCTGCTTCTCTAGCTTTCAGAGAGATCAAGTTAGACTTTCATTTAACATGGACTAGAATGAAAGTAACAGAGCTGGACTGTAGCCATGTGAACGCTTAAAAAACCTGCCTCATCGTGAGCAGTCTGTGCTGTTGACGCCATCGTTTTCATGACAACTACATGGACCAAAATCAAACTGAGCTGTGAAGCAAAGGCTGCATGTTAGCGTGCTTTTGAAACACTTTTCTCAGTTGTATTGGGCTCATCTATTATGACAAGAAACCATGGCAACAGGAAGCCTGTTTACAGGATGTGTTATGAAGATGACTGAGATTTACACAGTTATGTCTGCAAAAAGCTCTAAAATCCTCACAAGGACAGAATATGGAGAATAGAGAGCAGACAGAACAAAAGGGATGCATTTGAGCAGTTTTGTACAAAACTGTAGGACCAAATTTATCCTTTTACGGGGGGAAAGTTATGACTTTCCAATAAACATCCACAAATCTCTACAGTTTTAAATCTGATAAAACCCACAATCCAAGAAAAACTTTATATTAAAGACATAAAAATAATAAACAACTCACCTGCTCCCGTTTTATGGATTTTGACCTTTGTAGGATGATTTTCACCCCCCCAAAAAAAGGCAGAATGATCCCAGACTTTTATTTACAAAATGTCAACAAGAACAGCAGTATCCTCCTAGAAACTCCACAGGGAATTATCTCAGATCAGAGCTGATGTTTTCCTGGCAGGCTGACTCAAAAAGTGGGTCGAATTACAAAATGCCATAGATAACTTTATGTACATAGATAAGCCAAAATGAGCCCCCACAAGTCTCTAAGCACATGTGTCAAAGTGAAGGCCAAGATGAAGACAGAAAGACGAAGAAACCTCCAGCAGATAATACAAACTCACCAGCTCCCGTTTCTTATAACTTGTATATGTTCTTGGAACTTCCTACATTTGCAAAACAAACTCTTTCCTGTAGCAGGAATCTATACTGTTTAAATTGTGCCTGCAGGGTTTTTTTTATGTTAAAAAGGTTTCCTTAAAAAACAAGGCTGTTTTTTTCTTATCAACACACACCACTGTCAAAAAGAATAAAAAAAACAGTCCAATATTCTTTTCTAGAGAACTGGGGCCTGTTTCACAAAGGAGGTTAAGTGTAAACTCTGAGTTCATAAACCCGGAAATCAGGGAAACCCTGGGTTTTCCGTTTCAGAATCGGAGGTTTGTCAAACCAGAGAAAGCAGAGTAAGTCAAACCCGCTTTCTGGAAAGAGAGGTAACTTATACTCAGGAGTCAGTATCCATGGTTACTTATGCGTTGTGAACCTAACCGTCGGGGAGCAGGTTTTATTCTCCAACCAAGTTTCTTGCCGTCCCCTCCTTTTAAAGACGGCGTATATTTCGCTCAACCTTCATTGCCCACATTTCCGTCACGGCCCATGACAAGAATGGCTTGTATTGAGGACCTAATAGATGAGGAGGCTGCATTAATTCGCAGAGAATTATATTTACTGCCGTATGAGATTTTGAGACCTCACTGATGTTTTGTCATTTCCTACACGTTTTTGTTTGAGCGTTATCAAGCCAAGGTAGCCAATCACATATATAAAATGTGAAAACAACATTAGTCTTGCTATGTAGATGTTTCATATGTCAAATATATTTATACTTCATTTTAGCTGCTGCCATGTTCTTTAATTCCTGCATGATTGCATCTACATAAATGAAATCAGGGACATTGAATTAGATTAATGTAACAATTACTTTTTGGAAACACAATTTGCTAGCACTGCTTTCTTTTCTTAATCCCATAAACCTATACCACTTGGATCAATACAGGGTGGTAGTGTTGCAGCGTGTAAAAAGGATGGAAGCATCCACGAGACAAGGGGAGGGGCGTACTGTGTGCAGATGGGGGTGGGGGCTGGAGCATCGATGAGGAGGATCGAGAAGGTGTCATTCCCAGAATAACTGCTTTGGGAGCTGCCCTTATTCCGCTCTGGAGGTTGAGGGTTTCGAACGGAACCCGAAGGAGAATTCCTTCACCTGAAGGAAATTCCCGCGCTTCACCACTGGGTCGGAAAGACGAGAAAAGAAGGAAATCTTTGCGCAGCTAAAGGTTCAACAGTAGACAAAAGTTCACTTTAAAAACACAATTGCATGTATTAATATTAAAATGACCAACGCTTGCTAGAGGGGTTGTTAACAAAAGTCCTCTAAACACACGACGTTAAATGCATTTTTCCCCAGATTGGTTCTGTACACTATGCAGCATTTCATGCATTTACACCAGGAATAACACTTCAAAAGTACACCTAAATATCGCCATTTTTTATTTCACTCCTTACGCTATTTAAAAAGTTATTACAGCCAATATTTTATAACAATGATTTAAATGCAAACTTAGGCATTAACTTGAGCAGCTGTGTTTTCCACGCTAACTGTCTCTGTTTTGCAGATGCAGCGGTGTTGCTTTTCTTCTGGAATATGTGCTCATATTCACTGTAACCCGCAGCAGCACGCTGCTCAGCTGGCGAAAAATACGCAGACCTCTTTTTCACGTGTTGCCACCATGGTGACTCGTGATATCTGCGCTCCATTGATAATGGCTTCTTATAGACGCGGTGCGCACGCTCACCTCCGAATCAGTCCACTCAGAGTTGATTGATCTAACGCGGATCAGCTTCTCTGAAACAGAAAACTCAGAGTTGTTCATCTCCCGATTGACCAACTCAGAGTTCAGGTTTGACCTCAGAGTTGGTTGAACCTCCTTTGTGAAACAGGCCCCTGAACAATGCCAAGCACAGAACGCTAAAAACTTATTCAACGGGAATTTTCTTTCATTTGTCATTTTGTCTGTTTGAAACTGTCTCTGTTTATAGCTTTCAGCTGCTTAAGTCAGCAGCATTCACACTTTATTTAAAATATGCTTCTTTCAGCTTCACACTTATATTCAAAGCATTAAAATTAGCTTAAAATCATCCATTTTCCAAACATGCTTTATCCTTTTTTGGGTTGTGGGGTTGCTGGAGCCTATCCCAGTTAGCAAGAAACATGGTTACATATAGATTTATGAATTGTGTGTGTTGGGGGGGTATTTAAAAGCTAAATAAAAGTAATCATTTTGAGTTTTATTTGATTAGATCTGGTTGGTTTTGATTTAGATATCTGCTATGACAATAAAACGGTTACCTGTAAAATGCTTAAATAAAATCTAAATTGTTTTAAATCTCTGGAGCAGTGATGGTCATCTTCATTGCGTTTTGGAGAAAATGTCAGTACCATGTTCTCCTTACGCATCACAGATGAATGAAGGTCATCTGCTCCGTCTGCTGCAATCGCTTGAAGCTCAGCGAGGAGGAGCCTGCCTGTAAACCGACACGCTGCCCAGTCATGACCTCATCCGGCAAGTACGAGTTCTGGGTTTGATCCAGGGATTTAGGAGCCGAGGTTCACAGGACAGCTGAGACTACTTACCATTTGTCCCTTTGGGAAAACACATGAGTGGAAGAGACATGCTCAGCACATCTCAGCACTTGGTCACCCAAAGAGCATCAGTGGGCTTCAAGTCTTCAGCAGGAATCTCTGATCCTGTTGCTGCATGAACCACGTCCAGGTTTTAGCTGCAGCTTTCTCCCCGAAGTAGTTGCCCTGCAGGCATCCAGCACATCTCTTATCCTGACCATTACCCAGTCTCCCCCAGGAGAAGGGGGGTGCGCACACACTCCTTTTGGCCTCAGCTGTGAGGAGTCAATGATGCTCCATTAGCTTTTACTGTTGTCTTTGGTGTGTGGCGTGCCATGCATCACGTACACACTGTATGCAATACATACACATGCATGTAATTGGCAAGATTGAATTATGACATTGTCTGCCATGGTGAAATACTGGGAGCCAACTTCTCCAGTAAATTTTTGCTACCAAGTTTTCCCCTTGGGGTACACAAGTTTAAATAAGTCAGAAATGGTCGTTCTCAATTTTACAGTAGTCATCTTTAATACTGCAACACCGAGTAAATTTACAAAAAAAAAGTTTCAGAAAGTTGTATTTTAACTAGAGTAAAGAATTTAAAAATGCAGTTCTTTAGACAGCCTTTTAAACATCCACTTTTAGACTAATCTATGAAGAAATTGATTTTAGCGCAATAAGATATAGCTCAAGCCTTAAACTGTACCTTTTAAACTTATGGTCTAAATACCAACATTTAAATCCTCAAACATCTGCAGACTGTTCTTAGAGCACCCCCTAGTGGAGAAATAAAATCACAACAGGAACTAATCTTAGAATAAGGCCATTTAATATACATTTAAAAAAAATAAAATCAGAAACATCCCATACAACAAAAATCCTTTAAAAGAATAACTGTACATATTACATGGTCACCTCAACACAGGTAGCATATTGTTGTAAATCCACGTGTAGAAACATTTGCCTGCTGGGTCAGGAGTTCAGCCGGCTAGCTAACAAGTGATAAGAGATAAAAACAAGTTTGTGCATTTCTATGGTCAGATGTAGCCGACTGAGTTGGATGTTTTGGGTGGAACTACTGTGATTGAGGGCTGACTGTCACAAGTTCAGGCTCACTTTTAAAAAAGTAAAATAAAAAAACTGTAGTCGGTAAAAAGACCAATCCCAAGAATTTCAGCAACAGTCCATCTGTACACAGCAGCACACTGCTGTCCTCACTAAGAAATCTGCGTTGCCAGATCTTTCACCACAGAGGATTTGAGCTGAGAGATGGTGGCGATCCTCATCTGCTTTGATGTAGAGTATTTTCCTTTGATGGCCTGTAGGGGGCGCAACTGTTAGAGTTTGTGCAAGTTATGGCTTACAATAGGATTAAAAAAAGGATTACCATGTGTTTAGTTTGCCCATTGTTGACTTTCACGACATTCTTAGCGATGTGCGCCATAACAGGTGTCAGGGTCTCTGCTGTGTACTCCATGTAATGCTGCAGTGTTGCATCCTGGGAAGGAAGACGTTCATATCCAATGCTGTCCCAGGCAAGTCAGCGATGAGAGCAAACCCTTCAAGTGTCACTCACCCACTCCCCTGCATCCAGGACCTTGAGAGTCAGCGCCAGAGCTGCACTCGCCACCAAGGAGGGCGGGAAATGCGCCATGTCGTAGTCAACCATGGAGAGTTCCAGCAGGTATTTGGCCAGGGTGTGTTGTTCAGCAGTTACCTGAAGAAAAAATAAAAATCCCACCTTCACCTCAGCACATGCAGTGACGGAAGAGAACAGTTTGCCACACCAACACCGCGCCACACCTCATAGATCTTTGAGGCCCTTCTGAGGAACTGCAGCGGAAGGGGGCGGCCCAGCTGAAACTTCAGCACTCGAAGAATAGTCATTTCCATGTCCCTGATCTGAGCAGTGGTGTAAGCCCTGTCCGTCACGTAGGCAAAGTCTGAGATCTCCGGAGGGTACATCTCCTCGTATTTGGAGGCCAGGAACATGGCGGTCACGCCAACCAGCTGCAGCTGCTTCTTGGGGACTGGATGGTCCTGTTGAAAGGACCACAGACAAAAATCCAAAAATCTCAGCACACAAGTCAGTTAGAGCACATCTGTTATTTTTTATTGAATTATGGAGCACATCTCGTCTGTAGAGGAGGAACACTGACAGACTCACCTGAAGAAAGCGGTCAATTATTCCCACAGTCATGTACATGGTCTCCTGCAGCAGACGGAACTTGAGGCCCACTTGTACCAGCCAGTCAATGAGGATGGCTCGCATGTTTCCGGTGATCTCCTGACCCTCAAGGTAGTTTGGCTTTACGCTCTGCTCCATCTACAGAAGAACAAACGTCTCTTTAGGGAAACGGCACACATCAGGAAGGCAGCTTTCCGGGTTTTACTCCGACCTCAAGCTGACGGAGGTACTTGTAGATGTCCTTAACGTATTCACTGCAGAGCATGGGGTTGTCGTAGTCATCTGCATCCACGTCCCTGATGGCCGTGTTGAGGATGACATCTGAAAACGCTTGACAGAGGTCAGCAGGCTCACATCCAGAGGTCTCCATGGGGGTGGGGGATGCAGGTTCAGCCTGGGCTGGCACCTGTGAGAAGGTCATGTCAAATCATTATACATCACCCTAGTGGTAGAGCGTCTGCCCCAAGACTGTAGGCACAGGGTTCAAAACCTGTCGAGTCACAGCAAAGACTTCGGATGGAACCAAAGCCTTCCTGCTCGATTCAAGTGGACACATCAGAATGGAGCCAAGCAGGGAACTGGTGACCTGCTGGTGGGATGTTTCTACCTCACAAATAAGCCCTTATCCCAACAAACAGCATATATTTTGAACATTTGAATAAAGTAATCAGAAATGCAATTTCAATCTCATTTTCTTTAGATGAATCTTTTATAAGAAAGAGGCCACAATCAGAGTGGGTCTGTAAGGGGTTGGATTGGGAGTGGTTCCCAAGCACAACCATGTCTGCAGCTCACTGCTGCCCCCAGAGGATGGGTCAACCGCGGAGGACAAATGTCAGACACCAATGACGCCAACTCACCTCAGTCACCCGCACTTCAGGTGCTGGTTTAACAGGGACCACAGCAGCTTTTGGTTGCTCGATCTTCTCAGCTTTAGCTGGGATCTTTGTCTTCTTAGCAACCTCCGTCTTGATAGTCTGAAGAAAGAAAGGTCAAACCCAAATACTGCTATGCATTTTACAGAGCTGGGCTCTTTTCATGAGAGTTCTTGGCTTCTTGCAGTTTGGGAACTCTCCACAGCTGCAGGCCAAAGCCACAAGTCCTAGTAGCTGTACAGGTTTTGAAGCTCTGCATTGTTCTGGTCATACAGCAGTAACAAGAGTTTCTCTTAACAAATGTGCATTCAAACTTAAGTTTGTTTCTTTTTTTTAGCAAAGATTCTTAAACTTAGTTTCAAGTTAACTGTGCTTCTCCAACCTGGGATGCATTTTATACTTTACTAAGGGCCCCATTTCAGCAGAGTAGGCATTTTTCCTCATCAACAGGCCCAACCCCTCACTTCTACACCAAACTTGCCCCCCAAAAAGTTAACTTTACTTCGATAAGTGGAAAATACATTTATATAGAATATTAATTTTTGAAATGGATTTTACCTTTTTCGTGACATCTTTGTTAATAATTGCGACGTTTCCGATTTCTCCGAGGGCCGCGCGGGGCTTCTGTGTAGGCCCGGCCACCGAGCACGTCTTTCCGCCCAGTTCGGCCCGGGTGGAGGCCAGTCGGTTCTGCAGCGAGAAAACAGACAAAACAAGGCGCGCTCGAGATAAGCCTGCAGTGGTGAAGCAGCACATTCAATAAATTCAACCCAACAATATTTGCCCTCTAGCTTCCGCTCACAGACAGTCACAGTCCAGTCAGAAAACACGTCAAAACATTTAAAACCAGAGAAAGACGCGCCGGTTCCCTGAAATCGTTTTTAAAAACAGAGAGGAACGAGAAACGTGGTTCAGACTTACCCTGGTAACTCTCAGAGCCATGTCTTTGCCTGCTTCTCTGCCACAAACAACCACGAAATTGAAGCGGAGAAGGTGAAGATTCCAACGCACGAGTCGTGGTTTAAATCCTCGCTCGCTGCCAACCGATTGGCTGCGCTGGGCGTCTGCGGCGATTCTGATTGGATAAACGAGTACGTGTCAGATGCGCTCCCAAGACAACTTTGGGTCACGTGACCGCGCTCTTCTTAGGTCACTTCCCTTACCCGGATATGTAACTCCGTTCTTCTAGAGCTATTAAAACAAAAACATTTATAGATAGAAACATACACTACTTTATGTTTGCATCTAAACAAGGAAAACACTAAAGATGAATCAAGAGGATCTCAAAAACAATCCTTTACAAAAACAAACAATACACTGAAGCTTATTTTTTAAGTATACTTGAGCATCATTTTAGCAAGCATGCTAAAGGTTGCATATATGTATTGTACAAAGTACAAAATCTTTTAAGGGTTAACAAAATGTTGTCTCCTTAAATCAGGAGTGTCCAACTCATTTTAACCGAGGGCCACATCAGCATAGTGGCAGTAACTAAATGTAATGAAAAATAAACGTAACTACTCTTTAATGTGAAATAACTTATTATTTATTCACTATAACTTTTTAAAATGACAATTACAGTTGCATAGAAAACATATGTTTGCTTGTTACTTTAGCATAAATCCTTACATTTGAGTCTGTCAGGTTAGATTATATGGACAGTGTTTAAGTCATAATGTAGAGTTGCCCAATCTGATATTTCAAGTCTGATTCCCCCAAGGTATGAATAATTACACATCAATTTTTATTTTAATAAATAAAAAACTTTTATGGATATATTGTAAACTTAGACAGACTGGGCTGGCGACCTGTCCAGGGTGTCCCCTGCCTTTGCCCCGTAAGTGGTTGGGAAAGGCTTCAGCAGCCCAAAAGGTACAGAACGGAAGAAGATAAATGAATATATAGTAAACTTAAAATGTTCCAATTTAGTCTATAGATGTATTCAGTTGGTATATTCCCTACACTACATGTGCATACCGGCTATACTTGCTGTGCTCAGTTATACTTAATCAAATAAACTCAAAGTCTACCACTTATTGCTACTAGAATAGAATGTTGCCCTAAAAAGATTTTATTCTGACACTTAATGATTTTCTCAGTTAATTGTCATTTTTTACGTGTAAAATGTGTTTGAATCCCTCCTTGAAAAAGAATGCAAAACTTTTTTTTTTTTTTTCAGAAAAGTTCATTATTCCTGTGTTTGGTACTAAAGTAGAACAGTGGTGTAGTAATTTGTACTTTTGCCTCACAGCAAGTAGGGCCTGGCTCAAATCCCAGCCGGGTCTTTTCTGAATCAAGTTTACATGTTTACCCCATGCATGTGTGGGTTTTATCCTGGCACTCAGGCATGTGCAAACACATTTAGGTTAATTGATGATTCACAATGTCTGTGACTGTGTGGCCCTGCAATGGACTGGTAACCCATCTGGAGTGTGTACAGCCTTCACCAAAGGATCCAGTGACTTCAATGAGGATCAGCAGGTTTGAAATTGATTTTTTTTTTCTCCTTTTAATTTGAAAACACCTTTTAGTGCTGAAGCCTTTCACACAAAATGCATGCTGTCAACGCATTTTTAAATGTTTTCATGCAGCTCAATCATTTTCTGCTGCAACAAAAAACTAATACAGCTCTGATCATTTTTAAGTTATCACCTCTGAACATGACCAAAAACAACCCAGCGAACAGTCATGTGTTCTTAACTCCAAGACAGAGGACAAGCGGGAACTCTGGCTGCATGTCTTTCTGTAAACCGTCAACAGAGATCTCGGTGCCTAAAAAACAATTCTATTATAAACAGAATCACCCCGTCATAGTTTTGACTATGATGGTGGATTAAAAAAAAGTATATTTTTACTTAAACATGATTCAAAGTGTTCTGGAAAATGGTGCAAAAACCATGAATCTTCTTCTCTCCATCTCTGTGAGCTCTTCAAACCGTTCCTTCTGCTCCTCTCTAGGATCCTGAATGATCTTACTTCTGCTAATCCAGTCTCATTTGGTGAGAATGCGTTTACAAAACTGAGCAGACTGAGCGTTTTCTTTTTCCGCACACCCCATGGCGCTGGAGTTTCTGTTCGTGTGTCCTGCTGTCAGCACCTGGACATGTTGACACCTGTGTCCCCCCCTCCCAGAGCGTTGAGGGAGCCGCTCAGCCCACTCCATCCCAGGGAGACATGTTGGGATGTTGGAGGAACTGCAATGTAAGCTGGATAAATTTAGGAAAATAGATTAGAAACTTGAGTAAGAACCTTTCTATTGACCATTTTGCCGATCAAAAAAAAAAAAGTTCAATGTCCTTATAAAATTGGGAGTCATGTGTAGCCCAAAACTTTATTAAATTCTTTTTGACAGCTTGATTTCTCCCTGTTTGTCTTATTGTAATGTAGTTTGGGTGAATACTTTTCCAACTTCTCTTCATAAAATTGTTGTTTTGAGTAAACATGCATACTTCCTATACCACATTACTTCAGAGACATCAAATTTTCCCTATTTATGACATTAATGTTTCTCAAATATATTTTTCTACTTTAAAAATATTTTAGTGAAGGGAATACTCCTGAGCAGTTCTCAATGTATTTCACAGTTATTTGACAGTTACTTTCTCACTTTACTCGTAACTCTTCAGCTTTTCCTAAATTGGAATCCTGTCCTTCCAAAGTTTTTTCCTGTCAACGTCAGTTTCAAGGCAGCGAAAATGACTTTCAATGTAGGCAAAAGCTGCCTCTCTTTAGTGGTGCAAAAATGGCTCAAAAACATACAGCATCTACCTTTAGTCTAATCCACATGCATTTTGTCCATTAAAAATGTTTTATTTATTCTGATGAACTTTTGATTTATTCTCACTGTCATATTTTTTGTCTTTTTATTTGTCTTTTTATTTGTGAGTTCTTTATAAAAATTTGTGCAAATGTATTACATGGAGGCTTTTTGCCCCCTCTGCAGTGTTTTTAATTTTTCTAATTTTCTTTTCTTTTATTTGTGCAAAATAATCAAATCAAATTAAATTGAATCTTTTATATGGATTAACCCAATAAAATAATATAAAAAATAATACAACACAATTAAGTGGGCTAACATTGCCTCCATTTAGTCATTTACTCTAAACTATTTGTATTTTTTAGCAAATTTTTTGTGTTTATTTTTTAATCTGTCTGCTGTTTTTAATGGAGCCATGGTAACAATTTGACTTTGTGGGATCAATAAAGTTTTATTCTAATTCATTCTATTCTAAAAAAAAAAAAAGACACTTGTTTTTCAATTCTTTCTTTAAAACTTTTTTTTTTTTTTTTTGCACTTTTAGTATTTTTTTCTTTTCTCTAGTACTGGCAAATATTTTACATAGAAATATACTTTAAATATTGTGCAGTGGTTTAAATCCCAACTTGGTCTTTTTCGAGTGGAGTTTGCATGTTCTCCTCTTGCATGTGTGGGTTTTCTCCAGGCACTCGGGCTTTCTCCCTCAGTCCAAAAACATGATTTATATGTTAATTGGTTATTCCGTCCTTAGGTGTGCATGTGTGTGTGGCGACATGTTCATGATGTCCCTACCCTGCCTCACCCAACTGGAGCTGCAATAGGCTTCTGCAGCCAGTTCTGAAGATGGATGGATGTATGGATGTTTGGATGGGTGGATGGATGGATGGATGGGTGGATGGATGGATGGATGGATGGTTGGATGGGTGGGTGGGTGGATGGATGGGTGGGTGGATGGATGGATGGATGGATGGATGGATGGATGGATGGATGGATGGATGGATGGATGGATGGATGGGTGGATGGGTGGGTGAATGGATGGATGGATGGGTGGGTGGATGGATGGGTGGGTGGATGGATGGATGGATGGATAGATGGATGGATGGATGGATGGATGGGTGGATGGGTGGATGGATGGATGGATGGATGGGTGGGTGGGTGGGTGGGTGGATGGATGGATGGGTGGATGGATGGATGGGTGGGTGGATGGATGGAAAATGTAAATAAATAGAGGAAACAAAGGCTTTTTTTTACTACATTAACCATTGGCAGAGTGGTGGAGAAGCTTTTCAAAGATCTATCAATAGTAAAATTGAACAAATAAAAACAAATAGGAGGTGTTATAGAGCTTCATTTAGATGCATTCACATATAGATAAAACTTGCATGCTTTGTTTGTAGATTTATTTCAATTTTAGAGGTGTTCAAAAAAGATTAGTTTGTTTATTAATCTCCAAAAACATGGGGAACAATGCCAGTTACGTACCTTGATGTGAGCGTGATTTATTTCTACACTTCATACGACACACCAGGGGCAGGTGTATTGTTTGGATGTAGGTGGTAGTTCTGTGAGTATTTTACGCTTATGCAATAATATCCACTAACTAAAAAGCTTTATCAAATCAGTTAGGTTTAGGAAAGGTACTCAATTAAAAAGTAAGAAGAAGATAAGCAAATTTTTCACAAGGTTCCGTTGGTGAAATGATAATTTTCTTTTTGATTCAATGAAAAACGAGAAGTTTTGTGTGGAACTGGGGGTTACGAGTCACACTAGAAGGCGGCATGTCATAGAAGTGTGGTTCCAAATGCAGGGAACGTGGAAGTACTGGAGAGCGATTAATGATCTACCATCAGGTATCCGCGCAACATAATTCAGGACTCGCGTCTCACAAAGCTGGAGAATCTGTCGTGAGCATACTCCAGTCTCCCAAACCACAAGGGAGCAGTTTCCGTGACGTCCACCGGAAACGGAGCAGACGCAAACGCAGCACGTAAAACCAAGCAGATGCCAGAACACAGGAGGGCCACAGAGGACATCCACAACCAGACCCGAAACCACCTCTCAGAGCCCGAAAGCCGTCTCTGCAGCTTCGTGGGGGGGTGACCCTGATAGGCCGAAAAGAAACACACAAGTATCGACCTACCTAGACGACCCTAGTTAGTTCACTTAAGAAATCCAGTCATTTCACCGTCAGTCGGAAAACTTGCCTTAAAAAGCAGCGTCTGCCTCACACAAAGGTAAGTAAACGCCACGCACTTAACCGCCATAAGCTGTACTTCGAGGCACCTTAACATGTTATTATGACAGATAAGAGAATAAAAAGTTTAAAGTTAGGTCAGTTAAGCCTTAAGCGAACATGTTTTTCTGCTAAATCTGAGCACGTGTGCTGAATATTTAAGCCGCGACTAAAGCTTTTCAAGCGTAACATTAACAGAAGCTACATCACAAAGAACCAAAATAGAAAACGTTATCGTTGGTTTAACACTGATTCATTTTGAACAACAAAAATGTGTTTGTTAATGAGGAATCTGCTAGCGGTTTCGACTACACAAGTTTTTTTTACCATCAGTTTTTAGCTAACTTTATATTTCGTTTTTATCTGGTCTATAATTATTCTCCTCTGTTCACATCCTGACGTCGTTTAGTAAATTTCATGTCTTTTTTTTAATAAGCGCGTTTTTCCTGCTCCTTACCGAAGAAAAGGTCAAACAAAGCACCATCTGAAGTTGTTGTTTTAACTTAGCTTTAGCGTGCTAACTAACAGCTAAGCAGAACTCCTACTGGGTGTTGCTAGTCCTCGACTGTTGTTTGCTCAGTTTGTTGAAACCTTTCTTTAAGTAACAGATATTTACTTTAGTGAACTTGGACCTTTTTGACATATTTGTCTATCAAACTATTTTCCAAACTTACTGGCCCCATGTGATCTAGCTCTTTTTCAGACAACATTAGCATTAGCCTGTTAGCATGACTCAGTGGATTTGTAGAATTAGCAGCGCCTAAGGCCGGTGACGGCGTGGGGGCGAATCATTATCGCAGATAAGGATTTTGGTGACAAAAACTGCCCTTTGTTAAAAATATCGCGAAGGTCGCATTGTGTTTTGTTGAAAAGAAAAACATTTGAGCAGGGCGGGGGGGTACCGGGGTCACGCATCCGGACTGGACTCTGATCCACAGGTGCTGGTTTTAACGGGCCGCTTTGACAGAACGAGTCTATTAATTATTACAAATTATAAATAAAACTGATCTATTCAAACGCCGAAAATATGATTAATAACCAGACGTTAAGAATCACAAACTAAAGTTGTTTTCACATGTTAATCCTGCCGGTTAACGCTAAAAAATGAGACTGTTCTTTTACCTCCACTTGTTGTGTTAGTGTGCGAGTTAAAACATCAAATATGTTTTTGCTTTATTTAATAAGCAATATCCTTAAACATACTTCAAAAGGTTTAGTTGTCCTTTTAATCTCAAGTTTGGAACCAACAAAAATTGATTAACCAATCAATAAACACAGGGTTCCACATTCTAGTCCCAGATTGTTACAAAGTCTGCAGTAGATAGTGTCTTTAACTGATCATCTTCATGAATGCTATCTTTGCTTAAAATCACAGCTGCTTGCTCAGACTGGTCAGGAGAGATGAGATTAATTGAATTTACATGATTGTGGTATTTTACTTGGAGTCCCTGCATCTTTAAACCAGTCTTTTTTTTTTTTTTTAGCTCACCGATAACATTTAATTCTGGGTGGTAACTGAAATTAACATTTGCATATCCATAATCAATGGTCACAGACTCAACATTCATGTGGTGCTGTTTTTGATGATGTGGCTAAGATTTAAATAGAGACCTGGTCTGTTTTTAGATGCGTCCTCCCAATTCAAGGAAGGGGACTTCCTAAAAGCACCAAACAGGTCATGCAGTTTTATGGGAGGGTGATTAGTCTGATTAGTCCTACAACAGACCCAATTAGTTGGTTATGTTTGAATGGTTGTGAGTAAAGTGCAGTTAAGAACATCGAGACAGTAGAATCGAGCCTAAACATCAGCTGAGACCCGGTGTTTGTTAGCAGCACGGCTGAGAATCACATGTGACGTGAGCAGTTTAAACAGGCCCGATTTTGTTGTTGCTGCTGATCAGGTTTGCCCAACTGGTTGGGAAATAAATCCTGGCAACAAACTAGAGCTCCTCTATAAATACGTGTGTTCGGAGCTTTGCTCCATTGTAGTAACGTGTCTGTGAGAGAGATGAGTGTCACATTGCACTGCGGTAACAGTGGAAAGCTGTCATACTGCCGTCCATGTGATCTCAGGCGGCATGAACTATGACAGGAATCTGTTCTGACTACAAACATTCCATCATTACAGACCAACGTTTGTGGCGGGTGTAAAGGAAAAGATGTGTACTTGAGTCCTGCTGATTTCATCATCCACCAACTAACATGTTGTTTGTGTTTGATTTGAAATATTAGTCATTAAGAGCCTGAATGAACTTAAAGAAAAAAGACAGGGAAAATCTCCCTTAGCCTTGTAAGTTGAATTTATTTGTTGAATAGGGACAGATTTAAAAACATCGACATGCTACAAAAATGAGCAGTCACACCATAATGCTTTCAGCAAAACCTCTTTGCAGCATTTTCCCGAGGTGGGCTTCTTGACAAGAATGAGAATTGCAAAAATGAGAATAAAATACCAGAAATAAAAAGTTGATGCCAAATAATTACACGAAACAATATGAACAACACTGAGAGACATCAGAAGAATAAAAAACACACACCAGATCAACCTGTTAAGGACCCACTGCAATGAAAATTGTGTTTTTGACATGTATAGAGAAATTTAAAATTTTACTTCAGAGTATTTCTTTATTTAAGCTATTGTGAATCAGGAGCAGATGAAAAAATGCAGTGTAACCCTTGGTCTATCCTAGACACTTTAACATTGGGAGTTGGGTCATCTAGATCAGTGTTTTTCGACCTTTTTTGAGCCACGGCACACTTTAACCTTGACAAAAATCCCGCGGCACACCAGCATCAAAAAATAGATTAAAAAAAAATAAGAAAAAGCTCATAGTCTGTATTGATCTACAGCCCCTCTGCAATCTCACATGCATTTTTGTGATAATTGTTGCAGAAAAAGCTGGAAGCTGCAGCTGTTTTTTTCTAAAAGATGTATTAAAAATTCAGTCAAAAGATTCAAAAACTGTTTGATGTTTGTTAGTTGTTTTAAGATGTTAAGAGGAGAGACTCATTGTGCGCTAAGACAGTCACTTTAATGCATCATGGGAGATGTAGTGCCGATAATCCGGTGACCACGGAAAGACCAGCGTCTTTGAGCTCCATTGTTTTGTTCACTTGTTCCACAGTCTGACACCGGATTCTGTGGAAAGCTACACCGCTAAAGACGAACTTTAGCTGGTATTTTTCTTAGAACAGAGAGACTTTTTTGTGCTAAATCGAAACAAGGAAGTGAATACTTTAACCACTTCTGATTGGTCCGACTGATGACATGTGATTAAGCCTTCAAGAATGATTGGTGGAAACAGTTAAAGGGGCGGGACTTTTCCTTACACAGTTATCGCTGCAGCTATAACTGTACCGCGGTACCGTCATTCTTATCAAAGTGCCTTTAATAGAATCATATAAACACAAAGAAAGTAATTTTATAATATTTCACATTCTTAATTTCTCAGTGTTTTGTCAGGGCCTGTTTGGATGAACAAAGAGCTGATTTCCTGGGGATGGTAATTGTTTTTAGATCAGTTAATGAGGGCAATTTCTCACGGCACACCTGACCATCTCCCACGGCACACTAGTGTGCCGCGGCACACTGGTTGAAAAACACTGATCTAGACCCACTAGACAGTGCTCTGAACCTTTTTTCTTCAATTATTTATGATTTTCACTGGTGTCCTGTCCATGGATTATATGAAATCTTTCCACCTTTATCCCCCTTTGTCATGGTAGGGAGAACGTAAATGTAAGGGTGGGGTCATCTAAGATAGTATAAGGGTTAAGAAAAGCCCATGTTACGTAGAGGCTACAATCGGCAGGCTTCAAGCTGTACTCCATTCTGATGCATCCTTTTGCTGACAAATGGATCCATGTACGTTTTTTTTCTTGTCTGCATCTGGGTAAAAGCTGCACCCATATTGCTCGCCATTTTTTTTGCACCACTAGTGCTAGGTTGGGAGTGTGAGGGACTGTAAGATAGTGGGAGAGTGTGTAAACAGATGCATGATGGTATGGTAAAATCTCAGATTTTATTTTTTCAATTCGATTTCTGACCCCCCCCCCCCGCGAGTGAGTCTTTGGCTGCGATGGGCTTTAGGCAAATGTTGCGGGGGGGGGGGGGGGGGGGGGTGTTCTCTTCCCAGTCCTACCGGTAGCCACGTTGTCGGACGATGTTGTTTGTCGCTTGCCATACCGCCGTGTGAAACTAACTCTACGGAAGCTTTGGGGGGCCAAAAATGCGCCATTAAACAGAAACTCGATTTGGTTATTTTTGAAATCGCCCGTAACAAAAAATTCGAATTAATGAATTGAATCGATTTTTCGCCCAGGCCTACGGTCACAGTCCCACTGAAAACTCAGAGATTAATTTCTGTTGAATTCCTGCTGCGCTGCAAAAAAAAAAACTATCTCCCTGAAAGAGAAGCAGTTTTTTTTGGGCTAGAAACTGCATAATCATAAATGAAAAGACCACTGGGAACACAAGATCAAAATATGATTTGGAGTGGGACTTTAACAGATTACACCCAACTGTAATCATAGAAATTAGTTCCAAGTAAATTTTTAATGCACCTTTGAAAAATGCACTGTTCTACACTGTAATGCAGCCTCATGAGCCCAAAGACACTAAAAGTGATAGAAAGTCTCATTGGTTTTTGTTTAATCTTCAGGTCCACTATGGCCCAAGAGACCAATCAGAGCCCAGTCCCAATGCTCTGTGCCACTGGCTGTGGTTTCTATGGCAACCCTAGGACAAACGGCATGTGCTCTGTGTGCCACAAGGAGCACCTGTCGAGGCAGAACAACGGAGGGGTTGGTTCCCTGACTGCTGTGGGTAAGATCTGCTGTGTTTTTGTTCCTCTCTTTGAGCACAGTGGATCCATTAACCCCACCCTCACCCCCCATGTATGGCTGCTCTGAAAATGTCTCCCTCAGGATCCAACAGTAGCTCCTCTGCTGAGGTCTCAGCCATTCAGAGGTTAGAGGCCACCCTGAACAATGCTGCAGCTGCTGCAGTTGCTGCTGCAGAGGAGGCAGCTGAGGCCGCCGCCGCCGCCTCTGATGCTGCGGGCGCCAATGCTCTCAGGTGAGCCAGCCGGCTGGGTTCTTCAAGCTTCATGTGCCAGAACAGTCTGGTCAGGTCAGGCTTGGAAGTGAGACTTCGTGTTTCAGAGGGTTATTCTCTGAATTTCATCTCTGCCTCCTCAGCGGAAGCTCACCTGCCGTCGCCGTAACACAACAAATGACTGAAATGAGCCTCTCGTCTGAGGAGAAAGCAGCATCAAGAAGCAAAGCACAAGATTTGGAACCAAGTAAGGCAGTTGACTGTTTTGTGAGCAGACATGCTGTGTAGGAAATTTATTCAAAGATGCTCACTGAGCGCTTTTGTGAACAGCTTGAGTCATTTTCAGTACCAACTGTAGTTCATGAACCCTGTTTGGGGAAAAACGCCGCCATCCAGAGCATTGCAGGGTGGAGCTGATGGCATGAACGGTTGTTTTACAGCTACGCTCATCTCACATTCAGAGAGCATGAATCTGTCATCTGCTGCGGTGGAAGGAGAACTTGTTTTCTTTAGGAGTGAACAGAAAGCAGGCTTGTGGCACTCCAAACATTAAGGCCACCTATGAAGCCTCAAACACAATGAGATCAACAGAAAGAGATGCATCAGCAAGATGAGATCTAAACCAAAGCCTCCAAGCACACGCACTCCTTCACAAACAGCACGTTTGTTGTCTCTGTCACATGCACCAACTTGTTTGTTGTGAGCCTGCTGTTGTATCCATATTTAGACAGAGCAGAACTGTAATGTGAGACTCACCCGCACTCATTCTCATATTGGCTGCAGATAGGTTTATGCAGTTATCTGGTTGTATTGATTTGTCTGAGTGGTCGTTTCCTGCTGTAACCGCGGCACTGCTTTTTTTTTTCCTCCAGTAGTGAGCCAGCCATCCGTCTCCGTCTGCAGTCCCTCCACTGCTGGCAGTGAAGAAGACAAAACCCCCGAGTCGCAAAAACCCAGGAAGAACCGCTGCTTTATGTGCCGCAAAAAGGTCGGCCTTACAGGTGAGCAGACAAACTTACAGAACTCCATCTGAGCATGAAGCCAGGAATGAGACCCACTTCAATGAAAATGGGGGTTTTAACTTGTTCTTGGGGAGATCTATAAAGAAAATTAAGCTTAAAACTGCTTTCTAAGTGTTTTTTTATTCAGATCGTTGTGAATCAGGAGCAGATGTAGAAAAGCTGTTTAAAAAAAGCTCGTAGTTGCGCAAAAACTGCAGTCGTCAGGCTACAACCTCCCTGCTCCACTCTGTTCTGATGCCTGCAGACAAATGGGTCCATGTGCGTCTTTGTTTTCCTCATCTGAGTTAGAATCTGGATCAGAACTGTACAGCTCCTATATTACTCTTCATTTTGTATTGCAGCGTTAATGTTAGTGTTGTGAGGGGCTGTAGGCTAGAGGTAGAGAGTGTAAACAGAGAGCTTTCAGTAATGGGGAGAGGTTTTAACGGGGTGGTCCTGTCTACAACTCAGGTGAATTTCTAACAAACCCCGGAGCTCTGCAGAAACTATGTCCAAGAAAACAACACAGGTTTTTGGCTAAAAACGACAAACTTAATGAAAAGACCAAGGGTGGGACTTTAAGAAAGCAACCAGCTAAGTTTATTTCTGTGAAGGTGTGGGTCTGAACAAACATGCTGAGTCGGCATCACTGACCTCCTCCTGCCCGGCGTTCCAGGTTTTGACTGCCGCTGCGGGAACGTTTTCTGTGGGATTCACCGTTACTCTGACAAGCACAGCTGCCCGTACGACTACAGAGCCGAGGCCGCCGCCAAGATCCGGAAGGAGAACCCCATGGTGGTCGCCGACAAGATCCAGAGAATATGAGCGGGCTCTGCTGGACTTTGAATACCGGTCAGCGTTGGAAAGAATGGACCTGAGACACACACACACACACACACACACACACACACCCCTGTAGTTTCCCGCTCTGCCCACCCCTTGTCACACGTCCAGGACTTGAGTGTTGGGGTTCCTGCGTCTGCTGTGTTTGTGCGAGTTTGACCAGGTGTGGAGCCCCCCCACACCTCCAGGGGCACCTCCTGCTGCTGGTGCCCCCTCCCTCTCAGCTCTGCTTGCTCTCTGCTGGCTTGAGTAGCAAAATGGATCTTTTTTTGTTTTTCAGCCTTGGGTCGTCCGAGTCTGGAGTCGTCTCTCTTCCCCCCCCCCTTCATACTTGCAGCATATGAGAGGTCGTTGCCGTGGTTTTCTCTGCCATTGAAGCTGTGACCAGCAGCCTGTGAACTTGGTTTTTCCTGATCCGTCCACTGAAGTCACAGACAGACACCCCCCTTTATTTGAGTCGGTTTCTTCTGTTTCACGTGTGACATGCGGCTTGTCTTTATTAAAATTTTCATTTTCATGATTGAATTGTTTTGGGATGCAGGCGTGTTTGTGGGCACAGAAGTGAGGGGGGGTCACTGTGCTGCAGCGTGGTATGTAGGTTTTAAAATACACCTTTCAGGTTTTCTTGTTTTTGATCTGCCTGCTTTGATTTTTTTTTTTTAACCCTTTTAGTTTGTACAAATCTTTGTATTTATATTCTGCAGTGTGTAATCTGACAATAAAGTATGGTGTAAATGAGCGTGTGCGCCTTCAGTCAGGGTTGGAGCTGCACATTCTGAGCAGAGGAAAGGGCAGCCGTTTGGAATGAGCCGGGGGTGTGTCGGTGTTTGGAGCTGCGACCCCCCCCCCCCCCCCCCCATCTGCATCAGCTGCAGTGGCTTCTTCTTAGATGGTTTGGTGTGAAGGTTCTCAGCCAGGACCGGACTCCAGCTGCACAACCAAGATCCAACGTGGAGGAAAATGAGACCAAAAACGGACGACTGAAGCAGCTCAGACTGAGAATTCTGACACACATTGTTACCTAAAATAAATAATAACGCCGTGAGCAGCGTTTTGTGGCCTGCATGTAGTATGCGCCCCTACGGCCCCCTCCTCACATGCCCTCACTGGGGGTGCAACTGCTGCACACCCCCTCGCTCTCCCCCACCACTCTGGTCAGAGCTGTGATAAATTTATGAAAAAACACTTCTTTTCTCAATGGTGTTTTTTATTTGTTACATCACCATAGCAACAATTTTGTTTTTTAATCAGCTGGGGGTGAAGAACAGGTCTACGCAATTTTTAGAAGAATCTGCAAAAGTGAATTTTTGGATTTTCTTGGCAGCTGAGGTTTTTTTAACCACGCCCACATTCCTTATATGTTCATATGTCATTTGGTTCAGCTTGAGCCAGGGATTTATGCATTACATTTTCACAATATTCTAGTACAAAACGCCACTTCTGCTGGCTAGCCGAGCCAACGTCATTCAAAGTCCACAAACTTTCTTTCCAACATGTAGTTTCTTCTTGATGCTCAAGGAGTAACTCTTTTGGATTCACTTTTAAATGAGTAAAATGACCTCATACTAAAAATTCACTTTTACCTCATGTCGATTGAGGTTGATTGTAATTGTTGACTCAATCTGGTGGTATTTGAGAAATTTGGTGACTATTGCTCAAAAAGAAAATTTTTTCTCTTCACTGCATGAAAACATGGAAATTGCCTAAATAAACACTTGGCCACAAAATAGCCAGCAAGCCGTAGGTCGTGTGGCCATCCCATAATAATTTCGAAACTCCCTTTGGATATTCCTGACACGTGTGTTTTGGTTTCAGTAGAGGACTTAGAAATGTTTTTAGTTTTAAGCCCCACGATTTGAAGCCTTACTCATTTTTTTATGGTTTCTCCCACTGGTATGTCATCATTTTCTGGGAGGGGTCTTTCACTATATTAAAAATGTTTTGGTGGGTGTGTTTGTGACATTTTCAGATAAAAAGAAAACGGCCTGATCCTGCCAGTCCAGTGAAGAGCCGCTGCATGACACGTTTGTTTGTGGGTTTAGGTTCACACATCCAATAATTCCTTCTAAAACATACAAAAATATAACGTTTTATCAAACGCACAAACATTAACATTCAAATATTGAACACTCACACAGCCTTCAGTGCATTTAACGTGTGTTTTATCAATCATTTGCCTTTTTTTTTGGTTTTCGTTTTGTTTTTGAAGTTGGGTTTATCACGTTTATTAGTGCGATTGACCACTAGATGGCAGAACTGGCAAAAGATATCCTTTGATTGTGGTGAAGTAAGAAGTCACTTCTGCTTTTCAACATATAGATCTTTTTTTGTTTGTAAAGTCTTTAAAATTTGTTGTGAAGTCTGCAGTGTAAATCCTGCAATGATTCAACCCCAAACCAGAATTTGAATTTCATTGATGGCCTTTTCAAACACTTTAGCAAATAAATCTCTGTTTTACCAGCCGTGGGGAATGAGGTCAATCTTCGTCTTCATATAACAAATAAAGTTGAATTGAATTATGAAACTGTTCTGCTTTGAGAAAATGCTGCTGTTATGAGCAAAAAGTCTCTTTTAGGAGCAAAAGAAGTTGTGTATTTGACCTTTTTCCATAATGCCACCTTAAAATTCTTGAAGAGAAAATAGAAGAACACCTCATAGTCCTGTGAACACCATGGTTGATGGTTTAAAAAATATATATATTCATATACATTTTTTGGGCAAACATTGTTCTGACGCAATGCATTGTGGTATGAAACTGTGGTATGGGCCGTGTATGACAGAGTGCAATGTAGCACCACCCCTAATCTGTCACTATGTGCAAACTGCAGAGGATCTTGGTCATGCTGTTCCTGTGGTTTCAGCTGCTGCAGCTCCAACCACTCAAAGGTCTTCATTACTGCTGAGGTCAGTGAACAGGCCGGTAGTCATCATTGTCCTTGGGTTTCCTGACCTTGGGGAGAGGAATAATGCATGAGGGCTTCAAAAGTGATGAAACATGTTCCAAGAGTAAACTCAGATTGAGGACATGGGACCTCTGTCTCATTTGCACACATTCTAATTAGTCGTGGGTACACTTTATCTGGACCTGCTGCTTTTCTAAAGCACAGTCTGCTGTTCCCCTCTCACCCGATGTTCTGGGATATAATCTGGAGCTGTAGGGGATAATGAATGTTTTTTCTTTAGGAAAAGAGACGGAGCAGCCAGGATATCAGCTCGCTGTTTATCCAAACAAGCCCAGGTTTCACACTGAGAAAAATGAGATTGTAAATGATGTTTATTTATGGAGCACTTTACTTCCTTGAAGGTCCAAAGTGCTTCACAGTCACAATCCCATTCACACACTAGTGCCAACCTATAACCACCAGGAGCAATGTGGGCTTCAGTGCCTTGCTTAAGGACACTTTGACACATGGGCGGGCAAGGCGGGAACCGAACCTGCAATATTCCGATCAGAGGTTGACCGCTCTACCTCGTTACCACGGCCGCCGATGGAGCAGGATCATAATTCAATTCAGATTCTCATTCTAGACACTTTAATGAGACCGACACACACAAAAAGAGTTTTTCCATAAATACACTATGTAATCAATGCATGTCCAAAGTCCGGCCCTCAGGAAATTAATAATATGCCTGTGTGTTTGCATGAATGGGACTGAGACTGTGAGACGCTTTGGGCCCTGGGAGAAGGTAGAAGAGCGTATGACCTGCAGATCTTTCTAAGAACTGTGTGTACGATTTCTTGATTGTGATTGGCTAAACAACGTTACAAGCCGTTGTAAACTGTGACAACAACCTGTGGCCCCTTGACCTTCAGAGCCTTAAGAGCCAAATGAGATAAACAGATGTACTTGTTTTTGTGATCATATGTACTTCTGAATGAGATACTGTTTGGGTTATTTTCCTGCTCATATGATGTAAATGTATAAGTTAACAGTAATTGTAAATACGGTAATATAGAAGATTTTTTATGAACCTAGATCTTAAGTTGATGAAATTCTTTTTCAGACCTAATTATTTTATTTCTGGTCTTTAAATATGAAATTCACAGTGATTTGGGTGAAAATAAACTTGTTTAAAAATGTATTTTTATGTATTTTCATAAACTAGTTATTTTGCTTTTGCTGTTATGTGATTGGTTGGCCCTCACACGGTTTCACCTGACCAAATCGGGCCCTCCTTGCAAAACGTTTAATGTAATCTGTCGTGGGTTTCAAATCGAGCAACGATGAGACCCACTAGAGGAGGTCCAGCACCTAACAGGATGGTGTGCCGACAAAAACCTCGTCCTGAACACCTCCGAGACCAAGGAGGTCATTGTGGACTTCAGAAGGTCTAGAAAGGTGGTACACCCCCTCCATCGTCAATAATGGGGAGGAGGTGGACCTCAACTGGTTGCTGCGCACATCCCACCTGGCGAAGAAGGCTCAACAGAGACTCCTCTTCCTCAGGAAGCTATAAAGGACTGGACTCTCAAAACAACTTCTGGGAAACTTCTACAGAGCAGCCATTGAGAGCATCCTCTGTCTGAGTGCTACGGTGTGGTACGGGAGCTGCACGCCCAAGACAGGAAGGACTTGGCCCGGGTGGTGAAAACCGCACAGGAGATTGTGGGAGGACCTGTCCCACAACAGCCGGGTCCGACGGAAGGCTGGTGGTATAGCTGCAGACCCCGCCCACCCGGGACACCAACTTCCCTCTGGAAAGAGAAACAGGAGCATCAGAACCCACACGGGCAGACTGAGAAACAGCTTCTTCCCCAGAGCTGTGAGGTCCATCCACCCCCTCCATCCCCCCAATCACACAATTGTGCCCCCCCACACACACACAGACTAAATATAACCCACTGATCTCCTGTCACTACTCTGTCACTTTAGATTTGTGCAATTATTTAATTATTAATTAAAAAAGAGCTTATGTGTTTATTGAGAAAGAGCTTTTGAAACCAATTTTGTTGTGCGCTGCATAATGATAACAAAAGATTCTGATTCTAATAGGCTTTGGGGTGGTGGGGGTTTACTGGTGTTTTTTTAGGGACTGGTTTTTCTGTCACACTGATCACATGTTCAGCTTCTCGTGTCTCCCTGTCATCCGTCAGTTCACCTGTGTGGCTCTAAAGAGGCTCTCACCTGAGGGAGTACACGAGCGTGTAATGGGATCATTATGGACGGAAAAACGAGCTCCACTGTATTATTCAATGAGGCGGAGACGTTAGGCCGCAGGCTGAGCAGATCCGCACCTTCTGCTGTCAGAGTTCCTCACCCCCCCCACAACCCCCCCAGCCGTGTTTCCGAGAAACTCCGATTAGAAAGAAGGAAAACGTCGCAGCGGTGCACATGGAGTTTGAGTGGGCTTGGCCCGAGGAAACCCAAACCTTCATTAAATGTTCAGCACGTCTGGAGTTCTCAAGTGTTTGGTCTCCAATAACCACATGAGTGAGAGTGTTTAATGGCGCATATACAGGAAAGCACCACTCCTGGAAAAGCATCCCGTAGGATCCAGAGCCTGGAAATCCATCACAATCGCACAGACTGCCTGCTCACCTCCAAAGGTTTGGGTTGAAATTAAAGTTGGAGCTTTCATCTCTCAGGTGCGGAAGCTCCTGATTATCCATCAAGTGAGGAGCTGCAGCCGCCGTCTCCATGGAGACAGACCAGTCAGATAATTGAGTTGGGTGTTGGTGGGGAGCCAAAGCAAGCAGACAGCACACAAACGGACCCGGAGGGAAGCTGCTTTTGACGTTCCACCATGCCGAGGAAGGGAGCTGTGCGGTCTGATGATGGTGAGCTTCCTGTTTGTGTCAAAACTGCACTTTTCATCCACTTGAACAGAGTTGAGTTGGAACGGGGGTTTGGTTGTGTCAGACCCATTTGAAATGGGCAGCAGAACCTCCAGAACTTTACTGTATTCATTTTTTATCCAACTTTGATGTATACATTTGTGAACGTCAGGGCTGCAGAAATACACATCTCAATCTGGTAACAAAAAATTAGGTTTTTGCATCTAATCCTCTAACCAGCATGGAGACGGCTGGACAGCACAGGTTTCCCCGTCTTCCTGCTTCTAACACTTGAGGAGAAGCAAAAAATAAAATAAAAAGATATCATTTGGTCACAGAGAATTCCTGTGTGGAAAGGGGAAAGTCCTTCCTGCTGCAGCAGAGCAGCTGCAAGAAAAGCAACCGTTTGTAGGAAAGTCAGTCCAGTCTGACAGGATATTAATTCATCTGGAAGTTTTGAAGTTTAAACTGGAAAAAAAAAAAAAAAAAACTGGTGACTGCATCACAAAGGCACTGCAAGGAGGAAGAAAACATTTGGCAGAAAGCTCATCACAGGGAATAAAACACTACGCAGCTGGGACCTCAGGGGACCCTTAAAAGTTTTGATTTTCAGAATGTATTTTTACTTTAAAGAGTCAGAAAAATAGTTTTTAGGCAAACTATCTGGTTTCCTTTGATATTTATTTCTGTACACGGGAACATCTTGTCGGTTTAGAACAGGGGTGTCAAACACACGGCATGGGGGCCGGATCCGACCCGTCAGATGGCTTCATCCGGCCCAAACCTGAAGAGAAAAAAAAAAAAAAAAATTATGTGTTGCTGTTTTTGTTTGTTTGTTTGAGAAATATCCAAAACGCGCAATTTCGCCACTAGGAGGAGCAAAGAAGGCCTGACAACAGATCAAGACAACACAATATCTTTGCAAGCGCGTAACAGGTCTAAACTTCAAACTTTATTGATTTGTATAGCGCCTTTAATTTTAGTTAAAAACACAAAGCGCTTAACATAAAAGCAGATAAAGTAGTCATAAATTATGAAAATTATTTAAAACAGAAAACACAGGACAATCACACACATATGGGACCCCTCCCTCACCAGATTCCTCCCTCCACCCACCCAGTTTCCCCAGTAGAACCCTGAACAAAAACGAAGAAAAGCAGCATAAAGAAAAGGTCTGGCTCGGTTCTGCTGTGAGGAAACGGTATCATGGGGATCCATTTAATCCACGGGGTCATTACCACAGCGCCCGCCCAACACAGAGCAGCCCAGGGCCCACTCCACGGCTATTAGACCACAGAGCGGGACCCCAGGCGGCCCAATGAGAATGAGCACTGCAGCAACAGCACCCCCTACAGGCGGAGGCGGTAGTGCCCCAAAGCAATGGATCCCCAAGAGGAAACACTGGATTATGAAACATCAAAATAAATATTTGTATTATATTCAATAATATTATTAATTATTTATATTTATTAATATATTATAATAAAATAACAATAACAACAATAATATAAGATATATCAATATTAGTAAATGTGAAGAAACTGATTTTGCTAGATTGGACTGTAAATGATAAAAAGGTTAGGTTCCTACCCTGTTCAGTTTCTTGCATACAGAAATGAATGAATAACGACTCAGAGACAGTTACTTATCTTTTGTGGAAGTTTTACTTCGTACAAACACGAAGGGGACAGACAGATGAACATGGTGCATTCAAAGTCTGAACCACGGAGCTCAGACATGGGCTTGGTATATAAACCCTGTATTTGCATTCAGAAGATCATACACTGGACAATGGTGTGAAAATCACGCCCACAGGTTGTTGCTGGAGAGAAGCTCCAAGGTTGCAATGGAGTTATCTCTGAGGCATCACACACACACAGAAAAAGGGAGTATGAGAAGAAACTGTGAGAAAAATAGCTTGGCTGTGCTTTTTTCAAAATAAATATAATTTTGAGATGATAATACATGATGAATCAAGTTTAAACCATTAGTGTAATAAAAGTAAAAGTTAGTGTAATAAAAAGTAAAAGGGAGTTTCTAACTATTCTGTTTCTAATTATTCTTAACAGTAATTTAGAAAATACAATAAAAAATACGTAAAATGATTAAAATGTAACCTTAAATATCATAAATATAATAGTAAAAAGGGTAGTATATTAATTAATTAATTAATTCATCATTCATTCATTCATTCATTCACTCATTCATTCATTCATTCATACAAATCATTATTATAGTCCTTACACAATTAAAAAATAAATAAATGAAGTAAAAACAAATGCATTAAGTAGAGACAATAGATAAATCAATAAATAAATAATGAGTAAAATAATTAAGCATTTACCAAAGTCCTGTAAAAGCCAGATTAAAAAGCTGGGTCTTGAGCCTCTTCTTAGACTCTGCAGCCCTGAGGTTCTCCGGCAGATTGTTCCAGAGACGAGGACCATAATGGTGGAGCAATGCCTCACTGTGTGTTTTGGTCCTCACTTTAGGAAAAACTAAGAGGCCAGTGCCAGAGGACTTCAGGGTCTGCTAGGGCTCATAGTTTGATTTGAAATTTTTGATTTGATTTGAAATGGTTTATGTCAAGCAATCAAATAAGAATTGTACACAAAAATTACAATCATCAGTTAAAAATTCATACAATGACGTATCAAACTTAGGATAATTAGACATGTTAATAAATATTGCTTGAAAGGGAGTGGAAGGAAGCGAACTTATATAATCCCAGCCCTGTTCTGCCGTAACCATTTTATTACATGATGTATCATTATCCGGTTCATAACTTTATCAGACAGAATTAAGAATCCTTAGGTATCAATAAAGATTTAAAATAACATCATTGAAATAAGAAGGCCCAAGACCATTAAAACATTTATAAACCATTAAAATAAATTTAAAATCAATCCTGAAACGCACAGGGAGCCAATGGAGCGATTTTAAAATGGGTGTGATGCGTTCCCGCCCCCTGGTCCTTGCCCAAAGTAGTGCAGCTGAGTTCTGTAGAAGTTGCAAGTTTGAAAGTGACTTTTTTGGTAAGCCAGAGAGCAGGGCATTACAATAATCTAAATGACTAAAGCTAAAAGCATGCATCAGCATCTCTGTGCTGGCAGGAGAGAGTCTAGGCAAAGCGCAGTTTGGTTCCTTGGCTAGCCTCACTGCTGTTAAGTTGCCTTAAAAACGAATCAGATGTGACACGCCAATGACCAAGATGTCGTTGTCAAAAAGAAGAAAGGTGGACGTGGCGTCCAGAGCTTTGAACCAAAAAAACGGAAAGAGATTTATTTATTTAAGGACCTGGATGCCAAACCTGCATGTTTCGTTTGTCATCCACAGGTCACAGTGCTCCAAGAATATAACATTCAGCACCACTATGAGACTCACCAAACAGAAAAGTTTCACCATTTGCATGGGCAGTTAAGAAAACAGAAGATAAACCAACGATCAGCTGGACAGAGAAATAAACATCCGTCTGCATTTACTGCAGCTGTGACATCAGTGATGAAGCAGTGAAAGCTACCTTATTGCAAACAAGCTGGTGCAAATATCCAAACCATTTTTGGATGGTGAACTTGTGAAAAAAAAAAAGCAAAACCCGACAGTTGTAGCCCACCTCCTGAATGTGGTCGTTCTTGAAGCTGTTCTTCCATCTCATTCTATTCTTTCTGGATGTCTGCAGGTTCTGGAATCTTGTCCTTTTGGTAATCTGCTAAAGTCCACAGTCGTCTCTTTTCCTGCCACATTTGGTCCTTCTACTAGACTTTCTGTAGATCTCTGTGGACACAGCGCTCCGGGAACAGCCAGCCTTCTTATTGGAACTTTTGCCTTCCCCACATTGAACCAAACTAAACCAATTTAATGCCATCTGGAGGACCTGTGCATGTGCTTTGAGTTTAGTAGATGACAGGCGGATGAATCTCGGTTTAAAACATTCATGTCCGGAAAATTGTGGGCAACTTCTCCAGTTTTCTAATTTTTTTGAAATCCTGTTTATTTTTTAGCATGAACCCCAATTTATATATAAAAAAAGATCAAATACATATTTGAAATCAATTAAACAGTGACCCCTGAATCTATAGTACAAAGGGAACACTAAGGTCTGAGCGTTCAGGAAAAAGCTGATGAACGCTATTTGAGCTCCTGACTGTTCTCTGTGCTCTTCCTCAGTGAGTGTGGATGTAGAAGATGAGCAGAGCGACAGCGACGGTGAGGGGATCCAGCAGCTTTCATCAAGATTCATGAAAGAATGAGATGATAAATAAACTGATCTGCATGTTTGTGATGCAGGCGGGGACACCAAGAGGAGAGGAAACAGGAGACAGGCAGGGGGGGGAGGAAGGGGAGGAGCCAGAGGGCGAGGTCGAGGCAAGAAAGCAGACAGTGATGAGGAGGACGAGGAGGATGAAGCTCCCAAAGGACGCAGAGGGGCACAGAACAAGAGACCAGCGAAGAAACGAGGTGGCAAAAATGAGGATGATGAGAGTGAGGAAGAGGCTCCCAAAAACAAGAGAGGAGGCGCAGCCAACAAGAGGAAAGGAGGCAAGGGCCGAGGAGGAGATGATGAAGACAGCCCGGCTGAGAAAGGAAATAAAGGGAAGAAAGGAGGAAAGAAAGGAGGAAAAGAGGAAGAAGACAACAAGGGCAAGAAAGGAGACAAGGGAAAGGATGAGAAGAACAAGAAAAAGAAGAAGGATGACAGGTATGATGATCACACAACCAGAATCTGTGAGAAAAAAACTTTTGTTGGCACTCAGAAAATGCAAAGGTTGAAAAAGTCTGGAGATGAGAAAATTGGGCTTAAAATCGCATTTCTGAGTGTTTCTTGACTTGATCATTGTGAATCAGTAACAGACAAAAAAGGGTTGTTTGAAAAAGCTTCAGATGGGGGGCAGAAGCTCCCTGCTCTGCTCCGTTCTGATGCATCCACTGTCAGACAAATAAATCCATGTACGTCTTTGTTTTCCTCATCTGAGCTGGAATCTGGATCTAGTCTGTACGGCTGGATAGCTCTGATATTGCTTGACATTTTTTGTTGCACAGCTAATGTTAGGTTGAGGTTGTGAGGGGCTGCAAGCTAGTGGGAGATACAGACAGGTAGGTGACGGAAAGTGGGCTTACCCTGCAGCAACAGTCTCTCAGAGGTGAATTTCTAATGAACTCCTGCCGCTCTGCAGAAACTACATCCAAGAAAGCAACACAGGTTTTTGGCTAAAAACGGCATAATTGTCCTGAAAAGACCACTAGGTACGCTTTTACACTTTTAGATCAAAAGAAGGTCGGAGAGGGTCTTTAACCTTTGTGCCATCTTGTGGGGTCCAGATGACCCCACTCCCAACGTTAACGTGCCTCTGGCTGCACCAGACAACATTTCTGTCCCTGTCCAGAAGGTGGCAGCATACCCTCCAAAAGACTGTTCCTAGAAGGTGTTTTCCTTTGGCCCACCCCTCATTGTCATGGTGTATTTAAGAAGGGTCCTTGGGCCCCGTCTGTGAACCCCTCCTTATTTTCTGAGTCGGTCTGCACATCCTAGTCCAGAACTTTGGGTCCATCTCACTCAGTGTGTCCTCTCTGCTCCAGCTCCTCTGATTCCAACTCAGACTCAGATGAGGAGGAGGACTCCATGTCGGAGGGAGAGATGGCCCGGTTGATGGAGGAGGTAGAGGAGAAGAAGAAGCTGATCGCCACCATCAGAAACAAGCCATGGAGGATGAAACGAAGGCTCGTCTTACTGAGGTAACCCCGTTCTCGAGGGTCCACACTGTAACTATTAGACATTTTGTTGTGTTAGTCCAGTAATTATCTGACTGTGTGCTGACAGGGAGGCCCAGCAGTTTGTGGATAAATTTGAAGGAGCTCTGGGGAAAGGCAAAGGCAGGAAGTGGTACGCTTACAAAGTGATGATGACAAAGGTTTGCAGCAGGAGTTCAGCCGTCTCTGGTTTTTCTCAATGTTCTCAGCTTTCTTAATTCCTTAATAATTGTGATTCTGTTTTGTTTTTCTTATCTTAGAAATGGATCAAGTTCCAGAGAGATTTTGAGAACTTCAGGACGGCGTGTATCCCCTGGGAGAGGAAGATCAAAGAGGTGGAGAGTAAGTTTAGTCAGAGCTCATCACAGCAGCATAAAGAGATTCCAGAGAGATCAGAAATATTCCTGTTCCCTTCAGGCCACTTTGGCTCGTCCGTGGCGTCGTACTTCATCTTCCTGCGCTGGATGTACGGCATGAACCTGGTGCTCTTTGGTCTGACCTTTGGACTAGTTGTCATGCCTGAGGTGAAGTGATGCACATCATAGATCAACCACAAAGAGTCAGACCGTCCCGACACAATTGATTTGATGACCACAGCGCTTCGTTTTCCAGGTCTTGATGGGTCTTCCGTATGGGTCAATTCCCAGGAAGACTGTTCCCAGAGCCGAGCAAGACACCGCTCAAGATTACTCCGTCCTCATGGATTTCAACGTGAGTCTGACTCTTGGAGTTATTGTTTTTTATGCAGACCTTTACTTAACGCTGGGATTTGAAGAAGGGAAAACCCAAAAACAGTAATAGATTGTGACATTTTGAGAGCCAAAAAAAAAAGTGAATATTTGTTTAATTGGATCCCCCATTAGCTTCCACAGTATGGTCGCTAGTCTTCCTGGGGTTTATAAGCATTAAATGCATAGATTTGACCAATTTCACAAAAAACGAAAATGATTTAACAAAATTCACAAACCAATTCATCATATTTACCTTAAAAGCTTCGCATGTTAAAATAAGTTAAAAACAAATTCATTTTAGTACTCAAAAAACACATACTAGCATATGAACACTACATACATTTCATAGCAGCAAATCATATACATCTTTAGTTATTGTAAGCAGTCCATGTATCTTAGTTTTAAAATCTTTTTCAAATGATATTTGTTACTAATAAGCTTGTCCTCCCAGAAAGTTGATTCCATGCAACAGAAGATTAAAATAGCAATTGGATCTTGGAAAAGGAACCATCAAACCACCAGAGCTGACCTGACGAGTTTGATATGGATGACAATAACCACTGTATAATAATTTATTTAGCAAAATTTGTGGACATTTTTTAAAATGGCGTTATGCATTAAGCTTAGAAGACTGAGTTGTAATTTGTCCTTTACCCTCAACCAACTTAATGACTCCCATCCAACCTAGTGGTGTGCATCTCATTCCCATTGGTCCAATGAGTGACACCAATATGACTTTCAAATTTAATGAGGCAAGATTTCGTTTAGTTGTTTCTTTCATCCAATAACCCTTGTGTTATCTTAGATGACCCCACCCTTACATTGACGTGTTCTCCCTACCATGACAAAGGTGGACAAAGGTGGAAAGATTTCATGTAATCCGTGGACACCAGTGAAGATCACAAACCATTGAAGAAAAAAGGTTCAGAGCGCTGTCTAGTGGGTCTAGATGACCCAACTCCCAATGTTAAAATGCCTAGGATGGCACAAGGGTTAAATGAACTCATTTCTAACCTGTAACCACATCACCGATAACAAAAGCCGAAGACCCTGAAAGGTCTTCTCTTCTTCAGCTTGGACGACCCAGTGTCTGTGGTTACCACCAAGAACCGCAGAACCCCGTCTCCCTTTGACACAGTCCATTTGTAGGGAATCTGGGTCCACAGGACACCACGGTTCTTCTGGATCAGGTTCAAAGATGGCTTCCATTCTCAAGACAAAACCTCAGTTTCAACTGCAGACAAGGATTCAATTCAATTCAATTTTATTTGTATAGCCCAAAATCACAACAACAGTCGTCTCGATGGGCTTCGAAGTAAAACATGAACTCAAAAGGATCATGAATACAAAGAGTTCAATAGGAAAATACAAAAATGGACTAACAAACTGACTAAGCTATACTGGCATCCCTGCCCTTAGACCCCCCTTCGCGGTAAGGAAAAACTCCCAAAAAAACCGGATTCCGGAAAAAACGAAGAAACCTCAGGGGTGCCCACATGAAGGAGGGATCCTCCCCCAGGACGGACAGGCGATGTACCAGAACTCTTAGAGAATAATTAACTTATCTAAATCTATAACTACATATATAAAGTCCAGCAGACCAACTTCATCCAGTCGTGGTTGTGGGGACAGTCAAAGGCGCGAGTCGAGCTGGAGACAGGAACCACAGCCAGGAGCAGGAGCAAAGACGAGGTACTCGGTCAGGTACAGAGCAGAGACGAGCCAGAGATGAGCCGGAGACAGGAACCACAGCCAGGTGTAGGAGCGGGAGCAAAGGCGAGGTAGACGGTCAGGAACTGGAGCACGGATGAGCCAACTGGAGTCTGGAAGCACTCCCACTCCCCAGGAGGGGAGAGGAAAAGAGGGACAATACATGAATCGCACTGTACCAGACAGAGGCATGGAGAACTAAGTGATAAATTATGATCAGGAATGGAGGAGAGGAAGGGTAGAAGTAGAAAAGAAAAGAAGACAGAACCCCAGTGCACCATAGTTACCCCAGCTTCAACTTCTAGCAGCCTTTTAAAAGAAATAGTTAAGTTTAATTTAAACAACTTAACATTAAGTTAAATAATCTCTGAATACTAACTAGTCTGACAATAAGCCTGTCCAAAGAGGAATGTTTTCAGTCTAACTTTAAATGTAGAAACTGAGTCGGCCTCTCTTACATGAGCTGGGAGTTTATTCCATAAGACAGGGGCTTGGTGGCTAAACGCTCTACCTCCAACCGTACTTTTACTAATTCTAGGAACCACAAGCAGTCCTGCATTTTGCGAGCGAAGTGTTCTCATTGGATGGTAAGGGACTATGAGGTCCTTAATATAGGACGGGGCCATTCCATGTAAGGCCTTATAGGTTAACAGGAGGATCTTGAACTTGATTCTGGAATCAACTGGGAGCCAATGGAGCGAAACTAACACAGGAGTGATGTGATCTCTTCTGCTAGTTCCTGCTAACAATCTAGCTGCTGCGTTCTGAACAAGCTGGAGACTTCTTAAGGAACTCTTAGGACACGCTGCTAACAAGGAGTTACAGTAATCCAGCCTCGACGTAACAAATGCATGAATGAGTTTTTCAGCATCACTCTTAGAAAGTATATTTCTGATCTTAGCAATATTCCGCAGATGGAAAAAGGCAGTTCTACACGCCTGAGATATGTGAGCCTTAAATGATAAATCCTGGTCAAATAAAACCCCAAGGTTTCTAACTGTGGAATTGGGGGCTATACTTATGCCATCCAGGGAGACTATCTGAGCAGACAGAGCATCTCTGAGGTTTTTAGGTCCAAGTATAATGACCTCAGTTTTTTCTGGGTTCAAGAGGAGGTAATTAATTGTCATCCAGGTCTTGATGTCACTGATGCAAGCGTTCAGTTTCTCTATCTGGTCATTCTGGTCAGGCTTCATGGATAAATACAACTGCGTATCGTCGGCATAACAATGAAAATTAATGCTGTGTTTCCTGATTATGTTTCCTAGGGGTAGCATATAAAGCGTAAACAGGATCGGTCCCAAGACTGAGCCCTGTGGGACTCCATAGTTGACTCGAGTGCACTGAGAGGAATGGCCATTTACATTAACGAACTGATGCCTATCGGACAGATAGGATTTAAACCACTGGAGAGCAGATCCTCTGATCCCTATGTCCTGCTCTAGTCTATGGAGTAAAATACTGTGGTCGATAGTGTCAAAGGCTGCACTGAGGTCCAACAGGACAAGAATAGAAAGTAGACCCTTTTCTGAGGCCAATAACAAGTCATTAGAGACTCTAACTAGTGCAGTTTCCGTACTGTGGTGGGGTCTAAACCCCGACTGAAAGTCTTCAAAGAGGCAGTTGTCCTGTAGGTGGCAGTAAAGCTGCTTAACTACAACTCTTTCTAGGATTTTAGAAATAAAGGGCAGGTTTGATATCGGTCTATAGTTGGCCAACACGCTAGGATCCAAACTGGGCTTTTTCAGAAGAGGTTTAACAACTGCATATTTAAAAGACTGTGGCACGTAACCTGTTTCCAGAGAGGCATTTATCATTGTTAATATGGGATCATTGATTAGGGGAAAAGTTTCTTTAAAAAGTCTAGTGGGAATTGGGTCTAACAGACACGTTGAGGATTTGGAGGACGTAATAATTGATGTTATTTCCGCTTGATCCACAGCAGTAAAGCAGTCCAATGTTACAGAGGTTTCTATGGATGCCTCCATTTCTACCACTTCAGCCTGTTCTGGGCTGATTGTAGGAATAACTTGATTTAACTTATGTCTAATATTTGAGATTTTACTATCGAAAAATGTAAGAAAATCATCAGAGCTGAGAGAAACAGGAACATGTGGTTCTACTGAGCTCTGACTGCGAGTTAATTTAGCAATAGTGCTAAAAAGAAATCTTGGATTGTTTCCATTCTCTGATATTAAGGTTGAATAGTACTGGCTCCTAGCTCTACGCAGAGCTTTTTTATAATTTAATAGGCTATGTTTCCAGATATCCAGAGACTGCTCTGAACCGGAGCGGCGCCATTCTCTTTCCAACTTACGGGTTTCTTGTTTAAGAGAACGAGTTTCAGCGTTAAACCACGGTGCTACTCGGTTTTGTCTGACGAACTTAGGTTTCAAGGGGGCAACAACATCGAGTGTACTCCTGAGGGCCTGTAAGGCATCATTAACAAAGTGGTCATTTATACTAGGACTGATACTATGGGAGCTGGACTCAGAGTAGTTTCTCAGAATATCACTAAGTACTGGCTGAACTGTGTGTTTAAACTCAGACACAGAACGGTCAGTTAAGGTTCTTCTAAGCTGTTTCTTATTCACTGGGGCAGAAGGATGGTCCAGTGTAAACTGGAAGGTAATCATAAAGTGATCAGAAATGATGGGGTTAAGAGGAAGGACACTCAGCTGGCTGATCTCTATCCCATGGGTCAGAACAAGATCCAGGGTGTGCTTATGACAGTGAGTGGGTTCATTCACACTTTGGGTGAAACCAACATCATCTAATAAAGCTGCAAAAGCCTTTCCTAGGCAGTCACTGGGGTCATCAACATGAATATTAAAATCCCCTAATATTAAAATTTGATCAGAATCTAAGACAATAGTCGATAGGAAGTCGGAAAACTCAGTTAAAAATTCTGAATATGGGCCGGGGGGGCGATAAATAATTATGAGTAAAACAGGTTTTCCAGTTTTCCTGTTAGGGTGACTTAAAGACAATATGATGCTTTCAAAGGAGTTATAAGCATTTTTAACTTTAGGGCTGAGAAGTAAGCTAGACTGTGATATTACTGCCAAACCACCTCCTTTCCCTGAAATCCTGGATTTCTGATAGTTAGCATAAGTGGGGGGGGTTGCTTCATTCAATCTAACATAGTCATCCTGTTGGAGCCAGGTTTCTGTTAAGGCTAAAAGACTAAGGTTGTTATCAATGATTAACTCATTGACTAAGAGGGACTTGGAGGAAATGGATCGAATGTTTAATAAACCGCATTTAATTACATCATAATTCTGCTTGTGAGAACTGCTGTCTTTCACTTTAAGGTTTTTAAGACGCGCTCCTTTCATTTGTCTTTCATGACATAAGCTAACGCTTGAACCTGCTTGACTTTCCCTGCATGGGTTTTGCACCGGCACTAACCCTAAGGGAGGCTCAGAGGAGCGTTTTACACTGCTGCTCTGCGCCCGGGTCTCGTCTCTGGATTGTCAGGTTAACAGACTAAGGCTAGCAGAAATGTTTCTAGAAAGAAGAGCGGCACCGTCCCGGGTGGGATGGACGCCGTCTCTCCGCATGAGACCGGGCTTCCCCCAAAACGCACTCCAGTTATCCACAAAACCAACGCCGTTTTCTGGGCACCATCTAGAAAGCCAGCGGTTAAATGATGAAAAGCGGCTGTACATTTCATCATTGACTAAGTTCGGCAGGGGACCAGAGAAAATTACAGTGTCGGACATCGTCTTAGCCAGTTTACACACCGAAGTTACGTTTAACTTAACCACCTCTGATTGTCTCCGTCCGGCATCATTACCGCCTGCGTGAATCACGACTCGACGGAACCTGGACTTACTCTGAGCTAACATCCTAAGGTTCCCCTCGATGTCACCAACTCTGGCCCCCGGATAACACCTAACTGTAGCCGCTGGGAGCTCCACGTTTCTAACTTCAGAAGAGCCTATAACCAGAGTTGAGTGTTCAGCGGGTGTGTCGCTGAGGGGGGAGA
>CM074502.1:24041365-24061273 GCA_037389245.1 Oryzias sinensis | reverse complement strand
CACTAGCACTAGCACTGGGAATAGCTCACCCGGAAATGACGTCACAGGAAACAGATCCAACAGGATCCAACTAAACCTGTGAAGATTTGGGGGATGATGGAGTCAACCAAAGGAAATTTCTGGAAGTTTTCTGGATTATTCTGAAATACCCCCGACACCATCATATCCATGAGTGATGCAGAGCCCTCTGAGGGTCCAAAAACCACTGACATGTCCCTGACACACACAGATTTCTCCATTTTCCCACAATCTTCTGCCCTGTAGAGGATGAGATTTGAAAAGCCTTTGCAGTCTGATGTTGAAGAACTTAGTTTTCTACGTGTTCAGAATCTTTTCACTTGATGGGTGGAATTTGAACACAGATTGAAGATCATCTGTTGTTCTTTACTATTTGGAGAATCTGTCTCTGTCGGACATTCTTGTATTGATAATCATGTTACAGACCTGATAACTGCATTATTTTAGATATTTGAGCTAAATCTTTGAAACGTTTTTGGCTTTTTGTCCATTTGTCTCATTTGTATTCTGAGACCTGCATCAGGCTTTTAAAATAGTTCATTTGGTGGATAAAAACGTTCACATTTCAATATTTGGGAGGTCGTCTATGTGTTGGATAAAATGTTTTCAAAATGTGACTTGCACATGGACATGACCAGAAGAATAACTGTTCTTTCCTTCACAGGGCTACTGCAAATATTCAGTGCTGTTCTATGGTTATTACAACAACCAGAGAACCATCGGTCTGCTGAAGTTCAGGCTGCCTCTGGCCTACCTCATGGTGGGGCTCGGCACATTTGGCTACAGCCTGATGCTGGTGATCCGCACGTACGTTTGCAGCTCAGGATGACTCATTTTAAGAAAACAATGAAAAGATGTTTGAGCAAAATCCGTTGACTGTATAAGAGACCTGGACTGAGTGAGTGTCGCGTCAGCGTAGAAAATGACTTATTTACGGCTCCAATTCGGTCGCCGTTTTTTCACAACACGGATGCCGCCATGTTAGAACTAGTAATCATGAGTTGGCCGTGATTTACCGGAGTCAGTTTTAGTCATTGTTTCTATGGAAGCCACTTTCACCAATCAGGAGTGAGCTTGTTGGAAGGCCACACCCTTTCCATTAACAGAGAGAATCAACAGGGAGAACACACATCAAAACACTTTTGAGGCATCTTATTGATCAGTTTATAACTTGAATAACTTTCACTACAGAAAAATATTATGAAATTAAATCAGGATTATTCAGAACATGTTAAAAAAGAAGGGATCAGATCAAGAATGCCTGTGTGTGGGACTTTGGCTCTTGGAGCCAGCAGGTACTTCCTATTGGGAACAGGGTGTAGGGTTCACTAAGTAAAGTTCTTATGTACAGTTAATAGAAGAAAAAAACCCCAGAACAGAACAAGGTAACATCAAGTCCCCTGGAGGGATTTTTATTCTCAATGAGGCTTTTTTTGCCCACAAGTCAGTTCTGACAGAAACTTCCCAGTTGGTTTGAATTTTCTTTGGGATTTTTCCAGAATGGCAAAAAATGCAGATGTTGGTGGTGGAGATGGAGATGAAGGAGAGTTCACGTTTGCCTGGAAGATGTTCACCAGCTGGGATTATCTGATCGGCAATGCAGAGACCGCTGACAACAAGTATGCCTCCATCACCACCAGCTTCAAGGTAACCACGCCCAAATGTCGTCTCCTTTCTTCCCCTCCCCTCTCAACGGCGCTTCATCAACTCTCCTTTGCGATGACAACAGGAGTCCATCGTGGATGAGCAGGAGAACCAGAAGGATGAGAACATTCACCTGCGCAGGTTCCTCAGAGTCCTGGCCAACTTCCTGATCACCTGCAGCCTTGGTGGAAGCGGCTACCTCATTTACTTCGTGGTCAAACGGTCTCAGGAGTTCGCCAACAGGGATGACCTCAGCTGGTATGAGAAGAACGAGGTACCAGGGTCCACACGCCAAAGTCTGGAGCTTCAGTCAAAGCTGCAGCGGTCCATCATGTTGATCTCTGCCTGTCTGTGCAGCTGGAGCTCATCATGTCTCTGCTGGGCCTCGTTTGTCCTCCTCTCTTTGAGACCATCGCCGAGCTGGAGGACTACCATCCGCGAATCGCCCTCAAGTGGCAGCTGGGACGCATCTTTGCTCTTTTCCTAGGCAACCTCTACACCTTCCTGTTCGCGCTGTTCGACGAGGTCAACACAAAGGTACTGAACTCCATTGGCATAATGTTTGCACAGGAGATGCAGCTATAAAGTCTGTAAAGATGTGGTGATGGAACTGCAACAGAAGAATTTCAAAGGTTTAGTCATCCCATCACAAGCTTCTAGCTGTTTTGGTGTCCTACACCCATCCCCCTGTTCCTGTGACCCGCCAACCGCTCATTGGTGTTAGTGCCCTTTTCTTAGGGCAAAACGCTACAGCTGTTTTCAGCTTTTCCCCTGAACTCTCCCCAAACTAGCTTTAGTGCTATCCTGTTATTCTAAATGGGCGAACACAGTATGATGCTTCCGCCACCGTGCCCCACAGCAGAGATGTCCAAAAGTTCCTCTTTTGTGTTGAAATTCCTAAACTATTTCCTGTGAACTACTAACTAACTTTTTGCATTTCTTTTTGAGGGAATCACCCCTTTGCCCCCAAAATCACTGTTACCGAGAGAGAGCAGTCATGTGCACAAGAAAAGTCTGTTTTGGACATGTTGTAACTTTAAAGAAAACAGGAAAATGCCACAGTACATTCAGTGACGTCCGTCGCCGCTGCTTCAGAAAAACAGAAACCTCCTGGCTGACTGTCTCCTTTGGTCTCCTCAGCTGGAAGAGGAGGGATCCATTAAGAACGCCTCCATCTGGGCCATGAAGGAATACTACGCAAACTTCTCCCTGCCGGTGAATGACAGCGATGCCACCCCACCCCCCATGGACCCAGGAGACGTGATCCGAGGGCCCTGCTGGGAGACTGCTGTCGGCATAGTAATGAATTTGAAGCTGATTTGTGCTTAAACACGTCTGGTTTTCTTGTTTCTAAGGCTAGAAGGAGTTTAAAGGTGAAAGGAACTCCTCTGATGCCGTTACACTCGGACGTACAGAGCTGGTTTCGGTGTAAAAAGAGAAGAAGCATGAGTCTGTTGTGCTGCAGGAGTTTGTGAAGCTGACCGTGTCGGACATTCAGGTGACCTACCTCACCATCCTGATTGGTGACTTTGCCAGAGCTGTCATTGTTCGTTTCCTCAACTACTGCTGGTGCTGGGACCTGGAAGCTGGATTTGTAAGTCTGAGCGCTGACACATAATTTTTACTGAAATAGATGAACTTTTCCTCACTGCCATGTAACATGTTAACTTTTCTCTAAAACAAAGTGAAGTACATGAAACTTGTCCTCGTTTTTGTACAAGTGATTGTGTTTTTGCACTTAAATATTTTAGTTAAAGACCTACTACTAAGATCTAAACTGAATAACTCCAATATTGTTGACCATTTTTGTTATAATGCTAATGTTAGGTTGGGGTTGTGAGGGGCTAGCGGGAGAGCGTGCAAACAGAGAGCTCTCAGTAGAGGGGAAGGGAAGTGGGGTCAGGCGGCAACAGTCCCGCCCATAACTGGGGACGCTTTTACAATAAATCCAAAGATGATCAGAGTTGGACTTCAATGTTGCATTCTATTATTAATTTAAACGTTTTAATAACTGTTGAAAAGTTGACAGTCAGCCATGACTTGTGGCAATTAAATTCTATCCTAAACTAGATATATTATTCTTAACGATTTCGGTCATTTACTTGTTTTAGTAAATTTACTAACAAAAATGAAACAATATAAAAATAAACAGAATTTACAGTCTATCAATTTCATAGTCAACAGTGTCTATTTGAGTATTTTGACACCTTTTTCATTGAAAGCTTTCAAAGTTGTATTTTGTTCAGCTCCAGGCTGGTTTGTGGTTTCCTCTGGGTTTTCTGAGGCTGTATCTCCTAAAGCTCTTACAGTGTTCCTGTTGTTTGGTGTCATTTTCAGCCGTCTTACGGAGAGTTTGACATCAGTGGGAATGTCCTTGGTCTGGTCTTCAATCAGGGGATGATCTGGTAAACCTTCACTCTGCACATGCTCAGTCTCCTCCCTGCCTCCAGGTGCATGAGGTCAGGCTGCAGGTCCAGGATCTGCGGGGACAGGATGATGCAGCAGAATCATTCTGTGCTGGAACAGAGAAGAAGGCATTAGTTATGTATGAGGCATTGATATAACAGTAGCTGTAGATTTGACCACATTGCAGTGCAATGTAAGTTCAGTCATTTGATAATGGGTGTTTTTCTGCAGTGGTTTACCTTTCAGCCGTTTGCTTTGTCTTTGAGTTTGAGTCCTCGTTGATTTCTGAACATGAATAGATAGTCATGAATATAAAAAAAGGGTTGTTTAAGGGATTTCGCAGAACCCTGAAGATGAAAGCAGGGTGACGTCATGATGGTTCTGTCTCAGGATGGGAGCGTTTTACGCCCCCGGCCTGGTGGGCATCAACGTGCTGCGCCTCCTCAGCTCCATGTATTACCAGTGCTGGGCAGTGATGGCCACCAATGTCCCCCACGAGAGAGTCTTCAAGGCCTCCAAGTCCAACAACTTCTATATGGGTCTCCTGCTCCTCGTGCTCTTCCTAAGTCTGCTGCCTGTGGTCTACACCATCATGTCCCTGCCCCCCTCCTTCGACTGCGGCCCCTTCAGGTTGTACCATCACGCCGTCTGTGGCAGGGCTGCTTCGTCCTGGTCATCGAGATCTACCACCCTGCCTTTTTCCAGCTTTCCCTGCACTGCTTGCTGATGATTACCTGGACCAGGTGTGTTCATTCAATCAAAATGTGGAGGCATCTGATTAAGCAACTGCTAATCAGCAACTAGCAGGGCTTGGAGGTCTGGAAAACAGATCTCCAAGTGGTAGATCTCGAGAATCAGGAGAGCAGCCATGGTCTGTAGAATCCCATCTGTGCCAGCAAGCCTGCTGATATGAGGCTGTGTGTGTGAACGAGCAGCGGGAAGGAGAAGATGTTTGACGTGATCATGGAGACCATTGACCTGGATCTGCCGGCCTTCATGGGAACGCTTTTTAGCTACGCAGCCAACCCCGGCCTGATCATCCCAGCCGTGCTGCTCATGGTGTAATTGTGCACAGACATGTTTGCACATCCTCTCAGGGTTGCATATGTGCCAGACTCTAACTGCAGCAAATGATCTTCCAGACTGGCCATCTACTATCTGAACTCGACGTCAGAGGCTTACCAGAACGCCAACATGGAACTGAAGAAAAAGATGCAGATGGTGAGTAAAAGAATATGTGGAGTCCCTTCAGATGAGGACTTCAATCAGCTCTGTCTTTGATAGAGAGGAACATCCAAACAGTCAGCAGCAGCTCTCAGAAAAGCTGTGGAATGCTCTTCTGTAATACCTGCAATGATTTGATTATTCTGGAAAGTTAGCTTGATAAAACATCAACTTCACTTTGGGATATCAAAAAACCTTCAGCTCTTTAGGTTTTTTCGCTCTTTTCTGTGCTCAGGCTCGAGATGAAGAGAAGAACCGAAGAAACAACACAGACAGCACCAACCAGGTGATGAAGGACCTGGAGGACCTGCTGCCCAATCGCTCCCTGGCCCCGCCCGCCCTGCCGGAGCCTGGTTAGTATCCAGTCGAGCTTCGTGCCGCTGTGGGACTCCAGAAACAGGGACAGACCAACCTCCTGCCCTTTCTTTGTGGTCTGAGCAGAGAAACCCAAGGAGCCTGAAGGAAAACCGACCAAGACCAGAGGCGGAGCCGCCGGGAAGGGTGTTGACCTGCAGAAAGACGTGAGCCTGGCTTCATCCAACCCAAATGCTAGAGAGCCCGTGACCCGCGCTCCCGGGGCCAGAGGCCGCGGACAGCCTCCCGGGGGCCGGGGAAGAGGAGGACCCCCTCCAAGATGACATCCTTTTTCTTGTACTGGCAACAGTTACACCGTCAGATGAGGTCAATTTAGAATCTACAGTCTTAAAAAACAGAAAAAATTATAATTATGTATATTTTAAGATCCACTCCAATGAAAATTGTGTTTTTAACATGTTTTTCTGTCATTTTTTTCTGACGATGGAGGAGATTTGTAAACAGTGGCGGACTTAGCAGTTTGGGGCCCTGGGTGAACAATAACATAGGGCCCTCTGTATTAATCTTTTTTTTTTTAATCCTTACCTAGGGTAAATGTCCATCCAATAACTTCACTGGTCTACTTTTAACCTATGTTCACACTTTCAAGAACGCCTGTTTAGCCCATGGTGTTCACACTGGTCAGGCAGGGAGGGACTTCATCTTTCTTTCTTTTTGCTTCTGTTTACTAGCACATGACCACCACCTACATTTGGAAGTGGCTTGGTGCGACATGTTGATGTGGTGCTAATCTTGCAATTTGGGGACGAAACTGAAACGGTTTAGTTCAAATCAAATCCAACTTCATTTATTAAAACAAAAAGCTTCTCCTGCATTGTAGAACTTGAAGCACTTTAACATTTAGAACATAAAACACAATAATACGATAAAAACCCAACCCACCCTTCACCCTTCCCACTCCCCTCCATTAAAACATACGACCCATGACCCCACATACATTGAATACTGATAAAAGTAACTTCTAAAAGAAATGTAAGGCTTGGCTCTGCTGTGAGGAAACAGTATTTGGGAATCTCTTCATACCAGGAGTCAGCTCGGCCGTGGGAACATCGCCACAGTGTCCACCCAGACCGGGACAACAAGGGGTCCAATTCACAGCCGTGAGGCTCCAATGTTAAACTCCAGCTGCCCCAGCAAGGGCGACAACCGCGGCAACAACCACCAACCAAGCTGCCAAGTCCTGGCAGAAAAGATCCCCACAAGAAACACTGGAGCTAAAGTCATGACAAAATACTAAAATTAAAGACATACGATGAATATGAAGACATAGAATTTAGAAAAAGCATTTATAAACCATTAAAAGAATGCTTGATGAATGAATGGACATCAAGAGGGTGGATGTGTACAGGTGTACAAACTGGACTGGTCAGACAACAAAAGGGTCCTGCACAAAAAGGGTCAGAGTCGCCTCCACCTCCTGAGGAGACTGAGGTCCTGTGGTGTGTGTAGGCCACTACTTAGGACTTTTTACGAAACTGTGGTTGCATCAGTGACTTTCTATGCAGTGGTCTGCTGGAGTGGAGGAATTACAGACAGGGACGAGAAGAAACTGGACAAGCTGGCCAAGAGGGCTGGCTTGGTCCTGGACTGTCCCCTGGACTCTGCAGGTGAGAGGAGGATGCTGACCAAGCTATCCAGCATGCGGAACAACCCGTCTCACCCTCTGAATGAGGCGGTGAGGACCATGAGCAGCTCGTTCAGCCGCAGACTGCTGCATCCTCAGTGCAAAAAAAAAAAACGCTAAAGGACGTCCTTTGTCCCGACAGCAGTTAGACTGTACAATAACTACTGAAACCGCTGCTGTATTTACTTATTTATTTATGATGTGTACTTTTACCACCATTTTCACTATTACTTTGGTCTTTTTCTCTTGCTATTTGTTTTCCCAACTGTTATATTTCTTTTTTGGTGCTGTAACAACTAAAGTTCACACCGGGATCAATAAAGTCATATCTTATCTTATTTCTTCTGAAAAATGGTGGAAGTAATATCATGAAAAATGTGTTAAATCAAACCAGGAAGTAAGAAATAATGGATGATTATTTTCTGCTAATTAATCTCTGATTAATGTTTTGGGTGTTTTTTGTTGGGTCTGGTGGTCTTTAGAATTCTTTTAGGCTGGAATACCATGACTCTATCTGGCAAAACTGGCAGAGATTAAATGATGAGTTAAAGCAATTTCTAACAAGTTGTCAAATGAAGCAGAGTGATCCGAGGGGCTGTGAAAAGAGGAAAAGGCAAAGATGAAGCAAGACTTCTGCTGCGATACTTCAGAAAGTGCTGGAAGACATAATATAGGAAAAACAAGAGCAAAATAAAAAAACTCTGTTCTTTTGCTTATTTTGTAAAAACTGAAGAAAAGACAGAAAACTGTTAGTTTTCCCTACTAAGAAGTGAAAGATTAACAAATTAGCACATTTAATAAATGTAATATTTTTCCAACTAAAATAAAGTATATAAAATACATTACTTTAACATTTAAATGTGATTTCAGAAACGTACAGCCATTGTATGTTTCTAAATAGGAGGTAGAGAAAATTGATGGCTTGTTGATTGACAACAGAAGACACATAATTTCCATAAACATTATTAATCAGCTACGGCTCCCTCCAGGTGCCAGTGGTTAAAAAAATAAAAGATCAGATAAACCAAGCGCACAGATTAATCAATTGTGCTCGTACTGTTGGGCAATCTTGCACGTGCACACGCTGCATGAGCATGTCTCTGAGCAGAGCAGCTGGACTCGTACCTCTTACCTAACAGCTGGACACCCCTCTTCACCTCCAGACCCTAAAGTCCTCCACCTTCTCCGCCTCTGCTCCCCAGAACCTTCACCTCTCCAGTGGAGTCTCCCAGCTGTTGTTTTGTTTCTCGTAGAGCTTTTGCTTCGCGATTCTCCAAATGTTCTCCGGTCAGGGTTGGGGGGGCTGCATCATGTGTTCCTGCTCTGTTGTGTCCAGTCAAGGATACAGATGTTTTCAGCATTCAGAGGATCAGTGAAGGTCATTCAGCAGGAACTCAGAATATGCAGACTATTCAGTCATGGTGGCTATGAAGAGGAGTTCATGTAATCCATGGACACCAGTGAAGGTCGCAAATCATTGAAAAAAAGGTTCAGTGCACTGTCTAGTGGGTCTAGATCAGTGTTTTTTTAACCTTTTTTGAGCCACGGCACACTTTAACCTCGACAAAAATCCCCCGGCACACCAGCATCCAAAAAAATAGATAAATAAAAAAATAAGAAAAAGCTCATAGTCTGTATTGATCTACAGCCGCTCTGCAATCTCACATGCATTTTTGTGATAATTGTTGCAGAAAAAGCTGGAAGCTGCAGCTGTTTTTTTCTAAAAGTTGTATTAAAAATTAAGTCAAAAGATTCAAAAACTGTTTGATGTGTGTTTGTTGTTTTAAGACGTTAAGAGGAGAGACTCATTGTGCACTAAGACAGTCACCTTACTGCATCATGGGAGATGTAGTGCCGATAATCCGCCGACCGCAGAAAGACCAGCGTCTTTGAGCTTCATGGTTTTGTTCACTTGTTCCAGTCTGATACCAGATTCTGTGGAAAGCTACACCGCTAAAGACGAGCTTTAGCTGGTATTTTTGTTAGAACAGAGAGACTTTTTGCGCTAAATCGAAACAAGGAAGTGAAGATTTTAACCACTTCTGATTGGTCAGACTGATGACATGTGATTAAGCCTTCAAGAATGATTGGTGGAGACAGTTAAAGGGGCGGGACTTTTCCTTACACAGTTATAGCTGCAGCTAAATCGCGGTATCCCGTTATTCTTATCAAAATGTCTTTAATAGAATCGTATAAACACAAAGAAAAATAATTTTATGATATTTCATATTCTTAACTTCTCAGTGTTTTCTCAGGGCCTGTTTGGATGAACAAAGAGCTGATTTCCTGGAGATGGTAATTGCTTTTATATCAGTTAATGAGGGCAATTTCTCACGGCACACTTGACCATCTCCCAAGGCACACTAGTGTGCCGCGGCACACTGGTTGAAAAACACTGGTCTAGATCAGTGTTTTTCAACCTTTTTTGAGCCACGGCACACTTCAACTTTGACAAAGATCCTGCGGCACACCGGCATTCAAAAAAAAAAAAAAAAAAAGAGAAACTCCGTCTGTATTGATCCACAGTCCCTCCATGATCTCACATGCATTTTTGTGATAATCGTGGCAGAAAAAGCTGGAAGCTGCAGCAGTTTTTTTAAGATGTGATAAAAGTTAAGTTAAAAAAATTAAAAACTGTTTGATTTGAGGTCGTTGTGGTTTCACTACGTTAAGAGGAGAGAGTCGTGCGCCCAGACGCTCACACACGCTTTAACCAAATGCATCATGGGAGATGTAGTTCAATTATCCGACGAACGCAGACAGACTAGCGTCTCTGAGCTTCATTGTTTTGTTCACTTGTTCCACGGTCTGACACCGGATTCTGTGGAAAGCTACACCGCTAAAGACGAGCTTTAGCTGGTATTTTTGTTGGAACTGATCGACTTTTCCAGCAGAATTCAGAACAAGGAAGTGAAGACTTTAACCATTTCTGATTGGTCAGACCGATGACATGTGATTAAAATCCCAAGACTGATTGGTGGAGACAGTTAAAGAGGCGGAAATTTTCCTAACACAGCTGAAACTGCTGCTAAATCGCGGTACTGTCACCCTTATCAAAATGTATTTTATAGAATCAAATAAACACAAAGTAAAAAGTATTTTGCGATCTTTCATATTCCCAATTTCTTAGTGTTTTATCAGGGCCTTTAGGGATGAACAGAGAACTGAAATCCTGGAGATGGAAAATGTTGTTAAATCAGTTAATGAGGGCAATTTCCCACGGCACAGTTGACCATCTCCCACGGCACACTAGTGTGCCGCGTCACACTGGTTGAAAAACACTGCTTTAACCACTTCTGATTGGTCAGACTGATGACATGTGATTAAGCCTTCAAGAATGATTGGTGGAGACAGTTAAAGGGGCGGGACTTTTCCTTACACAGTTATAGCTGCAGCTATAACTGTACCGCGGACCGTCATGCTTATCAAAGTGTCTTTAATAGAATCATATAAACACGAAGAAAAAATAATTTTATGATATTTCATATTCTTAACTTCTCAGTGTTTTATCAGGGCCTGTTTGGATGAACAAAGAGCTGATTTCCTGGAGATGGTAATTGTTTTTAGATCAGTGAATGAGGGCAATTTCTCACGGCACACTTGACCATCTCCCACGGCACACTAGTGTGCCGCGGCACACTGGTTGAAAAACACTGGTCTAGATGACCCAACTCCCAATGTTAAAGTGCCTAGGATAGCACAAGGGTTAAGGAGGACAGGTGTTTCAGTATTGCTCCTTCCAGCATTAACAGGTTCAGGTTTTTCGACTTTGGTTGTTGTCCATGGTGCTGAAACAAACCAATACTGACAGATAATAACTACATAGATAACCCATAGAACATTTGAATAAACAAATGTAGCCAATATATGCAGAAAAACGACTACACCTGATAAAATGTTACTGAATATTCGTCTTTTCTTGAGTTAAATCCCTTCAGAAATCAAAAAAGACTTCTTCAGTCTTACTATAGTCTTGTACACTATTAAAATTATGTCAAACTGGACTACATATGTACAAAATACCTTCCCTGCATTTAATAAAAGTCAAAATGTTCAAAGAAAAGCTTGACATGAATTGAAAATTAAGCAAATAATGTTTGTTTAAAACGTCATTTGCTGTAAATTTTCAGTTTTGAACAGATGAGTTGGTAAGAAATTGCTCTCTTCTGCCACCAGTGGTCTTTTAAGGAACTCCATCAGATCTTTCTGGGGGAAAAAAAGAGTTGTTCAAGAATAGAGCGCTGAAGAAGATCTGAAAAAAATGCTACCACATGTTTGACAACAAAGTGACAGAGATCTTTGGCCCCTTTCCAGGATCTGAATCAGGTTCTAGCATCTCTGCCTCTGTGCTGCAGGGTCTGAAGGCTCTGGGCCACATGGAGGTGGCGGCAGACAGCTCCAGCAAGGTGGTGGAGATGGCGCCGCAGCATCTGGAGGCCCAAGTGTCCCTCGCAACCCTACAGCAGCAGCTGGGCAACCTGGACTTAGCCCTGAAAGCCCTGGAGTCCATGTATGACAGCGACAACCCAGCACAGGACTCCAACGCTGCACAGAAAGTGGTCTGGACGCTCAGGAGACCTTCAAGCTGCATTTCTTAAAATGGTTTCTGAATATAGTTGAGTCCAGGTTTATGCGAGTCATCCGTTGATGATTGGTCCAAACCTTTGTCTATGTGGGTTTGTCAATAATGGTTATGTGCTGAGAAACATCTAAAAAAACGGTCAGAGGAAGAAAAGCTGCTGGTTTTGGAGGTTCAGCAGCAACACGTTGTTCTGCTTCTGATGGAGCTGAAGCTTTTGCTGCATCGCTGCACACTGCTGAAGACCAAAGGCCAACCGGACCAGTTGCTGGATGCTGTGACCTCCATGATCACTATGACAACCATGACCTCTATGACCTCTATGAACTCCATGAGCTCCATGAGCTCCATGACCTCCATGACCTCTATGACCTCCATGCTGCTAAAGGCTGTTGTTTGCTCCTCAAAGAGCAGTCGGTTTCGCTGTGGAGGCGAGTCTTTCACCCTTGTGCTATCCTATGGGGTCAACATGACCATTGACGTGTTCTCCCTACCATGACAAAGGTGGAGAGGATTTCATGTAATCCATGGACACCAGTAAAGATCATAAATCAATGAAGAAAAAGGTTCTGCACACTGTCTTGTAGGGTCTAGAGGACCCAACTCCCAATTTTAAAGTGCCTAGGATAGCACAAGGGTTAAAGACACACCCCAAAGAAAATGGTGTTTTTAATACGTTCTTGTGCCCTGTTTCAACCCTGTCAACACATCATTTTAACTAAAAATAATTCTCAATTCATTTCCCAAGCATGATTTTTTTGAAAAGTTGATTGAAACAGATTTGGAAAGTTGTTGAAATGAATTCAAATCGAGTCATACGTGACTTAAAATAGTTCTTCAGAGAGAATATTATTATTACCTTAATAGGAAAAGAATTCCATTTCAGAATCAATAATGGAATATTTTTAGGTTGTTCAGTGTTGGTAACAGGTTTATATGAAATGTTGTTTACACCAAATAAATTATTAATATTTTCAAGCCAAAATGTCCTCCAATTCTGGAATGACCCACACGCTCTCCTGCTACAGCCGCTCACAATCCCAAGCTAACAGTAGCGATGCATCAAACATGGCAGCAATATCGTAGCTATCGAGCCGAACAGTTTGGAGCCAGACTCCGGATCAGACCAAGATTGTACATCCTACGTCAACTCTAAAAGCTTTTTCAAACAGTGTTTTTTCATCTGCTCCTCATTTACATTGATTTGAAAGAAGACTCATAAAGAGGCTCCTGAAGAAGATAAGATAGAAGATGAAGAATATAAGCGTGCTTTTCAATCCGACTCTTCACGTGTTTACCTGGACTGTACCACTTCGGTCACCACCCCCCTTCCCATTCTCAAGTAATGGCACGATCCTTGGCTGTGCTCACACGTGATTGGCTAAATGCTTTGGTTCTCCTCAGTAGGAGTCAGCTCTTTCATCCGCATTGAACGGCACAATGACGTCAAATGACATCATCGGTGATGAAAGACACAATGATGTCATTTGATGTAATGACATCATCAAATGACATCACTGGGCAGTGGCCAAAAAGTTCCTAAATATGAGTCAAGAGTCCTGTTTCAGAACTAAACAGAGACTCAAAGATCTCAAGAGATTTCACACACGTTGGTTTTAAATCGGTTCTCACATTTACATTTTCACCGACTTACACCTCAGAGACATGAAGAAAAACGGCAAAACGACTAAACCTGTGGTTTCTGAAACCAAACCTCCAGCGGTTCCACAAGTTCAGAAAATGTCTGATGAGGAAAAACCAAAAGGCCCGTCTGTCAAAAAGGATTTGTCTGCTCTGATCCGAGAACGGGACCTTTTACTGAACAAACTGTACGAAAGGAATGAGCAGTTATCTGAACTGAAACAGAGAAGAATTGCCACTGAGGAGAGCTGTGTCCTGCACTGGGAGTTGCTGCAAGACATGGAAGTGGCCTTAGAAGAAAAACGCAGACTCAGACAAAGACATGAAAAAGAACTACAACAATGCAAACGGTTGATGAAGGTAAAAGCCCAAAAAGTCAAGCAGGATCTGGAGGAACAGGCCAGCTTCAAGCATCAACTGTGTACAAAATTGCAGTTGGAGATGACACTGGCGAACCAACTTGAGTCCCAGGTGGCAGAGCTTTCTGAGGAAATGACAACACTGCAAGCATCTGTCCAACATGTGGAGTGTGCTGGCCCAACCGAGGGTTTGCTTGAAGAGAGTGTCCCACAACCGGAAAGATCTGAGAATGTGACAAAAGATGCATCATTGGATGTTACAGTTTCAGACCCACAAGCAGTTCCAGAACCTTCCAAGAAGCGCAAGAAGCGTAAAAATAAGAAGGGAAAGAAAATTCCTGCCCTGGAGGAACTGGAAACCTGCGAACCAGTCAGCGCACCTCTGGCTGACCAAAAAACTCCAGAAAACAGCAGTCTGGATCAAATAAACACAGAGGAAACCGACCGAAACTTGGACCAGGCTCCAGTCCAAGTCCAAGTTTCTGAACAACCAGTGACTGCAGAACCTTCCAGAAAGCGCAGGAGACCTATGGAGATGGACAGAACAGAATGTCCTCCCATCAAAAAACAGAGGATCTGTAAACCAGTCCTTGTAAGGACTCGTCTGGCCAAACGAAGGAGTGCAGTCAAGGCCAAACTTGAGGAGACGACAGACAAAACTGCTTTAGGACTGCCATGGACCTTTATCAGTGAGAAAGACCCTGAAACAGAGGAATCAGTTGTGTCTGAACTTCTGAGAGAAGAAACAGACACTTCCAGTCAACCAGAGCCACTCGAAAAAGAAAAAATCTCCCTGTGGAGGAGATTCAAGAAGGCTCTCACACCTGCAAGATGGCGCAAGTACAAGAACAACACTCCTGTGGTCATCCCAGATGAAAGATTGACAAACACTGCAGAGGCAGTTGAACATCTGCTTCAAAGTCCATCTGTGGATGATCAAGACAGTGACTCGCTCACCTCTCAGTCTACTGATTCTGGACTGACTGAAGAGGAAATGTCAGATGAAGATGAAACGTCAGATGATGAGGACGAAACTTCAGATGATGAGGACGAAACGTCAGATGATGAGGAAAAAACTTCAGATGACCAGAGAGAAATGCCAGATGAAGAGGAAGATGAGTCTTCTGATGGTCAGAGGATTTCTGTGTGGAGAAGATTTAAAAAGGCTCTCACACCAGCAAGCAAACGCCAGTATAAAAATAGACTGGAAATCTAAATTTTAGCCAAAACAAACTTGGGTTTTCTCCTGGTGCTCAGGTTCCCCCATAAAAAAAATCTTCATCATTTGTATTATTTTTATTGTTAAGAGATGAAGAGCAAAACCTTTTTTTTGTTATTTGTGTTTTATATGTTTGGGTTTTCTCCTGGTGCTCAGGTTAACCCTTAAAAAAAATGATTATTTATTTTAATGTTATTCATAAATGTTGTTGTGTTTTGTTTAAAGATGAAAATGTAAAAAAAAAAAGTTTTATTTAATGTTTGTGAAGTTTTCTAAATGTGCTTTTATTTCACCCCCAAAAAATGTATTATTCATTCATCAATGTTGTGTTTTGTTAAAAGATAAAAAGATTGAAAAAGAAATGTTGAAAAAAAAGTTTTTGTTTAATGTTTGTGGGGTTTTCTAAAAAAACAAAAGAAAAGAAAAACAGTGTGTGTGTGTGGTTGTTAATCTTTTTGTGTCCCTGTGATTGGTTGGAAAAAACTCTCCAGTGTCAATGAATGAATGAATGAGTAAATAAAGAAATGAATGATGGAATGAATGTGTTTGTTAAAAAATAAAAAAGTGAGAAAAAACATTTTTGTTTAATGTTAGTGGGGTTTAAAAAAAAACAACAACAGGGTGTGTGTGGCTGTTAGTCTTTGTAAATAAAGGAATGAATGAATGAATGAATGAATGAATGAATGAATGAATGAATGAATGAATGAATGAATGAATGAATGAATGAATGAATGAATGAATGAATGAATGTGTAATGCAACCACAAGGGGGAACAATCCAGTGCCCACTTGTGCCGGTCCCAAGTCCGGAAAAATGCAGAGGGTTGTGTGAGAGAAGAAATTAAACTGAACATGTGAATCACAGAAATGAGTTAATGTGTGTGTGTGTGTACATACATGTGTGTACACACACATTAACTCATCGTGTGTGTACATACATGTATAGGTATGTACACAAGTACATATATGTGTGTACATACATATATACAATATGTACCGGTATATATACACAAGGCAAGGCACAGGGAGTGGATGAAGTCCACCTGGAGTCCCCCCTGGTATTTCTCCAGTTTCTCATGTTCCTTCTTAGTATTTCATCACTTGGTACGACCACATCCTCCACAACGGCTTTCCTCTGTTCATTATCCACTGCAATGTCAGTTGGTTCACCATTACCATCCTGTCTGTTTGTATCTGGAAGTCCCACAGGATCTTTGCTCTCTCATTCTGTCCCACTTTTGGAGCTGTTTGACACTCTGACTTGGGGTTTTCAGTCCATATTAAAGTTTAAAGTTTAATATTCATTAAAGCTATAAATGACATATCCGAATCCCTGGATGACGAACACCACTGTGCCGCGCTCTTCATCGACCGCTTCCCCCCGCGGTGGAGGGGAAGCGGTGAGGAACCCGGGGTGCGTTTGAAGTGTTGATGATCAATGTGTCCTGCAATTCACATTAGTTCTCGCATCTAGCTGCGTTCTTAATCCACGCACGAGCAGAGTGATCCACCGCTAAGAGTTGTCTCAGTTTGTTTTTGTCACATTCAGAGACAGGTGTTTCAGACGAGGGACTCACCCGTCAGGCGCTCCCGCCCCCGCCTGAGCGACCCCAAACCTCTGAGAGGAGGGTTGCGGAGTCGGGCATCTGGCAGGCACACGACGGACAGCCAGGGAGAGACCCCCCCACCACCACCGCAATCGGTCCACCGCGTCCGGCCGTCACAGAGGCCCCTTGTCATCCATCGGGGGAACAGCTGAAGCCGGTCGGGCGCCATGGCGGAGGAGAGGGAGAACTGCGCTGTCATCCGGTGGTGGCGGCCGAGCCTGCACGAGTAGCCGGGGGCAGCCCGCTGGTTTTCCCTGGGCCGTGTGTGAGCGGGCCGTCGAGTGCCGGGGCTCCGAGAGCTGAGGGCAGGCGAGGAAGAAGGATGAGCGTCTCACCGCATCTCCGTCTGTGCGACCGCTGGAACCCGGACGCCCTGGACACGGGACCGGTGCGTTCAGCCGGCAGCGAGCGGGGAGCGGCGGCTACTGCTCCAGCCCCCGCGTGGGCTGCCTTGGCGGGCGGCGGAACCCCCTGGGGGGCCCCACCTATATAAAGACCTTGATAAAGGTATCATCGATAACGTGCACCTATGCTGATGATACCATCTTGTACACTTCAGCACTTTCAGTTGAGCTTGTCATGTCAAAGCTCCAATCAGCTTTCAATCCACTGCAGAACAACTTTTATTATTTAAAACTGGTTTAAAACTCTAACAAGACTAAATATAAGCTTGTGAGGAAACTGGATTTTCTAGAAAGGACTGTATTAATAAAAATAATATTAGGTTGGTTCGTTCCCTTTTCAGTTTCCAGCACACAGAAATAAATGAATAATGACTCAGAGACAGTTACTTAGCTTTTGTGGAGGTTTTACTTCGCACAAACACGAAGGGGACAGACAGAAGTACATGGTACATTCAAAGTCCGAACCAACGAGCTCAGGGATGGGCTTTGGTATAAAAACCCTGCATTTGCATATTCAGAAGATCATCCGATGGACCTCGTGTGAAAATCACGCCCACAGGTTACTGCTGGAGGGAAGCTCCAAGGCTAAAGTGAAGATAAGTCTGAGGCCTGGTCAGCAGAAAACACATGCACAGAAAAAGGGAGTATGAGAATAAACTGTTAGAACAATAGTTTGGCTGTGCTTTCTTCAAATGTAATATAATTTTGAGATGACAATACATGCTCAGTGAATTAAGTTTAAACCATAAGTGTAATAAAAGTTAAAGGCAGTTTCTAACTATTCTTCACAAAGCTATTCTCTTAAAGCAAAGCCAAACTCCAAAAAATGCCCCCAATTACTACAAAAGAAGGACATTTAATTGAACTGGTAACAGAAAACAGTTACAGCCTGCGCTCTAAGGACATGCTCCTGCTCTCTGTGCCCAGAGTGCGCACAGAGATGGGAAAAAAGGCTTTTAGATTTGCTGCAGCACAGTTTTGGAATAAACTCCTGAAAGAGTTTCAATTGAAAGCATTGATCTTCTTGGGCTCTTTTAAAAATCTTTTGAATGAAAATGAGACAAAGCTTTCAAACTGTAAATGCTTTATTTAAGACTGTCTGTTATGATTGAGTGTGAGTGTAAATAAGAGTTGTGTGTTATTATTTTGCTGCCTCCTCTTGGCCAGGACACTCTTGCAAAATAGATTTTTAATCTCAATGAGTTTTTTATCCTGGTTAAATAAAGGTGAAATAAAATAAATGAATAAAAATACTATATTCTGCACACATGTTCCTGTATAGTATCCTCTGCTCTCTATTGCCTGAGACATTCACTGAGCGCACTGTCATTTGGGGCATTGTCCTTGCTGTTTTCATGCATCTTGGATGTTTCATCCAAGATAGTGGCTTCCATGGTTGTTCTCAAAGTGGCAACAGCAGAAAATTTCAGAAAGATAGGACGTATTATGGAAGCGGAATGCCCACAGCCTTCTTTACTATGAAAGGATGCTCCCCCACCAGGCCCAGCCGAATTCAGGGAGTGTCTGTGCTATAAACTTCATCCTCAGGGTGGAGTCTGACGTGATTTCAATGAACTGATCCTCCTCAGCAGAGCTGAAATCAGCAGCTGCTGTGTTATCTCCAAATATTGAGCACTGTTGTCTGGGAAATATTTGAGAAAGAATTCTGGCAGGGAAGATAAATTAAATAAAGGATCATTAACTTTGCGTGCGAGATCAGACACCCTGGTTTCAGCTCACATACACACACACTCATTGTACAACACATGCATGAGAAAGGCAGATAAAGGTATCCAATCCGTACCTGTCGCGTGTGCAGAATCCGGGCGACATTACCGTCTAAAGACATAATTGAGGTGGCCAAAAGGTGCAAGACACAATTACTTTTAAGATACGTCCAACAGCAAATCTCAGTACAAACTAACGAATCATGAAGCACTAAAAACACTCGGAACAAATGAATACTGAAACACAAAAGGAAATCATGAAACACAAAAGCAAATCCGGGTGCAAATGACCAAATACCGAATCACAAAAGCAATCTCGTTACAAGCACAACAATGAAAGTGGACAACAGCTTCTACCAGTAAAGGAACATCCTGAATCCCGGAAGTGACGTAATAAAAAACTCATGATTTTTTAAAGTATTTTATTGATGTTTTTTATGTGGACATGTTAAATACATACAACTAATTACAATAAAATTGCAACAATGTTTAGCAAGGTAAAGTGTTTGCATCACTTCCGTTATTATGGGAATCCCTTTCCATCCAGCTTGCAAAACACAACAGCAGAAGGAGAAAATATGAACAAAAGCGAGCAACTGCTAAAAGAAAGGTATTACCCTTACTACTGAATGTGACGCGAAACTTTACCTTGCTAAACTTTGTTGAAATTATTATTGTAGAAACCCAATAGTAAAACAATGCTTTTGGACTGTTTCATGTATTTAAAATGTCCACATACAAAAAACAGTAATTAAGAACTTTGGTTTTATACTTTGTCACTTTCTGTTAGAGCCCATGTCTCCGCTTTCATTGTTGTGTTTCTGTTTTTTTGTAATGGGGTTGTGTTTATGTAATTCGGTATTTGGTCATTTGCATCCAGATTTGATTTTGTGTTTCAGGGTTCTGTAAATTGTTTCATTGTTTGCTGTTGTGTTTCAGTATTTGTTCATTTGTTCTGGAATTTTTTGTTGTTGGATCTTAAATGTAAGCGTGTCTTGCACCTCTCAGCCACCGTACCTAATTATTGTTGTTCAATCAATCAATCAATCAATCAATCAATCAATCAATCAATCAATCAATCA
>CM074502.1:23849613-24040865 GCA_037389245.1 Oryzias sinensis | reverse complement strand
AGCAGGTAGGACTGGGATCCATCAGAGCATGAGGAAATGAAGAGCTCAGTCAAACACATCCGTCTGCAAAACCACATTCCTTCAGATGAAAACTATCGCTGAACAATAGCTGCAGATCTGTCCAAAAGAGAGCAGATTCATGAAGCTTTACTCACTGTGACAGTTCATAAAACTGTTCAACCAAACTAAAACTTGCCTGTCTGGAACTGCCCAGCTTAGAAAAGAAACATGGAAGTTTAGTTTTTGAGTCAAATGGTCTTCAATCTTCTAATCTAATGGAGATACTATCCGTTAGTTTGTCCACTTTCTGATCAGAACAGTCATCTTGGCAGAGCTTTGGCTCCCAAAAAGGCTAAAGTTTGCTGTAAAAAAGTCTGCATTCTGTGAAACTGCAGTTCTGAAACAAACATTAGCTTCATCTCATTTTAGCTGCTGGTTTCTGATCCTAAAGACAGAAGTGGAGACGTTTGCCTCCACAGATCCTGTAGGAAGTCAACCTCAGGCCTTCAAACCCAGCATTTGATTCTGTTAAAGTCATTTTGATAAGAATGGTGGTACCGCGATTTAGCCGCGGCTTCAGCTGTGTTTTAGGAAAAGTCCCGCCCGTCCAACTGTCTCCACCAATTATTCTTGGAGGCTTAATCACATGTCATCAGTATGACCAATCAGAAGTGGTTAAAGTTTTCACTTCCTTGTTTCGATTCTACTCATAAAGTCTCTCAGTTCCAACAAAAATACCAGCTAAAGCTCGTCTTTAGCAGTGTAGCTTTCCACAGAATCTGGTGTCAGACCGTGGAACAAGTGAACAAAACAAAGAAGCTCAGAGACACGAGTCTGTCTGCCACCTGCGGCCGTTTTCGCACTGCATCTCCCACGATGCATTGAGTTAAAGTGACAGCGTCTCAGCGTTCAATGAGTCTTCCCTGTTAAACGTCTTGAAACCACAGCGAACACACAAACAGTTTTTAAATCTTCTGGATGAAATCAGAGGTCAACAGTTTAGTTCTCCTTTAAGGTTTGTGTTTATTGACAGCCAAACATCCCAGTTTAGTCCAAGTCATCTTTCTAACTGAAATATTTTTCTAATAACGTCTGAATTATTTTACATGTTAAACTTAAGAAGAATTCATAATAACATTTAAGATACAGGATTAAGGTGAAGTGGCCAACAGACACAATTAAACTAAACTGAAACAATTTAATCTTCTAAAAAGAAATGAAATATTTTTGTTAAAGTTTTCAAAGACTTCATCTTTGATTAAGACAAGAGAAAAACTAAGAAAACTTCAACATGCACACTCCTCAACACTAGGGGGAGTATGCACCTCAACACATCCACAGTGTTACACGAAATTGGGCAGTTGTTCTAAATTTGCGGATAAAAGTGGCTTTGGGCGAGTGTGCATAATTCAGGTGGTTTTGTGGTCGGTTCGGCAATTTTCATCTTCTCATTAACATCTAGTAGTGGTCTAAGTTAGGCTGAGTGGTTGTTGGAGTTCCACTACGCTTCTATGAACTGGAGTTCCATGAACGCAACATGCCACGTGTGGGAGGGGCTACAAGCTAATGCTTTAGCCTGATAGCCACATGGAGCCGTTGCCTGTGCTTATCACAGTAACAATGCATGGATGCACAATGTACATGGAGTTTTAAAATATTAGGTTTATTTATTTTGAATAGTTCTACATGATAACAATGTTTCCATGTTTGAGTTCATGAGATCATCCCAGAGAGCCTCTGCTTAAGGTCCTGCAGTCAAACTACGTCTTAAATTACGCGTAAATCAGAGCGCCCAGGGCAGGCAGCGCGAGAGTGTGTGTGTGAGCGCAAGTTAAGGGTCTGTTGCCCTGTTCCCCGGAAATGTAATAATAAAAAAATGTTTCCTCCAAAGTACAGAGCCTGATTCTTGGAGTAAAGCCTGGCTGCAGAATTGCTCAATCAATCCCGGATCTCCGCTGCGTTTTCCGACCACGGTCAGAAACGTCATCGCAGAATAGGTTCAACATTTTCCCGGGAGGGAAAAATAAAATCAGAGGACCTGATTATAATCATTGTCTCAATGAAAATATAAAAATATCATAAGGTTCAGGAGTTCTGAGCAGGCTTGTCCCGCTTTGCGCAGCTGCCTGCTTGGTCTGACTCTGCCGGTCCGCCAGCTCGCCTCCTGCAAGCCGACACAGTGTGAGGCACGATGTGAGCTCTGAGTGAATGGCGTTAGAATGAGAAGTGTTTCAACGGGGGACTTATAGACGTGGACGACCGGAGCTCCTCTGTGGTTTGGTCCACACAAACCCTTAAACTACTAAAACAGAGTCGTCCATGTTTGCTGCAGCAGACAGATTGTTTGTCTGTATTTGATCTCTAATGTCAGCAAAGCCGTGCGGATATAGCAGAAATATGTCATCTCTCTGACTGGAACACCGCTGTGCGGGTATCGAGGAATAAGAGTCGATTTCCATAAATGAGCCAATAAGCGTTTAGATCCCGCCCACTTTCAATGATTGACAGATAGACTCATAATGAAAAAAATAAGCCATTGTGAAAAACAGCAACATGAAATAAAAACAAAGCTACTTTGGAAAATATTGATTTTGAAATACGAGCTTCTGAAAAAAGACAGAATTATAATAATATTCCACATGATTAAAAATGAATATTTGAAAATGCTGTTTTAAAAAAATGAACAGGTTTTTAAAGCAAAATGAAATATTTTGAATAATATAATGGCTTATTTAAAATCAGTGTGCAGGTTTTTCATAATTTCATGATCTTTTTATATATTTATAAGAGATTTATTGGTTGATTGTGTTTTTGCATGAGGCCATATTTATTTATTTAATTAAATATTTATTTATTTAATTATGAACAGTATATTTAATTATGAACAGTATATTTATTTATTTATTTAACAGGCCATATTTATTTATTTAATTACATTTTTATTTATTTAATTATGAACAGTATAGGACTCCGTATTTGTGTAGCTACAGAAAATATAAATTTAAAGTTAGTCTTTTGGTGTGAAATTAATCAAACATATGATGTGATTTTATGATTGTTCAAAAAATACAGTTGCCTTTGCACTAACATTGAAAAAATAAATTTTTTAGAAATGTATAAAACACAATTTAGAAAGAATATATGTGGGCTTTTTTTTAGATTACATAAAATTGCATGTTAATAAACTGAAGGGAAAAACAACTACCAGGGTAAAATGTCAAATAATTTAGCGGAAAATTATTACTGAAAACTAACTTAATTTTTTTACATCTTTAAAAAAAAACATTACAGAGAGACTGTACATCAATAAAGACCATAGAGTTTCTCCTTTTTTAATTTTTGGATGCTGGTGTGCAGTTGGATTTTGTCAAGGATAAAGTGCCTTTGCTCAGAAATAGTTAAAAAAAATTGATCTAAATGATTAAAAATAAAAGCATGCATCAGCATCTCTGTGGTGGCAGGAGAGGGGAATGGACGGACTCTGGCAATGTTTTTAAGATGATCAAATCCTGTCTCAATCTCTAGTAACATATTCTGCCAATCAATGTTGAGTGTACTATGTAAACAGGCTCCATGTGGGAAATTACCTGTTGCAACAAATCCATATTAAAAGCAGGAGTCCTGGTAGCCTGCTGTTATTTTTTATTTTGTCTTGAAGTCGTGGCCCGTTCTTCCATCTTTTCTTCTGTCCTCGCACTTATCCCTTATCCATTTGCAAGGAAACGTTCCACATACAACTTTTCTCGTGTAGCACGCCGCCAAACTACTTTTAGCGCTCAACTGACTGAAATGTGACCGACAAATTCCTGTCCATTTTCAAAACCAACATTTTCAGAATAAAAGATCGGTCAAATGTTGTAATTTTCTCCTCCACTGACCCATTTTACAGCTCAAGTGATCAAAGGGGTGGCTGAGTGAATCCATCCATCCATCCATCCATCCATCATACAACCATCCATCATCCATCCATCATCCAACCATCCATCCATCCATCATCCATCCATCCATCAATCATCCATCCATCCATCCATCCATCCATCCATCAATCATCCATCCATCCATTCATCCATTCATCCATCATCCATCCATCAATCATCCATCCATCATCCATCCAACCATCCATCCATCCATCCATCTTCTTCTACTTATCCAGGATGAGGGATTACTTTTAAATAACAATTCTGTAATGCATTACGGTTTAAAGGTAACTTGCATAATACTGTTAATGTGTATATACATATTGCTAATAACTGTATTGAAATTGCCTTACACTACTTTTCTTCATAGTAATCTGGTTCTGTCATAGTTACTTTGGTAATATTAGGTAAAGACATAAACTGTAGTGCAAAATGTATGAATTATTATTTGTCCAACTAAAAGGAGAAGAAAATTCAGTTTGGAAATGAAATCTTTTTAAATTCCGAACAAAATGTTCATGTTTTTGTTTGCAGTTTGGGAACATTTTATTTCCAATCTGACTTTTGTTCTCATTTCAGTGACGCAAAATTTTACTTTTTATTAAACAAGGAAAAAAATAACAATTTAAACACTTCTTCTTTGTTTGTACCATAAAATAAGTCAGTTAAGCAAATTGATATAGTAGAGGGCTGCAGACCAAAAGTGAAAGCTTTTGACCCTTTGTCTGATACTTCTCGTCAGAAACAGAACAAGACTTCTGAAAACTATTCAAAGAAAATCCTATTTAAACGAAAATCCTGTTTAAAGTATAATTATTTTTTAAAAGGTTTCAAACGGCAATTTTTCGTCTGCTCCTCATTCAACGATTTGAAAGAAGACTCATAAAGAGGCCCCCAAAAGCTTTGCTTGTGTTATTTAGCTTAAAAATAATTATTCATAAGAACTTCAGGTCACCTGCATGAAGCTAAATGCTTCTCTCTTCTGGTTAAAACACTGAATTGTTTTAGTTTCATCTTCTGATTAACAAGCAAAAGTTTCTGACTTTTTCCATTAAAGTCTTTGTTCTTACTTGACTTTAGTGGTCTACCTGCAGTTTTCAGGAAACCTGCATGGCTGCATTTCGCCTGTCTTCTCTCCTGCAGCCGCATGGATGGATGGGCGGTTCCAAAATATTTCCAGAATATTAGTTTTCATTTCAGAAACCCTGCTCAGCGTGTCCGTCTCCAAAATCAGTAAAATGCTTCTGGAAGCTGCTGTTTCCCCACACGCGTGCTTTTCAATCCGACTCTTCACGTGTTTACCTGGACTGTACCACTTCTGTCACCACCCCCCTTCCCATTCTCAAGTAATGGCACGATCCTCGGCTGTGCTCACACGTGATTGGCTAAATGCTTTGGTTCTCCTCAGTAGGAGTCAGCTCTTTCATCCGCATTGAACGGCACAATGACGTCAAATGACATCATCGGTGATGAAAGACACAATGATGTCATTTGATGTAATGACATCATCAACTGACATCACTGGGCAGTGGCCAAAAAGTTCCTAAATATGAGTCAAGAGTCCTGTTTCAGAACTAAACAGAGACTCAAAGATCTCAAGAGATTTCACACACGTTGGTTTTAAATCGGTTCTCACATTTACATTTTCACCGACTTACACCTCAGAGACATGAAGAAAAACAGCAAAACGACTAAACCTGTGGCATCTGAAACCAAACCTCCAGCGGTTCCACAAGTTCAGAAAATGTCTGATGAGGAAAGACCAAAAGGCCCTTCTGTCAAAAAGGATTTGTCTGCTCTGATCCGAGAACGGAACCTTTTACTGAACAAACTGTACGAAAGGAATGAGCAGTTATCTGAACTGAAACAGAGAAGAATTGCCACTGAGGAGAGCTGTGTCCTGCACTGGGAGTTGCTGCAAGACATGGAAGTGGCCTTAGAAGAAAAACGCGGACTCAGACAAAGACATGAAAAAGAACTCCAACATTGCAAACGGTTGATGAAGGCAAAAGCCCAAAAAGTCAAGCAGGATCTGGAGGAACAGGCCAGCTTCAAGCATCAACTGTGTACAAAATTGCAGTTGGAGATGACACTGGCGAACCAACTTGAGTGAGTCCCAGGTGGCAGAGCTTGAGGAAATGACAACACTGCAAGCATCTGTCCAACCTGTGGAGGTGTGCTGGCCAAACCTAGGGTTTGCTTTGAAGAGAGTGTCCCACAACCGGAAAGATCTGGAGAATGTGACAAAGATGCATCATTGGATGTTACAGTTTCAGACCCACAAGCAGTTCCAGAATCCCAAGAAGCGCAAGAAGCATAAAAATAAGAAGGAAAGAAAAATTCCTGCCCCGGAGGAACTGGAAACCTGTGAACCAGTCAGCGCACCTCTGGCTGACCAAAAAACTCCAGAAAACATCAGTCAGGATCAAATAAACACAGAGGAACACCAGCAGCAGCGCGGCTTTTCCCAAGAGACTGTCACAGAATCTAGGGAAAATGTTGCTGAGGAGCTTTCTGAGGAAATGACAACACTGCAAGCATCTGTCCAACCTGTGGAGTGTGCTGGCCCAACCGAGGGTTTGCTTGGAAGAGAGTGGGGTGTCCAACAACCGAAAGATCTGAGAATGTGACAAAGGTGCATCATTGGATGTTACAGTTTCAGACCCACAAGCAGTTCCAGAACCTTCCAAAAAGCGCAAGAAGTGTAAAAATAAGAAGGCAAAGGAAATTCCTCCCCTGAGGAAACTGAAACCTGGGCGAACCGAAGTCAGCACAATCCTCTGGCTGACCAAAAAACTCCAGAAAACAGCAGTCTGGATCACATAAACACAGAGGAAACCAACCGAAACTTGGACCAGGCTCCAGTCCAAGTCCAAGTTTCAGACCAAGGGTTTGCTTCTGAACAACCAGTGACTGCAGAACCTTCCAGAAAGCGCAGGAGACCTATGGAGATGGACACAACAGAATGTCCTCCCATCAAAAAACAGAGGATCTATAAACCAGTCCTTGTAAGGACTCGTCTGGCCAAACGAAGGAGTGCAGTCAAGGCCAAACTTGAGGAGACAACAGACAAAACTGCCTTAGGACTGCCATGGACCTTTATCAGTGAGAATGACCCTGAAACAGAGGAATTAGTTGTGTCTGAACCTCTGAGAGAAGAAACAGACACTTCCAGTCAACCAGAGCCACTCGAAAAAGAAAAAATCTCCCTGTGGAGGAGATTCAAGAAGGCTCTCACACCTGCAAGATGGCGCAAGTACAAGAACAACACTCCTGTGGTCATCCCAGATGAAAGATTGACAAACACTGCAGAGGCAGTTGAACATCAGCTTCAAAGTCCATCTGTGGATGATCAAGACAGTGACTCGCTCACCTCTCAGTCTACTGATTCTGGACTGACTGAAGAGGAAACGTCAGATGAAGATGAAACTTCAGATGATGAGGACGAAACGTCAGATGATGAGGACGAAACGTCAGATGATGAGGACGAAACTTCAGATGACCAGAGAGAAATGCCAGATGAAGAGGAAGATGAGTCTTCTGATGGTCAGAGGATTTCTGTGTGGAGAAGATTTAAAAAGGCTCTCACACCAGCAAGCAAACGCCAGTATAAAAATAGACTGGAAATCTAAATTTTAGCCAAAACAAACTTGGGTTTTCTCCTGGTGCTCAGGTTCCCCCTTAAAAAAAATCTTCATCATTTGTATTATTTTTTTTGTCAAGAGATGAAGAGCAAAACCTTTTTTTTGTTATTTGTGTTTTATATGTTTGGGTTTTCTCCTGGTGCTCAGGTTAACCCTTAAAAAAATGTATTATTTATTTCGATGTTATTCATCAATGTTGTGTTTTGTTTAAAGATGAAAATGTAAAAAAAAAAAAGTTTTATTTAATGTTTGTGGAGTTTTCTAATGGTGCCTAATGGTGCCACCCCAAAAAAATGTATTATTCATTCATCAATGTTGTTGTGTTTTGTTAAAAGATAAAAAAATTGAAAAAGAAATGTTGAAAAAAAAGTTTTTGTTTAATGTTTATGGGGTTTTCTAAAAAAAAAAAAAAACGAAAAAAAAAAGAAACAGTGTGTGTGGTTGTTAGTCTTTGTGTGTCCCTGTGATTGGTTGGAAAAAACTCTCCAGTATCAATGAATGAATGAATGAGTAAATAAAGAAATGAATGATGGAATGAATGCGTTTTGTAAAAAAATAAAAAAGTGAAAAAAACATTATTTTTGTTTAATGTTAGTGGGGTTTAATAAAAAAAAAAAACAGGGTGTGTGTGGTTGTTAGTCTTTGTAAATAAAGGAATGAATGAATGAATGATTGAATGATGGAATGAATGTGTAATGCAACCACAAGGGGGAACAATCCAGTGCCCACTTGTGCCGGTCCCAAGTCCGGATAAATGCAGAGGGTTGTGTGAGAAAAAAAATCAAACTGAACATGTGAATCACAGAAATGAGTTAATGTGTGTGTGTTTGTGTGTGTGTGTGTGTGTGTGTGTGTGTGTGTGTGTGTTTGCATACATGTGTGTACACACACATTAACTCATCGTGTGTACATACATGTATAGGTATGTACACAAGTACATATATGTGTGTACATACATATATACAATATGTACAGGTATATATACACAAGGCAAGGCACAGGGAGTGTATGAAGTCCACCTGGAGTCCCCCCTGGTATTTCTCCAGTTTCTCATGTTCCTTCTTATGATTCCATCACTTGGTACTACCACATCCTCCACAACGGCTTTCCTCTGTTATTTATCCACTGCAATGTCATTTTGTTTCACCATTACCATCCTGTCTGTTTGAATCTGGAAGTCCCACAGGAACAGAACTCTCATTCTGTACCACTTTTGGAGCTGTTTGACACTCTGACTTGGGGTTTTCAGTCCATATTACTGTACTGTTGTCTGGGAAATATTTGAATGGCGTAAATGGCGTATACTAATATAGCAATTTTCTACTTACAAGGCCCAATGGCTTTACAGTCACAGACCCATTCACCCAGTCACACACACATTCACACACTGGTGGCGGCTCCTCTGCCGAACACAGGCGCCCACCTACCACCAGAGGCAAGGTGGGATTCAGTGTCTTGCCCAAGGACGCATCATCTCATGGGCGTGCAAGGCGGGAATCGAATCTGCAATTGTCACGGTGCCTGTCAGTTCTCCTCCCCCTCCCCTTCACCTGAAGATTGGAACCAGCTGTGGACACTCAGCTCATCTACCTCACTGCCTTCTTAAGGATATCCGGCCCAGCATTCATCTCCAGTCCGTTACCTACCTCGGTTCTGCATCCACGAGTGTCCACCTGGAAGATCTTCCTCTCGACCCGTCTCGGCATCGCTTCACGTCTTCACTTTGTTGCTGTTGTATCTTAAATGTAAACGTGTCTTGCACCTCTCGGCCACCGTACCTAATTATTGTTGTTCAATCAATCAATCAAACTTTATTTATAAAAAAGTGCTTCTCATACATTGCACTCGAAGTGCTTTTACATTTCAAACAAAAACACAATATTCCAATAAAAAAATCCATCCCACGCTTCACCCTTCCCACTCCCCGCCATGAAAACATACAACCCTTAACCCCACATACAATGAATACTGATAAAAGTAACTTCTAAAAGAAATGTAAGGCTTGGCTCTGCTGTGAGGAAACAGGATTTGGGAATCTCTTCATACCAGGAGTCAGCTCTGCTGTAGGAACATCGCCACAGTGCCCAACCAGACCGGGACAACAAGGGGTCCAATTCACAGCCATGAGGCTCCAAAGTTAAACTCCAGCTGCCCCAGCAAGGGCGACAACCGCAGTAACAACCACCAACCAAGCTGGCAAGTCCTGGCAGAAGAGATCTCCACAAGAAACACTGGAGCTAAAATCATGACAAAATACTAAAATTGAAGACATACAATGAATATAAAAACATACAATTGAGAATAAGATTAAATGCATAAAATGAAATTAAATTCTTAAAATAATATGTACTAAAACTATTAAAATAAATATGCAGATAAGATCAACTAACAGAGAAATGAAAAAGGTGGGTCTTGAGCCTCTTCTTAAAAACCTCTACAGTCTCTGCGGCGCTGAGGTTCTCCGGTAGGCGAGGACGGTAATGGCAGAACGAAGCCTCGTCATATGAAGTCCAGCACCGGAATACCTCAGGGTCCACAAAGGCTCATAGTTTAAAAGAATATCATTTAAATAAGAAGGCCTACGACCATTAAAACTTTTATAACAAATAAAGAATCTTAAAGTCAATTCTCAAATGCCCCCTGAGTTCTGTAGAAGTTGTAAGTTTGAAAGAGACTTTTTGGGTAAACCGAGAGCAGGGCATTACAATAATCTAAATGACTAAAAATAAAAGCATGCATCAGCATCTCTGTGCTGGCAGGAGAGAGGAATGGATGGACTCTGGCAATGTTTTTAAGATGATCAAATCCTGTTTTATCTCCTTTTTTATGAGTGGACAAAAAAATTAGGCTCAAAGACAAAACATAAGCCCAGCTTTCTCACACAGTGAGAAGGTTTAAAATTCTGAAGATGTGGTAAAATCATCTCTCTCTGTTCTTCAGAACCGATTATTGAAATTTCAGTTTTGTCCTGGTTGAGATGTAGGAATTTTTCTACCATCCACAACTTTATAATAAAAATACAGTTTAAAAGAGCGTTAATAGGTTCAAGGTCATCAGGAGTTCATTGCTAACGTCTTTGCAATGGCAAATGGGGATTTGCCATCAAGTCAGGATAGCACCTTTGGTTTATCTTCACTTTGAAAAATATTTAATTGGAAAAATAAACAGACGCCGTCAGGCCCTTCTACGCGTCTGGGTTCACCAAATAAACCAAATCCATACATCATTAAATCCGAGTCTCTGATTGGTCAAAGTTGGACCTGGTTCAACTGGCAAAGCGCATTCAGTTGCCGCACATTTTGTATATAGAGCGCAAACGGTTTTAAACTCACTTTCTCGTAGCAACAAATCAGCGTCTTCTGTATTTTCTTTGTCGGATTTTGCCAAAGAAGGCAAAATAAACTTAAAGTACTTGAATAAAGGGAAAAACAGGACACATTAGAGTGGTGTTAATAAAATGAAAGTAATATCAAAATGACCAATATCCACCACTTCTTATGCTGTTCCTCTCTTTTCTTATCCTTGCTGTCTCTCCATTTTGAATTCCTTTTTCACAAAACAGGCAGACAGCTGGTTCCAATTGCAGAGGATTTATTAGCACAGCAAAAATCTACAAGTATGCTAATGTTAGGTTGTTTATGTGAGTGGGCTCTAAAATAGCAAGAAACGGTGTAAACATAGATCTCTCAGCGACATGGAGGGGGGGGGGGGCTGCTTTGCACCAACAGCTCCGCCCAAAACTTAACACACATGGAACTCGCATTTCTCAAACTTGACATGAAGTTAGCTTAGTCAGTTTGTTAGTTCATTTTAGTATTTTCCTATTGAACTCTTTGTATTCGTGATCCTTTTAAGTTCATATTTTACTTTGAAGCCCATCGAGACGACTGTTGTTGTGATTTTGGGCTATACAAATAAAATTGAAAGTTGATTTTCCAGTACAAGACGCACATGGTGTTCGTACTGGGCCTGATCTTGAGAATAAATAAGGATGTCATCTAAGTACACGAACGCAAACCGATTAAGAAAGTCGCGAAGGATGTCGTTCACCCTTCTCTGGAAGACTGCCGGGGCGTTGGTGAGGCCAAAGGGCATGACCAAATATTCGTAGTGCCCAAGGGGGGTGTTGAAGGCAGTCTTCCATTCGTCGCCTTCTTTGATGCGAACCAAATGGTAAGCGTTACGGAGATCTAACTTAGTGAAAATTCGGGCCTTTTAAACGGAGTCAAAAACTGATGAGATTAATAGCAGGGAGTATTTATCTTTGACGGTGATCTTGTTCAGTTTGCGGTAATCGAGACATGGCCTGAGTGTTTTATCTTTCCTTTCAACAAAAAAGAATCCAGCCCCCACAGGGGAGAAAGAAGGTCATATATGACACAGGGAGAGCGCTTCTTGGACATACTGCTCCATAGCGGTTCTTTCGGGCCAGAAAGGTTAAACAGCCGGCCCTTGGGCAGGGGAGCACCTGGTAAGGCACTAGCCTTAGCTTTGCTAAAAACAGCCTTTAAGTCGTGATAACAATGTGGGATAGCTGCTAGATAATAATTAACATTTTCTTTTTAAGAAAAAAATTAAATTCCAGATATCTTTCTTCAAACTTTGCAAGGCAATACGGGCTCGATTGGGTGATAGACCCCTGAGACCAGTTGAACTGAGGGTTATGCAATTTAAGCCAGGAAAACTAACCCAATGGGAGTGTGGGCGGACTAGGTAGTAGAAAAGGTGGATGGACTCCCTATAGTTACCTGGCGTGCTCGAGCAGGATGGGCTTGGTGCGGTGAGTGATCGTGACTGGTTTTGACCAGCAAGACCGCAGGCTTCAAAGGGGTTGTCCAGGGGCTCTGTGGGTATTGACAAACGATTAACCACATGATAATCAATAAGGCTCTGCTCCAGCCCCAAGTCTGAGGCCAGCAAACCATGAACATGGAGGTCGTAGCATAACTTCACAGGTAAAAACAGAAATTCTTTACCAGAATCCTTGGTGACTAACTCCACTCACGGCCCGTCGTCTAGCGAGAGCTTGGGACTTCCTAGCGCCAGTGGGCAAGCTGAAACCAAATGTCGCTGGTCCCACAGTAAAGCATGCTCCCGGCAGCGTCTCGCGGCGCTCCCCTTCTGACACCCGGCCTTGAGAGTGGCCGATCTGCATGGGTTAGATCCGGAGGTTTTAGAGGAGCGGGGAAACTCTGTGAGCAGGCTCTGTTCGGCCAGGTGGGCGTGGACTGACTTTAGTTGGGGGGCACGGAGGTGGATAACTTTGTTGGCGGCTCCGTAATCGATGTCAACCTGAGAGCGCCAGAGACTAGCTCCTCAAATGAGCGAGCTTGATTGCGGTGCAAGTGAATATCACTCAGTTCCACTGTTTGAGAGCGAGAACCGCCGGGTCACCTCTTCCTGTTTTCGAGTTGGTCAAATAGTCAGAACGCTTCGCTGACAAGTGTTCATAAGAAAGTGAGTAATGGGATTGGCAGAAGTAAGGCTTGAGCCCACTGGAAACTTTATTTCTCAGGAATTAACGATGGCGTTATCTTACTGTGAGTCCGTTTGATAGTATCTGGGGCTTGTTGACGTATCAACTGGCACTGCAGCAAAACCCTGCGCGACTACCATCCCGAAGAAGGGTTCAGGTTGGAGCCGGATGTTTTCAGTGATCTTGAAGTGGAAGATATTGGGCTGATGGTAGCATGAGCTGTGGTGGGCGAAACATGGGAATATTGACCAGTTAGTTCATGCCAAGGTCTGAGTCATACCATCGAAGAGGCGATGAAAAGGTCCTGCTAGGCAGCTGCCATTTAAGACAGGGCGTCAAGCATAATGCCTTGTTGGGTTACAGCTAGTCTGAGTCCTTCCGGGTCAGGATTATGGCCAGTCCGTTTGTCATGGCTACCAGAACAATTTAGAACCAGGCGGCTGGAACCGAAAGCGAAGGCGTATGAGCGGGTCCGTGGAGATCACTACACGTGTGGCAGCGAACCGATTGCGTCACTGGTGGGTTCATCTGCAGGTCTTGGAAGATGTTGTCGTCGTCAGTGGAGATCGCGAGGGACAGGAGAATGGCAGAGGCTTGAGGTGTGTCCAGAGGAGTAGGCAGAATGAGGGTTCCGGGGTGAGGCTGATTCATGCGACCACTTGGCGGCTATGGATTCCTGGAGGTGAGTAGACAGAGAGATTAGGCGCAGGCTTGGCGTAACGAGAGAATAAAGCACTTGACTTGGAGACCAAATATGCACCATCAGGGGCGACAGACTGGCAAAGAATACTGATCCTGGAGCTTCTTATGAAGGCAGGTGATGAGATGAGGTAAGTGGTCGCAGCTGGGCTGAATCAGGAGCCAAGCGGAGAGGAAAGGGGGAGGAGTCTGACAGAGCACCATGCAGTGTTCTTCACCTTAAAAGCGTGACTTTAAAGCAGATTCAAATCGGAGCAGCGGGATTTATGAAACAGTCTTTCTGAAAGCGTACTGTTCGGCAATGTTGAGTTTCATACAGATGCCTCGTTCATTTATTAACTCTTTGCTAGGACCAAAAACAACAACAGTAAAACTGACACCTAATGGTGAAATTACAGTATTACAACACTCCCACTTAATTTCACATTATTTAGAACCTTGAAGACAAACCCTTTTTTCTTCACAAAAACAACATATAATTAACATTTTCTTTTAAGAAAAATTAAATTCAGATATCTTTCTTCAAACTCACTTGCTGTATCCCGTAATCTTAATAAACGTAATTATCTCCTTTCTTTTACATTTCTTCTCTTCATATTCATTTTCTTACTAAACAAAATATTTATGGATACATTCAGTAGTAACCTGTTAAAAAAATATTTAACTATTTTCTCACACAAAACAAAGTCCAATCTCTCCTCTGAGACTTTCAAACCTCTGTTTTGTCAACAGCTTGAGTCAGATATCTGCTTTCACTTATCTTCTGTTGAACAATATTGTAGATTATTTGTCCATTTGCACACATTCACGGATGTAGTGATATCGAAGGGAATGTGCTTTAGTTCTGGGGTAATCCTGGATTTTTTGCAATTGCGCGATGGCACTGGTTGTCTTCATGATCACTGTGGGTTTGTTCTCCTCCCAGATCAGCCAGTAAACATCTCAGCCAAACCCCTTCTTGAGCAAGCTTGACTAAGTGCAACATATTCAACTTCTGCTGTTGAGAAGTGCAACTGTTGCTGTTTCTTGCTAGACAGCTCACACGCTCCTCACTCAGTAGAAACATGTTACTTGCCTGTTGTAGGCGTCGGTCATCTTAGTCACCAGCCCAATCTGCATCTGAATCAATTAGATCCAGAGTCTGACTGTTATTCCATATTTAAGGGCAAATTCACTGTCGCCTTTCAAATATCGAAAGAATCCTTTTCCACGACAGTCAGATGAGCAGTATTGGGATCGTTGAACTTGAGACAGCATTCATAACTTGAGCTATGTCTGATGGGTGTGAATGACGCTGCAAACTTAACCATTGACTGATAGTTTTTGTTGAGGTGTACGGTTACTATTATCCTCTTTTCTGTTTCACGTTGGTATCAGCAGGAGTTGCTACAGGGTTATAGCATTTTCCATCCCAAATTTCTTAAGTATGGCTTCAATATAATTCTTCTGATGTAGAAAAACAGTTTTCTACTTACAATGTGAACACAGAGATGCTTGGGATGTGGGACAGCTCACCCATGTCCTTCATCTTGTAGAAGCTAGCAGGAAACTGCTTTCAACTCGTTCATGCTTTCAGTTGACTCTGTTATCAGAATGAGATCATCCACATAAACTGCAAGGATCTCAAGCTCCTGTCTTGATCTCACAAACACACAGGGATCTGATGTGCTCTGTTTAAAACCAAGTTCCATCATAAACTCTGTGAAGGCTTTGCTCCAGCAACGAGGAGATTGCTTCAGTCCATAGATTGATTTTTTTAGTTTGCACACCAGGTGTTCCTGTCCTGGTTTGATGTATCCTTCTGGTTGCTCCATATAGATTTCTTCTTCCAAGTGTCCATTTAGAAATGCAGTTACAACGTCCATCTGATGAACATGCAGATTGTTTTGATTTGCAAAAGACAGCAATGTACGAACAGAGCTGAAACGTACCACTGGTGAAAATGTCTCATCATAGTCAGCACCATACAACTGTGAGTAGCCTTTGGCGACAAGTCTGCACTTGTATCTCTCCACTCTTCCATCACTATGATGCTTGACTTTGAACACCCATCTTGAACCTACAGCTTTTCTGTCTTTTGGTAAGTCCACTAGATCCCACGTCTCATTTTCGAGCAGCGACTCATATTCCAAATCAGCTGCATCCTGCCATTCTTTTGCATTTGGACTCATCAGAGCTTCTTTCATTGTGAGTGGCTCTGTCACACAACACATATTTGCATGATGATCAACAACAACTGCATCAGCAAACTCGTCGTATCCATATCTCTTTGGAGCCTTTTTGATTCTTTCACTTTTTCTGACATCATCATCAGCAGTGGCTTCATTCTCTGTTTCAATGTCATTTGTGTCCACAGTTACTTCATTCTCTGGGTGGGGCTCTTCTGCTCCCTGTTTCCAGTCAAAGTTTGTTTCATTGAAAATGACGTCCCGGCGGATTAAAATCCTTCTTTTCTCTTCATCATATAGGCGATAACCCTTAGCGTTGTTTGCATAGCCTACAAAACGAAGCTTCTGAGCCTTTTTGTCTAGTTTTTGTATTTTTTCATCTGGAATATGTGCATAAGCAATGCATCCAAACACCCTCATGTGACTCATGTCAGGTTTTCTTCCACACCATCTCTCATAGGGTGTCTCCTGCTTCAGTACAGATGAAGGCAGCCTGTTCTGAATGTAAGCTGCTGTGGCTACAGCTTCTGCCCAATACATTTTTGGCAACTTAGCATGTGACAGCATACTTCTAGCTGCTTCGACTAAAGTCCTGTTTTTTCTCTCTGCAACACCATTTTGCTGTGGTGAGTGAGGTACAGTCACTTCATGTTGGATGCCTTGAGCTTTCAAATATTCTTGAAACTCTCTTGATGTGTATTCACCCCCATTGTCTGTTCTGAGTCTATTAACAGCTTGCCCACATTCATTTGTGAATGTTCTTTCAAATTCTTTGAATTTGGTTAACACCTCCTTCTTGTGTTTCAGGAAGTACACTTTGCAGCATCTGGAGTAATCGTCAATAAATGTCACAAAATATTTTGTTCCACCAATGGATTCAGTCTGCATGGGACCACAGACATCACTATGAATCAGCTGCATTCTGTGTTTGGAACGAATTCCTCCAATCGACTTGTATGGCTGCTTAGACAGTTTTCCTTCCACACATCCCTCACAGAAAGAAACCTCTGTGTCTGTGGAGAAGTCCACTCCGTTCACCAGATCTTTTAGTTCCTTTAGCTTGGTAGTGTGGCCCAGCCACTGGTGCCATAAGCTGGCTGCTACTGATGCATTATGACAAACTTTTAAGTCCTTTTTAACATCCAGCTGATAAAGTCCATCAACTCTTCGCGTTCCCATTCCCTGAAGAGTTCCATTTTTTCAACGTATGTAACAGTGAGACTTTCGGAACTGCACTGTGTTGCATTTCTTGGTGGCTGCTCCCACTGAAAATAAATTCCCCAACAGCTTTGGAACATACAGCACATCATACATTGTGACGTCTTTTACACCACTTATTTTGAAAGTCATTTTCAAGTTGACGTTTCCCATTCCCAGGGCATCAACCACCCTGCCGTCACCGAGCTTCACAGACTGTGCTTCCGTGAACTGCTGGTAATCTTGAAGAATGTTGTTATCACATGTCATGTGTTTTGATGCTCCAGAATCTATCAACCATTCAAACTGTTGTGGTGTGTCAGTTGGATTTGCCTCTTTTGTGACAAAAGCACTTTCACCTTCTGCATCATCATATGTCATGCTTTTAGCCTTATGAATCTTCTTTTTGGCCTTGTACTTCCAACTTGTACAGTCACGTTTAATGTGGCCTTCCTTTCCACATTTATAACACCGCCATGTGGTTGGTCTTTCCGCTCCTACTGTCCTGAAGTTTTCCTGTACACTTCCCCGACACTGAGATGACATAGCTGATGCACCACCACCTGAGCTAGCACCGCTGTAACCTTCATTTGCATTTACACGCTTTTGCTCTTCATTTATTCAGGCTTGTTGAACAAATTGCAGCGTCAAATTGTCCATCTTTGTCTCTAATGCAGTGACAATGGTGGCATAGGTGGCAGACTACCCAAAAGTGTCACAATTTGATCTTCTTCTTTAATATCAGCTCCTATAGCTGTTAGCTGATCAGTCAGTTCCTTCATTTGCTTCAGATGCTCACTTAATTGACATCCTTCCTTCATTTCACAGCGAAAATATTTTTTCTTAAGGAACAGTTTGTTTGCCAAAGTGTCTCTTTCAAAATGGCCTTTAAGCGTAGTCCACGTCTTTAGGAGTCTGGCAGCTTTTTACAAGGTAAAGCTGGGGTGTACTCACGTTCAGCACTAACGTGGAGAATGCTTTCTCTCTCCGTCTGGTAAACTCCGCTTGTGCTTGAGCATTAGCATCTGCGGCTAACACGTCCGTCTCCGTTAGCATGCCCCATAGTCCTTTAGCCTTTAGCAAGTGCTCCATTTGAAACTTCCATGTTGCCCAATTTTCCGGTCCGCTCAGCTTGTCTATAAACAGCTTATCCTCCATTGTGAGAAAAGCAAAAAACTCACAACTCTGTTTAATCTACAAAATACAGTGAAAAAAGCTTTTCAGCGTTCTCTGGGCCCATAACCTGTTGACTATTCAGATCATTCAGGATGACATTTGTTTTGACTGATGCTACAGTGGCTTCATTCACTGATGGAAAGATTTGAATTTTTCTTTTTCACTCATCAAATCAAAATTCATCAAATTCTTCAGGCATGAGACAGATTTTCGTTCAGTTTCCTTTGTTCAGTTTACTACAATACACATGTAAAAACTTTTTTGAGACAAAAGAAAGTTGTTTTGTATCGGATTCTGAAAGATTGGACTTGTATACTTTCATGAATAAAAACCAAATTTGCTCATTTTGACTCCCAGTAAAGTTGGGTACATTATTCTTATTTCCCTTATCCTTTTAAACATGTCCAGGGTGAACAGTGCCCACAAGGGTGGTGGGTAAAAAACAAATGAGTGTTCACCATTTCCACATCCTTACGCCGCCTTGACTGTCATGGCAGTTGCGCATAATTTGAGCTAGGTGATGGATATGAACTTTGAGGAACTGTCAAGTGTTCATCATGAACTGTCTGTCCTTCCTCTGGACAAAAAGACAAGGTTTCCATGAAATTGTGGCCATGAGGGGGGGATAGTGGTTATAGGGAAGATATGTGTACATCTTATAGTTGATCGATCTGAAACAAATCACAAATGTGGGTGTGGCAAAATAAATTCAATGGTTGCTGAGAGAAGTTTAGCTTCTTGTGGACACAGTTTTGTTTTATTTTTTTTACTTGTCCTGTCCTGCACATAAGCAAACAGATGAGAGCTAAAGACCTCTCAAGCTTGACAGATTTTACTGTTACTATGGGGGGTTATGAATCTTCTGACACACGCGGTGTATATTTGTATAAACCCCCAGTTGTTCTTGAGGCTAAACTTTATTTCAGTCAGACAACTCTTGCACTAAGAAATATTTATTTGACATTTTCCACATACTTTAGTTGGCATTCACATCTTTTGGTTTGGCATAAGGCTCCGTTCAATTCCATGAGAGATTTCCATAAAACTTTCGGGTAACAAAAAACCCCCCTTACGGAGCCCACAGGTGGAAGCCGGGGAGGAGGGTGGGGCGAAAAATGAGCGCTGAAGGTAAGAAAGAGAATGAACGCCTGCGCACCTGGGCTTAAATAGGACGCTGAGCAGGTGCGTTAATTGACTGAACCGCCCTAGGGTAAGCTGAAAACACTGCTACGAGTTATAGCCCGAAATACGATTGAATCGTCATTTCAGTCAGACAACTCTTGCAGTAAGAAATATTTATTTGACATTTTCCACATACTTTAGTTGGCATTCACATCTTTTGGTTTGGCATAAGGCTCCGTTCAATTCCATGAGAGATTTCCATAAAACTTTCGGGTAACAAAAAACCCCCAACAATTAATTATCCAGAAGAAGAAAAAATGTGTATGTATAATCAGTGTGTAATAAAATGAGGTGTGTTCTCGGCAGCATTTCATTTCCATTTCATTTCTCAGTATGACTGCTATGTGTGACCCGGCACCATTGACCGTTTGGGCCGCCCCCGTTCGAGTACAGCGCCACGAAGGGAACATGCTATCTAGTGGATCTGCTATGTGTGACCCGGCACCATTGACCGTAGGGTCGCTCCCGTTCGTGGAGACCACCAGAGGAACATACTATCTGAAAGAGAGAGGGAAAGAAATAAAAGGGGAGCCAACATAAAATTACTTATACCTGATCTTAGAACGTAAGCTCACTTCCGCAAAACGCTGTGCAGAACTATAATATAAACCGCCAAACAACCCGTATGATACACCCCCAACACTAAAATCATCCAGAAGAAGAGAAAATGTGAATGTAAAATCAGTGTGTAATAAAATGGGGTGTGTTTTCGGCAGCATTTCATTTCATCATTTTCATTTCATTTCATTTCCCAGTTTGACTGCTATGTGTGACCCGGCACCATTGACCGTTTGGGCCGCCCCCTTCTTTCCATTTCTTTTATCCGAGTTCAGCGCTACGAAGGGGACATACTATCTAATGGATCTGCTATGTGTGACCCGGCACCTTTGACCGTTGGGCCGCTCCCGTTCGTGAACCACTAGGGGAACATACTATCTGCAAAAGAGAGAGAGAGAGAGAGCCAAACAAAGGAAACGAAACAAAAAAAAAAAGCAGGGAGCCAACATAAGAATCACTCATACCTAAATTTTTAAGAACATAAATCCACATCCGCAAAACGCTGTAAGGAACTATAATTTGAACCGCCAAGAACAACCCGTATGAAGACACTACCTAACATCCAATCCAAGCTTCCAAAAGCATGCTAAACATGCTTAAGTACATCCATTATTCGTAGCTTCCATCAAATACTAAGAACGAGCTCAACAGCGATAAATGTTATTTCATTTGGTATACTATTTAACGAGCTTAATCCAATGACAGGACTACGAACGAGCTTAACTGCCATAATGATTCCCCATTTGGCATACCATAATACGAGCTCAGAACATCCATTTATTCGAAGATTTCCATCTAAGTATCAAGAACAACCTCAACGCCATATGTCCGAAGCTTAATTGGCGTAATTGAGCTTAGAAACCAAAATTTTTTAAGCCCCATCGCATACTATAATACACTTTAGAACATCCTAAATTTTTAGGCTTCCACTTGGCTATAATCTTCTTTTAACATCTACAATCAAAGAATTTACATTCATGCTGCGGTTGACATTGATTAATTAATTCAGTCAGAGTGTCATTGGAATGCAGAGAGGTCCAACGCCCCGTCACTTTCAGTGCAGCAATAGGTACGTCGAGCAGTCATCGTTGCAGCACCAGATCAAGGAATGCATGGGTGACATCATTTCCTGGAAACGGAGAAGCTGATCGGGGCGTAGGGGTTCGCAGGCTCAGGATGCGATGCATAGATAAAAACAAAGCAGTATTAGTCTTGACAAGAATATATAAATAACCCAGAAACTGATCAGTTTCAAAATGATTGAGATAAATTAAATAACAGTGCTTTTAAAAAAAAACAAATCAGAGAAAGTGAATTTAGTAGATAGTTAAGGTAAAGACCCATTGTGGATTTATCGCACCCTAGAAACCACCATAATTACAAATTCCAAAAGTGAAATAATAGTGAAATATATGACCTGCACGAAATCTTAACACCAATTTTTTATATATTCCAATGATGACAAAAGTAACCTTTGACAGTTTCAGAGGGACGCACCTTCAGGAGGCCATCGAGGAGTAGGAGTAGTAGATGGGAAGAGTAGCCAAGGAGATTTGTAGACGAGGAAGGTCAACATCCCACGTAGCAGAGGATTACAGCTCGGCTGGATTTGATGCCTTGTATATGATATTAATGGTTCTCAAATTTTTATTTAGCCAAGGGAGACTGGATACTGCAAAAGAGAACTTGAGAGCTATGAGGGATCATAGGTTTTGATATTATATTTGCTAGACTGAACCTTAAGCATTTAGAGGCGGAGTATAACAAGCCTCTAAATGGGGATGCATCTAGCAGAGTGCCATCTGCTTAGAAAGGGCAGACAGAAGACTGACTTGTGGACACAAGATTTAACCCTTGAACTAAGCTTGAGAGCGCAAGTGATATATTTCCTACGGTCAGGGTAGAAGTTGCTCAAGGTGTTATTTAAACATCAACCAAGTCAACCGATGACACAATACTATCATTCAATATTGAAACAGCCTTAATATAATCTCCAAGGATGAAATAACCGGACGACCCCTTAAGAACCATCAGAGCCGTAGATTCTGGCGGCCGGACAAACACAAGCCACTCTTCTTAAATCCTTTTCCCCCAAACCAGAAGGCGCAGACTCAAGAGAACAAGTAGAGGGAGCCTGAAGACACAACAGGTATCACAAAACCACTCCAGGCATAAAGAGGGAAAGAATGACAGCGGAAAGGTAAACCGACAAACACTTCGAGCGCCAACTGAAGGCCAAGAGACGCCACTGAGAGGCATAGAGGCAGAACAATGAGACCATCAGTGACAGTCACCCGCAGCCTTATATCGCGTTCAGAGGAATTTCGTGGAGACAGCATGGGGAGCTGACGAAATATATACCAATCCTGAAGGCGCATGGGGAACCAGGCCACTGATGCCCAGAAGATTAACTGCGAGGCGCTAGCAGGTCCAGATCAAGACACGTCAACCTGAACACTTCCTAGGTGCCACCCTCAGTGGCGGCTTTGAAAACGATGCCCCGGAAGAATCCATCACATAGCCCCCGCAAACCTCCAGCCAAACTAGAGAGAATAACAAATTAACTGTCCAGCCGAGAAAACAAGGCCGCGACGAGACTGACACACTCACCAGTGCGGCCGACGCAAGTCCCTGAAGCCAGGGCATGACCCACTGGGGTACACAGAGCGGGAAAAAAAACAGGCGGAGCAGAACCAGATGCAGAATATGCGGGGGCAACGAACGAGGATCGCCGAGTGAATAAAATGAGCCATAGACGCTGCATAAGAGAGACCAATCATAGGGAAAATGTCCACAGAGCAGAGACGGGTCCAAGAGACACTGATTCACATTCTGACTAGCCAGCAGCTACAACAACGAAGAAAATAAACAGAAGACCCGCCACAATAATAAAGCCAGCATCAAATTAAAAAGCAGTCAAGATTCACACTTAGCTCCCAAAGAACAAAACAGCAACAGAAAAACAAATGCTAAAAGCCACGATAAATTCAGCCAGCATGAGAAACCTGTCCAAACGAGGACTGCCAGCCTTCAAAACCACAGAAAAGACCCCACAACCCCTGAAAAAACAACCGGACGACGCAGACCTACGCAGCAGAAAAGGAATCAGAAGTGCATCATGAAAGACCCGGAGACATAACTACAATTCCCAGGGTCCTTAGGGGCGTGACGTCACAGAAGTAAACAGGAAGAAAAACGCAGCCCTAGAAAACTACACGGGAAAGGACTGATTGCCGCTCACCGCAGAAAGTCGGCTGACCACGGCAGACGAGAAGACCCGGACTGCTCCTGATCGGGGGCCACGAACATCCCGAACATCGCGGAAAGCACACCCCCTGCAGATGCACGCGACCGCGGCGAAACGAACGCGCTGCGCGCCGGCAGCCGCCCGCGGATCACTGCAAAGCAGAGCAGACGCGGCGAAACGAAAACCCCACATCATAAAAAATGGGGATCATCCATCCGATGAACGGTGGGAACACAGCAAGTCGCTGAAAGATACGGAGACCCGCGGGCAATGAGACCGGCGAAAAATGAGCGCTGAAGGTAAGAAAGAGAATGAACGCCTGCGCACCTGGGCTTAAATAGGACGCTGAGCAGGTGCGTTAATTGACTGAACCGCCCTAGGGTAAGCTGAAAACACTGCTACGAGTTATCGCCCGAAATACGATTGAATCGTCATTTATATAAGTTACGTTTGCATATATTTCTTGCTGGACGAAAACAAAAGGAGAGAAGGGAATGTTAGAGATGGGGGGGTACAAAAGAAAGGGGAGAAAAAATAAGAGGGGTGGTTAAAAAAGATGGAAGAGGATTAAAGAGCAATGGCTTTGCGGGGGTAAGAAACACAAGGCAATGAGTTTCTGGGGATTTATCATTATTACTGGCAGGTGTAGATGTTATTTAAAAGGGGCGTGGCCTGTCCACACACTCAGGTATTACAAACATGTCTGTTGGCTCCAAAAATCTTCACAGAGAAATAGGTCATCTCGTACACAATACAACTACAGCTCTCACACACACATATTTATGCAGACAAACAAACACATATCAACCATATCACTCCATCACACATACCATCTCTGCAATGGTGAGATGGTACCTGTGGCCAGGTGAGCAATTGAGTTCTACTGGGATGGAATGTAAAAAGGAACTTAACAAGAGGGGGGGTGCTCGGTCAGCCCCACCCACCAAGACCCCCCGCCCAACATGAAGGAGGAGTGGTAGCCGACAAAGTTTCTACATTCAAAGTTCAGCTTAACTCATTCCTTTTTGGTCAGGCTTATTTCCAGGCTAGCTAGTAATCAGAGAATATTTAACTTTTGTTGGACTACCTTACCTTAATGATGTTTGGGGGAATATTCATTTTCATTACGTCCATTATACATATTTCTCCGCGGATCCAAGCCCTTCATAAACCGCGCCAGGGCAGCCAATTCCCCCTGCTTAGATTAATACTATATTGTATCAATATTGATATGCCTAAAACGTAGATTTTCTATTATAATTATTACCATCTGGTATATGGGCCATAATGCAAACAAATATTAACATGAAAAAAATTTCAATAACAATAAGTTGGGGAACCTAATGTGCACTGAGGTTCTGTTCTCTATTCTCATCTACTTCTCCTGTCCTCTATTCTTGATCATTATTTTTCATTTAGGTCTCCATGTCTCTTTTTGGTGCAGTGCAATTCTTATGTTGTCCCTCTTTCCTACTCCCCTCTGGGGGAGGGGAAGTAATTTCAGATTGCAGTTGACTCGTCTGTGCTCCTGACCTTGGCCGTGGACCTCGTCTCTGGCTCGTCTCGCGCACCCAGCCATCTCCCAGTTCCATTTAGATGAAGCCCATCGGCAACACTATTCAACATGTAGTTGTAGAGTTAGATAAGCTGATTCTTCTCTAAGAGTCCTAGTACATCGCCTGTCCGTCTTGTAGTAAGATCCCTCATTCAAGTGGACAACCCTGAGGTTATTTTTATCTCCTGATATCAGCTTTTATTTTAGGAGTTTTTACTCTCTGAGCAGGAGGGTCTAAGAGCTGGGATGCCCAGTTTAATTGAGTCTGTTTAATTTACTTTAGCAATCAGCTATTGTATTTTATAACTGATGTTACGTTTAGTGAAGCCCACTGAGAACACTGTGTTGTAAAACTGGGCTACATAAATGAAACTAAATTGAATTGAACCAATGGGTGGGGGACCACAGCCAAGTAGCCCCACCCCCCAAGGTGCATCGCAGGTTGACCCGTACGGATGCTGCAGGTTTTTGGGATGTCCTCGCTCGTGGAGGGTTATATAGAGGAGAGAACGCATCTTAAAGGGAGCACATGTGTGTCTTGCAGTTCCCTTGCCCCTTAAGTGGCCACTTCAACAGACGTCATGAAAATGATGAACACACCACTGTCATGCATGTATTTGTGAAGTATTTGTAAGGATAATTTAATGGGATGTTGTTGTACTGTGCCCTTACGCCACGCTCTAATCATTGGTAAGGGGTGCGCACTGGGTACCTACTGACTGCACAAATGCTGCACGCCCCGGGCAGCATTTGTGTAACTGTGATTCATGACCATCTTTTCCCCACGGGCTCACCAACTTTGCCCTTTATTATATGGGCCCAACCCAGTCTTATTTCTCAGACAGTCTGTATCCGCCCGTTAGAACAGTTGTGACTAAGGCCTTACTGGAAACCTTTCCTCATTAAGCTACAGCACAGGCTTTAACTTGACTTTAATGACAGGTTGGTTAAAGGCCTGCCCGTGCAGATTTTGATCCGTGCTGACCATCCCTACAGCTCCTACGTTGGGAACTTCAGGTGAAAAAATGTGGACCTTCAGGTTTGACGTGCGAAAAGCCAGAAGGTAGATCTGGGTGTGTGCAGGAGGCTCCTGACTCAAAGCGTGAGTCTGAGGGGGCGGGGCTTCTTTTGTTGGGATTGCTGCTTGACAGGTGGCGGGTGATTGGCTGATCATCGGCAGGTGAGCAGAAACCTGCCTGAAAGGGGCGGAGCCTGTAGTAAAAACTCCGCAGGTGCAGCTGGTGGCTTCAGCAGCCTCAGACAGTTTCTCTGGGATCCAGGTCTCCCGTTTGAAGTCGAAATGTCCATGTTCAAAAAGTTCTTCAACAACATCATCCACACGAAAGACTCCGACAACAAGAAGGTCCCGGAGCCCGTGAGTTCCGGCACGCGCCTGATGAGAGCAGGTTTGGATTTGTTGAAACCTTATGGTGAGTCTGTTTTTTGTCTGTGAAGGTGAAGGAAAAGCCCAAACCAAAGTATTATGGGACAGTCACGCCTCATCCGGACTTTGATGCCAGCAAAGATGCCGGGGTTCTTCGGAGCGCCATCCAAAGCAAAGGTGAGCGCGGGAAGCTGCGGGAAGATGCGGGGCTTCAGCCTCTGCAGAGGCTGCGGCTTCCTGCTCCCTGCTCGGATCTTAATGTGGTGTCTTTACCTGCAGATAGAGATTTTTATTTATTTTTTGTCAGGAGTGGATGAAGATGTGATCGTTGCCGTTTTGGCGAAACGAAACAACGAGCAGAGGCAGAAGATCAAAACTGTTTATGAAGCATCTGTGGGGAAGGTGAGCGAGGAAAATCCCGTTTGTTTAAAGCTTCCAGAACTGAAGTGTAGGTTAATTTATGGAAAAAGTAGGCTTTTTATTTATTGTTTTATTTGCGCATGGGCAAAAGGCGGACAAATGAATATTTTGTTAAAAGGTCAAAATTATTGTCAATGAAGCAGGCACTCCTGTTGAGATGAAAAACTTTAATGTTATAAGAACAGAACTAAAGCTCACCCTTACACTTATAATGTAACTCTAAGCGAGCTAAACTTTTCAACAATTCTCAAATGTGTTTGTCTTGTTCTTCTACTATACTTTTTCCCTCTCCAGTTTAAATATTTGATTATTTAAAAAAAATGTTTTTCTGAAAAAAATAATGTATTTACTTTTAATTTAAATACATTTAAAATTCTCTTCAGTTAGTGTGACAATTATAAAGGAATTTTTTTATAACATTTCCAACTAAATAAATAACACATCGAAGAGCCTCAAAAAGACTCTTTGAGGCTGAAGTCGTAAGATAGGCCTCTTCTGTGTTCATGTTCAAATCTAGACTTAAAACATTTCTGTTTAGCCGTGTATATGACTGAAAGGTCCTATCTGCACTTTTCTTTCTTTTCCTTCCTTTGTTTTTAAATCAATTTTCAAATTATTTTCTTTTTAAAGTAAATTTTACGATGATTATTTCCATGATGTATTGTGATTTTAATGCATTTTTCTGTTTTGTGAAGCACATTGAATTACTTTGTGTACGAATTGTGCTATACAAATAAACTTGCCTTGCCTTTCCTTGCCTTAAAGTCGTGTGTATAGATGGATAGATGGTGATGTTTGGCTCAGGTTGACATGCACGGCTGATTTCCTTTTTTTTTTTTTTTTTTTAATAATGTGGTGGTTTAAAAAAAAAAAAAAAGGTTCCCCCCACACTTGAAAAAATCTACTTGGCTGGCTAATGTGACTTTCTGAGCCTGTATGAACAGATCTGACTGAGGAACATCAGCATCTGTGGAAGAGGTTCAATGATCTCAGCTTCTGCTCGAGGCCTCTGTCGCCTGGCTTAAGCAGCTGGGAGCAGTTCACAGTGGAGATCTCTTGTGTAACCTTGTAGTAAAGCCTGATGAAGAATTCGGTGGATTTTGTTTAAAAAACACAGTGTGGTGCGTAACTCCTCTGTGTCCTGCTGTGTGTTCAGAAGCTGGAACAGAGCCTGAAGGACGTTCTCAGATCACATCTGGAGGATGCGTGTCTGGCTCTGCTCATGCCACCGGCACATTATGATGCCCATCTGCTCCAGAAAGCCACAAAGGTAAAAACGTCTTTGTTTTAAATGCATCTAATGCCTGAGTTCAGTGTTGCCAGATTGGGCAGATTCCCACCCGTTTGAGCAGTTTTGATTCTGATTTTGCAGGGGGAAGTTGCTTTGTGTGGGTGGACATAATTTGAGCGGGTTTGGTTGTTTTATTTTTTTTGTTTGGTCTGGTGTTTTTGATGTTGAGTTTTGGTGTTTTTTTTATTTGTTTTTTTTTACTTCAGGCTTGAGGCTTTGCTATTTGAATGCATCTGCTGGGATTCATGTCTTTTCTCAGACGTATCGGTAAATTGAATATTTATGCTGAATGTTCTGTGTTTGCCTTCAGGGCCTGGGAACAGATGAGAATGTCCTGGTGGAGATTCTAGCAACAAGGTCAAACCGAGAGATTGAGAACATCAAAAGAGTCTTCAAAGAAGGTTTTAAGACACTCCACTCTGTTATTCTTCACACGAGCTCTATATTCCTGAAGAGGATCGGGGTTGAGCAGTTGCAGACCCTGGTCTATGGAGCAGCTGTAGCATCTGAACTGTCGCTTCCTCAGAGTACAAGACCGAGCTGGAGGAGGTCATCAAGGATGAGACGAGCGGCGACTTCACCAAGGCCCTCCTCGCCATGCTGAGCGCCAAGAAGGATGAGGGCGAGAAGGTGGACTTGGAGCTGGCCCAGAAGGACGCAAAGGTAAAAGAAGCCAGTTCTTTCTAACCCAGTACCTGCTGATGTTTGGACACGCCTCTTCTCCACGACACGAACCACAGCCTCATCGGAAGGCTGTAAATTATTTTCTTTTTTTTCCCTGTGTCTGCAGATTCTTTTTGAAGCAAGCGGTAATTCTAAGATCAACGTTTCTACCTTTATTGAAATCCTGACTTCCAGGAGCGGCCCACAGCTCAAAAAAAGTGAGTTTGAAAGCAGACAAACAGGTTGCCGCTCTCAGACGGCCTGAACACACCCAGCATCTACCTAATCCAAGATCTGACTCAAATAACCATCACTCTACAAGTCCCTTTATGACAAGCTTCCAACACTTTGCGTTAGCGGCAGCTGCATGTCTTCTGTGATTTCTGCAGCGTTCCAGCATTACGCCAGCGTCAGTGACATCACACTGCCCAAAGCCCTGGAGCTGCAGCTCAAAGGAGACATCGAAGACTGCCTCATCGACATCGGTGAGTGAACCACCATCCAGTTGTGTGTTCTTGAAGCTACCACTCCTCAGCTGCAAAGGAAAATGATTTAATCTGTCTTGAGCCTGGTTCTGAGCTTTCAAATAGTCCAGACTGTAGTGATTTTTCACTCCCACAAACGCACCTTTGTTCGAATTCGCCCACAATTTCCTCCAGGAACGACTTTTTAAGATCATTAAACAGGATCGGCTAGTTTTCAGGCTGAAACGAGTTTAAAGTCAGTCGTCCAGGTCCTTAAGCTGCAGATCAGCGTCACATCATCACACTCCCACCACCACGTTTCACTCTGAAACTGTTTGGATGCTTCAGATGTTTGATACATTCTACATTAAAAAACTCTCCCATGGATCCATCTTTGTCCAGAAGTCTCCTTCTGACTGAATCATGAACTCTGACCTTTTTATAGACGTTTAAGAGTTGCGAAAGAAAGCTCTTAGATTTATATCGGTTAACAGGAGAGCTGGTCAATCCAGATGCATCAGTTATGCAAGAAACTCCTACGGTTGCCAGGCAATGTCTGCCCTGAAAGCAAAACGCCTTCCTGCTGCTCCAATCATGCCAACTCAAACAAATGTTTGTATTTCTGGAATGAAAAGCTTTCTTTGAAGAAAAAAACTTTTTGGAGGTTGCTTGAAAAGTGTATTTTAACCATTTTTTATATTTTTATTTTGTTTCCCATCAGCCGTTTGGCCTTTTTTTTAATATAACCTTTTTTTCTCTCCAGTGTTTCATTTTCAGAAGCTGAATCAGATCACATTTGTGCAAATAAAAGCACACCAGTGACTGATTAAAGGAAGTCGCCTGGTCTGTGGATTTAACAATGTTTTCCAATATTTGCATCATCTGGATCACAGCTGAGAGCCAGATTCTAGTTTGAACATTCCCCTCTGCAGATGCGAAGTTTATCCCTAAGTAGGAGGTGAAAAGCTCCGAGTGTATTTGCCTTGTAAAAAAAAAAAAAAAACCCAGCCTCTTATGTCATCAATTTCAAAACGTGTGATTTAAATGTTGGAGTCTGCCTCACAGGTGAACATCGGTGAGCTTTTGCTGCTGATTTATTGAATTTTTGTAATTTTTTTTTCTCTTCATGTTCCTCTTTGCCATGCAGTGAAATGTGCCTGGAACACGCCTGCTTTCTTTGCTGAGAAGCTCCATAACTCCATGAAGGTGTGAATGAACCTGAAGTCTACTTGATTTAGAATTTATATTACTTTTGTCAATAAGTTGGTAAAATACTGCAGTGATAAAGTATTAAAAGGTTTCCAGCTATGTTAAACTGATCATATATAGAGAGATATAGATATGATAGATGGATAGATTACTAATAAGTAAGCTATTTTCTTTTGCGAATCGGTTTTCAAATGTAGTAAAGGTTTAGACCATGAAATAACAGGAAATCTATTTTAGTTTGGCTAATACCATAATATCGTAGCATGCCTGATGATAGTATGATAGGATCCAGCGTGTCATAAATCCGTTACAGGGCAGCGGCACGCGGGATAACACTTTGATCAGGATTCTGGTGAGCCGCTCCGAAGTGGACCTGAAGAAGATCATTGAGGAGTACAAGGCCATGTTTGGCCGACGCCTGCAGGAGGACATACAGGCAAGAACAAGAGAACTTCTCTGTACTTTTTGTTCACAAGGTACTTGTGCTGAAAGTATTTGTGTTTTACAGCAAGACACTAAAGGAGATTACCAGCAGATCCTGCTGGGATTGTGTGGACCTCACTGAAGATCTGAACCCATCACTTGGAGATCCAAAAACTTTGCATCAATTAAAAACTCAACATACTATCTTAACATCTTGTGAATCTCGATATTCTGTTGATGTTTCAATAAAGTGCTATCCCAAAACATCTATTTTCTAACCAGATCAATAGATAAACGAATCAATTAAAAATTCTTAAGTAAAAAGGGGACGAAAAACAAATTCTCCATTGATTGGTAAAAATGGAGCATATGAATGCTTTTTATGAAGAGCTTTCTCAGGAGAATGTCTCTGTCAATCAAACTAGACAAGGTGGAGACACTTTTGTGATTGGCTACTCCTTTACTCAGACATACGCAGCAGCACCCTGACTACATCGATCAAAGATGCTTCAGCAAACGTGACGGTGCCATGCCCACTCCTCAACATTAGGGGGAATATGCCCCTCAACACATCCACAGTGTTACAATAAGTTGGGTAGTTTTTGTTCTAAATTTGTGGATAAAAGTGGCTTTGGGCGAGTATGCATAATTCAGTTGGTTTTGTGGTCGGTTCGGCGGTTTTCATCTTCTCATGAACATCTAGTAGTGGCCTAAGTTAGGCTGGGTGGCTGTTGGAGTTCCACAAAACTTCTACGAACTGGAGTTCCATGAACGCACCATGCCGCGTGTGGGAGGAGCTACCAGCTCATGTTTTAGTCTGATAGCCACTTGGAGCTGTGGCTGTGTTTATCACAGTAACAATGCATGGATGCACAATGTACATGAAGTGTTAAAATATTAGGCTTATTTATTTTGAATAGTTCTACATGATAATAATGTTTCCATGTTTGAGTTCATGAGATCATCCCAGAGAGCCTCTGCTTAAGGTCCTGCAGTCAAACTATTTCTTAAACTACGCGTAAATCAGAGCGCCCAGGGCAGGCAGCGCGAGAGTGTGTGTGTGTGTGAGCGCAAGTTAAGGGTCTGTTATTCAGTTCCCCGGAAAAGTAAGAATAAAGAAATGTATATCCAAAGTATAGAGACCGAATCTTTTAATAACCCGCTCTGAGGAAGCTGAACGGTGAAGTGATCCCAAATCAAACCTTGGTTCTCTGCTGCGTTTTACAACCAGAAAGAGAAACGTCATCGCAGGAAAGGTTCAACATTTTCCCCAAGAGGGAAAAATAAAACCAGAGGACCTGATTTATAATCATTGTCTCAATGAAAAATATCATAAGGTTCAGGAGGCCCGAGCAGGCTTGTTCCGCTATCCGCTGCTGCCTGGTCTGACTCTGTCGATCCGCCAGCTTGCCTCCTCCTGCAAGCTGACATGACGTCAGACTGGATCTGTGAGCTCAGACAGCAGAGCTGTTAGCTGCAGAGCAAACGAGAGCTGAGTGAATGGCGTGACAGTCAGGAGTGTTTCACAGGGAACTTCGAGATGTGGACGACCGGAGCTCCTTTGGTCCACACAAACCCTCAAACTACAAAAACAGAGTCACCCATGTTTGCATATTTTGCTGCAGACAGTTTGTATCAAATGTCAGCAAAGCCGCGTGGATATCGCTGAAATATGCCAACTATCTGACTGGCACACCTTCAAAGCGGGTATCGAGGAATATGACTCGATGTCCAGGGATCAGCAAATGAGCGTTTAGATCCCACCCACTTTCACTGATTGACAGACAGAGACAGTCTCCTTCATGAAATAAATACGCCATTGTGAAAAACAGCAACATGAAATAATAACAAAGCTACTATGGAAAATATTGATTTTAAAATCCGAGGTTCTGAAAAAAGACGTAGAATTATAATAATATTATTCCACATGAATAAAATGAATATTTTAAAATGCTGTTTTAAAATAATGAACAGGTTTTTAAAGCAAAATGAAATATATTGAATAATATAATGGCTAATTTAAAATCGGTGTGCAGGTTTTTCACCATTTTATGTCCTTTTTTATATATGTATGAGAGATTTATTGGTTTATTGTGTATTTGCATGAGGTCATATTTATTTATTGAATTAAATATTTATTTATTTAATTATTAACAGTATATGACTCCATATTTAACTGTGCGCCATAATATGAATTGTTTTCTTAAGTTAAATCAAATAATTTAAGTAAAATGTAATTCAAAATTGTTTTAGTACGTTCAGAAATTAAGGTTTTAATAAAGATTTACAAAAAAAATCAGAACTCATTACTACGCAGGCGCAGCATTTACCCTCAATACTCGCACGTGACGTGTCCGGAAGTGTCGTGGCTTAATGGACAGACCTGTTATTTTAATCTAATCCTTTTATTTCTTTGTGGAACTTTAGTTATTTTTAAGCGAAACATTTTGAATGATGTTGTCGTGAGTTATCGGCCGGACCGGTGTGTTTGTTTGTTTTTTTATTTATTTGTAGTTTGTTCCTGCAACTACAAGGAAAACCTATTTTCTGCCGAACCAGCTGCTGAGCTAGCTAACAGCTAACTCTTACAGAGAGAGGAATTTGGAAGAAAAATGACGAACTTTCCTCCTGAGGATGAAAAAACGCTCTGCTAGCCTGACGTGGGTGGTGGTCGTGGCAGCGTTTTATTAGCGATGTGAAGTGTTGGTGTCCGGGGCTCAGAATGGACTCGGAGGAGAAGTACAGCAGCAATGTCCTGTCCGGGGGGAAGCTGGGCATGGTGGAGGTGCCGGACTCCAGGTAACAGCTGCACGTCACCCTGTCTCTACCTCTGAATCATGGGCCCCACTGCGTTTTCAGTGTCATCCTGATGAGCTTCGGACTCATGTAAAGTGTATTTCACCTTTTTCGTTTGATTTTCTGAGTCCAATCCAGAAAAAGAAGGGAAAAAACGGTGTTATGACGCACAATGAAGTCGTTTTGCAGCAAAAAGTTCCTGAGATCATGTTCTGAAGCTCCTGTGAACCTTAAGAGTCAAAGATGCAAATAATCTAAGGAATAATAATCAATGCAAGTGAAATGTTTGTCATCATCAGGGATGACTTGATTAATGTCATCATGTTGATCTTCACATAGAAAACGCTGGAAATCAGTTCATTATATCTTTGCGTCGATTAGCATTTTTAAACTATTTCATCTCTTTTTTTTAAATTTTTTTTTGCCAAATCTGCTTTGACTTTATTTTTAACTCCTTATCTGTTCAGTTTAGTTATGTGAAGAATGTTTTTCATAACTAATCAAAATGTATTAAATAGAAATTTGCCAAATTAACCTATTTATTGAAATTGGTGTTAAATCGGAAATCAAATTGAAAGCCATCAAACAAAATCACAGATTATATTTTGTCACTCGGGTCAAGATTTTACACCCAGGAGTCTGTGGTTTGTTAGACCGATTAGTTTATTTTTTTTTTAATTTTTTTTTATTTACACCACTACACACAATGTGACCATATTTTTAATGCTTCCCTCTTCTTATTCCATATTAAATTTGGGTCATAAAGAAAATAGTGTTTTGTTTCTCGTACACCTTTTTAATTTGTTTTATTTATTCAGCATATTTTTCTACATAAAATCCCAAAGCACATTATAGAATTACTTAAAAATTGTGTGCAATTGAGATGAAAGATAAGATCCTAAAATAAAAATGAAAACAAACCGCATGAGTAGAATTACAGAAATATGAGAAATGCAAGCAATCGAACCATAAAACCCAATCCCCCCTAAAGCTGGTCTGAATAAGAAACTGTACAAAGGGACGGGGGGGGGGGGGTCTTCCCCAACTATAAAACAGGTTTTAGGCACCAAGAATAGGTGTTGGCTACACCAAATCATAGAAACGTCAGAATAAACTGGTTTAATGTTTCTAAAAACAAATGATAAAATCCTCATTTCCAATCGAAGGGCAAAATAGAGAAAAGTCTGTTTGTCTCCTATTAGCTGATGTTTAAAGTCTGCATCTTGCACAGTTTGAAGACAAGTGAGTCACATAAGCATTATTATTGAAATGAGATGGGGGGGGGGGTCTTTCACTGATTAGAATGTGATAAAACTGTCCCTAATTAGGATCTATGTCTCATATTATCAAAGGAAATACCAAGGTTTTCGAGGCTTCACTGGACAGAAGAACCTGAATAGCCAATTTTCTTGGTTTTTAGAAAAGATCAGTTTAGTTTTTGCTGAATCCGTGTGAAGAGCACGATCAGCTAACCAGTTTTCACGACTGCTACAATAAGTCAAACAACTTGCTAAACCCCAAATCAGTAAAAGGATATAAATCGCTGCATGCCACCTTTTTATACAAATATCTATCCATTCATCTTCAGAAACTGCTGAGTCCCTTTCTGGGTCACTGGGTTGCTGGTTCCTATCCCAGCTACTGGTAGCTGAAGTTGGGGTACCCCCTGGACAGGCAACCAGACTGTTGCTGGGCCTTGCTATCACAGTCACACCAAGGAGCAACTTGGAGACACCAATTAACCCGTGAGGCATTGGACTGTGGGAGGAAGCTGGAGAAAACGCACACATCTATGTTCGAGGAGAGAGAGCACGCAAACGCCACACAGAAAGGTCCCAGTCGGGATGTGAACCAGGACCACCGAATGCTGTGAGGCCTGATGCTAACCACTGCAGCCCCTTTTAAAGAAATCCTTCAGATAGTTGATAAGTTGACCAAGCGAGCTAAGAAACAAAAATACAACATCAAATGGAGGCCAGAGTAGCTTCAGAAAAAAAGCTTTTCGATGCATTCCTCCTCTGAACTTGGCATTCGGGTCCAGAAAAGCCTCCAATGTCAGCGAGGCTCATGGACTCAGTTACTGTTAATGTTTATAACTGTTGAACACCTCATGCAGAAGAAGCTCAGGCCACGTTTGTCTGCAGCACATTCTGTCCAACGGTCAAGTTATGGCCATTGACTGTATAAAAGAACTGGACTGAGAGGCCCCTGCCCCCTGGCGTTCCAAACAGGAAGTACTTGCTGGTTCCAAGAAGCCAGAATCTCGTTGAGTTTTATATAGAAATCAACAGCTGTTTGTCAGAATTAGTATTTGTGCTGTTAGCATGTTCTTGTTGATCTTATTCTTTTTCAGGATATTTTTATTCTGTAGTTCAAGTTATTTGAGTTATAAACTGACCAAATAGAAGGATTTGAAACTTCAAAACGTTTGATCAAGAGATGCTCCTGGGCCCACTTTCAGTGGTCGGGGGTGTGGACTTCCAACAAGCTCACTCCTGATTGGTGAGAATGGTTGCCATAGAAACGTTGACTCAACCTGACTTGCAGCATTCACTGCTTACTGATGTAGTCTGGGTCCAACATGGCGACCGAATGGAGTTCATTTGGTTGGGGCTGGAAGTAAACCTTTTTCTATGGGTGACATCACACTCTGTCCAGTTCTCATTTACAGTCAGTGGTTATGGCTGAAGATCAAGCTCATTGATCAGTTTTTTGATTTTAATGCCAGTGGTTTATGGTTTCCAACAGGATCTAAACATCTGAGAATAAACGGCAGCGCGTCACGTGTTCCTCATGATGCATCTTTGTCTCCTGACAGGCTGACCAAGTACATCGCTCTGCTGGTCGTCTCCAAGGTGCTCAAAGCTTTAGGAGTCTTTGAATCGTACGACATCTTAAAGTTTGTTCACATAGTTCAGTTCATCTTCATCTTAAAGTTAGGGTGAGTTTCTTCATTTCAGAAGCACTGGGAGTTTGGTGTTTGTGACTGCAGCCTTTGGGATGTCATGAGCTGCTTCTTTTTTCATTTTTTTCAGGAGTGCTGTTATTTTGCTTGTCTTTCAAAAGCCTTTTTCATCCGGAAAAATCATCTCCAAAAGACAGGTGTGTTGGATTCCCTCAATACCAAAGATTTGCTGGCAGAAAGGAAAAATTACAAAAAAGCTGTTCCCTTCAGAGCTCAAAACGTGATGGTCTCTGGCGGTTTGTGTTGATCATTTGAGTGTTTTTTTCCTGCTGTTTTTCAGTGGATAAAGCTGCTGAAGCATTCCGTTTTCAGCTGCGTGGTTTCCCTCCTGGGCTTCTTCGGCCTGACTCTCTGTGGTCCTCTGAGGTAGGATGCACTGTGGTGATGTGGAGCTGCAGCTGCTTCTGTGCGTTTACCAGCGTGTCTCCTGCAGGACTCTGCTGCTGTTTGAACATGCTGACGTGGTGGTCGTCGCGCTCCTCAGTGTTCTGTTTACCAACTCCGGAGGAGGACCGTCCAAAGTAGGACCGCCCTGTTCACTCACGCTCTTTACAGACTCTCATTTTTAATGCATTATTGTTGTGAGGAGGACTGGAAATGAGCTATTCATGGATTAGAATAATAATAAATAATAATAATGGATTGGATTTATCTGCGCTTTTCAAGACACTCAAAGCGCTTACATTATGTCCATTATTCATTCACTCCTCATTCATACTTGGTGATGGTAAGCTATGGTTGTAGCCACAGCTGCCCTGGGGCAGACTGACAGAGGCGTGGCTGCCATTTCGCGCCTACGGCCCCTCTGACCATCACCGGGATCATTCATACACATTCACACACCAGTGGAGCCACACTGGAGGCAAGGAGGGTGAAGTGTCTTGCCCAAGGACACAACGACATTTTGGCTGGTGGGAGCGGGGATCGAACCGCCTTCGATCATTGGACGACCCGCTCAACCACCTGAGCCACTGTCGCCCCAGTGGCTCAGAAATACCCGAATGACATTTTCTGCAGAGATTATGTTCTTTCCTCCATTTCAGTTCTGTGAAATCTTAACTTTTGGTTCTGTAAGCATCTTTACTGCTTCTATAGGGAGGCCATGGGCTAAATCACAGTTTAACCATGGCTATTGTCTATTGAAATGCTGGAAAAAAACTTTTTCTTTCACTCTGTCAATCTCTGGTGTTTCCTAAAGAAGAATCTGAGTTTTTCTTTTTTTCTGGATGGTGTCTCTGTTCAGACCAGAGGAGCTGCTCTGTTCATCATCGCCGTGATCTGCCTCCTCCTCTTCGACAACGACGACCTCATGTCCAAAATGGGAGATCACCGTATCCTTGGTTGCTGTCCTTCTGCCCAACGTTTCTGCTCGCTGACCTGTTAACCTTGACAGATGTCTCTGCAGCTGAAGGACATCACGACAGCGCTCTCACTCATTTTCTCTACACGGCCATCTCTTTTTTGGGCGTTGCGGATCATAAAGTACGGTTCTTTTGATTGTCTTGTAAAGCCAGCACAGGCTTTGCGTTGTGACGGTCCCATTCTCTGCTCCCTGTTAGGGTGGAGTCGTGCTTCTGGTGGTGTCTCTGTTCCTGAAGGTTGGCTTCCACACGGCTGCCAGGAAGTTGTCAGTGGAGATCGGAGGCTCCAAGCGTCTCTACGCCCTGGACAGCTTAGTTTCTGCCGTGGTGCTGCTCCCCTGGGTGATATTCCTGTCTGTAACCACAGAAGTGAGTAAACTAGGGGAGATGGGACTTAATTGGTCAGTTCAGCACGGCAATCCTTTAAGAGCATCCTTAAACAAGACGGCGTCAGAATAAACAATTCTTTTCTAAAACACTGGTTGAAGGGGTGGAGTTGGCTTTTGATGAGGAGGTCTCACTCAGTTTGATTTCATGAACTTTTCTCCTGTTTTTTGTGTTCACGACACTCTGGTTGTGCAGCTCTGGTCTTGTTGATGTATTCTTGAAGTGAGTAGCCGTCCAACTGAGCTTTAGGAGGTATTAATAGAGCGCGGACACTGTTGGAGCCCCAGAATTCGCCTATTCCTGAGGTTTTTCTTGGTGCCATCTTAACTTTTCTCTCTGCTGAGCTCCTGTGGCCTTTTCACACTTGATCAGAAATAGGGATCTATCACTGTATATGAGAACTGGACTGAGTCGGTGTCCCTTCCCCCATGGAAAATAATTGACTTCCAGTTCCAACCCAATGAAGTTAAAGCTAAAATCCCATCAGCTGTCACGCACCTAGGTGTGTGGCATTTGTTCTCTGCATTTGGCCCGTCCCATGGGGGAGCCGTGAGCTGCAGACACAACCGCGCTCGGGAACCATGTGGTGGTTTACCCCCCCCCCACTCCAACCCCTTCATGCTGAGTGTCAAGCGGGGGGGGGTTTGGGTCCCACTAAATCCAGGCCGAGTCTTTATGACTAGGCTACCTTCCGGTCACAGGGCGGACACTCTTCCATAAGGCCGCTGAGATGGGCGATTCAGTCAATTCAGTCACTATTTTTTGTGTGTTGGAACCAGAACTCGTCAGCGAGCAGCGATTGGTTTAGTCATTGCTGAATCATTGCTGCTATGGCAACCGCTCTTGCCAATCTGGAGCGAGCTTGTTGGAAGGCCACACCCCCTTGCACCTAAAAGCAGGTTCAGGAAAGTCTGTCCAACACTTTGTACGTTCTACATACTTTGATTGAGGCTTCTGATTGGTCAGTTTATAACTTGAATAACTTGCAATGAAAACAATATCTAAAACATTTTAGATGATCAAGAACATTTTAATAAAAGGTTTTAGAGCCAGAATGCTTATTCTGACAAATAGTAACTGCTTTTTATTTCTCAATAGTCTATGGATTTTTGGCTGCTTGGAACCAGTGGATGCTTCCTGTCTGGAACGCCAGGGGGGAGGGATTCACTCAGTCCAGTTCTTTTATACAGTGTAGTGAACACATGGCGATGTTGGGGCGGCAATGTAACTTTATGTGCAATTGTTTATTTCTGCTTCTCAAACCAGAGTAAAGTGGAGTCGTGGGCGTCGCTGGTCTTTCCGTTCGGGATGGTCATTTTCTCCGTCATGATCCTGGAGTTTTACGTGGAGGCCGTCTGCAGCGCAAAGATGGAGGCTCCCAGGTGTGCTCGCTACGGCACCTTCGCCCTCTTCTCCAGCGGAGTGCTGCTGGCCAACTTCTGGACCCACCCCCTCACGGATCAGATCCGCTCTATGAGCATCCCCCCCAAGCTCGTCAGCACTGAGCACGTGCTGTCCGGTGGAGTGATGGTCAGCGCCGTCTTCTTCCTTATGTGTAAGTGACAGGAAGTGACTCGGCCGTTTCTGCAGCGTGACCACATTCCAACCCAGCTGTGTGACCTCTCCACAGCCTCCAGCATTCTAGCAGCTCCCTCAAAGAAGGGGCAAAAAGGCACCTTGGTGGGGTACTCCCCTGAGGGAACGCCCCTGTATAACTTCATGGGGGACGCGCTGCAGCACACGTCCCAGTCGCTGCCGCGCTTCATCAAAGATTCGCTCAAGCAGATCCTGGAGGAGTACGACTCCAGGCAGATCTTCTACTTCCTGTGCCTGAATCTGGTACGTGTGTGTTTGTCAGGGGAAATACTTTTACAGCTTCTAGTTCAGGGGACATGGCAGTCATGGAACCGCATCTGCTTTCAGGCCTTCACCTTCGTGGAGCTGTTTTATGGCGTTTGGACCAACAGTCTGGGACTCATCTCTGACGGTTTCCACATGCTGTTTGACTGCTCCGCTCTGGTCCTGGGACTGTTCGCTGCCCTCATGACCCGCTGGAAAGCCACCAGGATCTTCTCCTATGGGTGCAGTCTCCTTCACTACGCGGGGCAGCAGCCCGTCAGCTGGAGCTCCCAGACTGACGGTCAAACTGTTTTCCAGGTTTGGTCGGGTGGAAATTCTCTCTGGGTTCATCAACGGGCTGTTCCTGATGGTCATCGCCTTCTTCGTGTTCATGGAGTCCGTCACGCGTTTGTTGGATCCTCCGAACATCAACACAGACATGCTGACGGTCAGTTTCGCCTAGCAGTTCAAAACAAAAATAAGAGTGAAGCCGTGAAACGGTCAGCAGTCCTTCACCGATCTACTTCAGGACTTGAACATAGTCAGAGTAGACGTTTGTCTAACATCATCAGGAGGAATGTTTTAGCTTTTAGCTGCATGAACCTTCCCCTCTGAAGGTCTTTGCTTCTATGGCATTGAAATCTAAAGCTACGTTCACAGAAATGCTGGTTCAAGCAGCCAGTTCCAATAAAAAGTCTACGTAAAGGCACATATATTTCCGTATCGGGCTTCTGCATTCCAGACTGACAAGACAGAACAGGCAGCCATTGAACACCAATCGGGCTCAGATTTGGTAGTAATGTAAAGATGATTGACCGTTTGAAAATTGATCATGGAGGAGAAATTAATAATTACGGTTTGTGCCCAGCTGGAAATATATGACATTAAGTCTTTCATATATCAGAATAGAGCCGTAAAAGAAAGTGAAAAAGCTTGCAGCAAAACTGCTTTTAATAAAGTGCCATCACAACCCCAAACCTAATATTAGTGGTGCAGCGAAAACAATATTGAAGCCGTACAGTTTGGTGCCAGATTCCAGTTCAGATGAGGAAAAACCAAGATGTACGTGGATCTATTTGTCTGCCTGTGGATACATCAGAATGGAGCTTGTGGCCCACCAACAGTAGCTTCTGCGCCACGACTACAGTCTTTTTCAATCTCATTTTTTGTTTGCTTCTGATTCACAACGATCAGAATAAAGCAAAACTCAAAGGAAGTTTAGATCTAAATGTACTTTATAAATGTCTTCCATCATCAGAAAAACACTACAACAACACCATTTTCATCAGAGTGGGTCTTTGAGGCCGCCGGTTCAGGAGCCTCCTTCAGCTCCTCCTGTCACTCACAGCTTTCTCTCTGCAGCCCGTGTCCGTCGGAGGCCTGCTGGTCAACCTGGTGGGGATCTGCGCTTTCAGTCACGCCCACTCCCACGGCGGTAAAAGCTGCCAATCACACGACCACGGCCACTCCCACGGAGAGCACGGACACTCCCATGGCGGGCATGGGCACGGCCACGCCCATGGCGGACACGGGCACGCCCATGGCTCTGTGACCGGAGGAATGAACGCCAACATGAGAGGTGAGTCTGAGACGCACGCCAGGAGACGGGACCCGGAGCCTAACGTCCTCATGTCCTCTGCAGGCGTCTTCCTCCACGTGCTGGCCGACACCCTGGGCAGCGTGGGCGTCATCATCTCCACCCTCCTGATCCGCCAGTTTGGGTGGTTGATAGCTGACCCCATATGCTCGCTCTTCATCGCCACTCTCATCTTCCTCAGTGTCATTCCCCTCCTGAAGGAAGCCTGTGAGGTTCTTCTTCTACGAACTCCTCCTGAGCATGAGAAGGAGCTCAATGGTGCTTTGGAAAAGGTGCGGAGTCACGGACTTCTCTTGTGGTTTTTGCCGTGGGGGGGGCAGAGCGAGGGTCGTCCTGCAGCTTTGGGATAACGTCCGCTCTCTGAGGTTGTTTTTGGAGGAACGTCTCCTGAAATCCCACGCTGACGTCTCTGCGGGAAGGAGGCGTTGAATTGTCGCCAGCTGACAACCAAGTTTTCCTCTTTCAGATCGATAAGCTTGAAGGAGTTTTGTCGCACAGAGACGCTCACTTCTGGAGACACTCTGCAAACATGGTGGCCGGCACCATCCACCTCCAGGTCATGTCAGACGTGGTGGAGCAGAGGATCACTCAGCAGGTCGGTCATTCTGACGTTTGGCTAAGACAAACCTGGATGTGTCGCTTTTCTAGCCAGATGACCCCACTCCCAATGTCAACGTGCCTCCAGGAGGCACCTGGACCCCACAAGATGGCCCAAGGGCTTAAACTGACCCTCTCTTCCTTTAGGTGACGGCCCTCCTGAAAGACGCGGGGGTGAACAATCTGTCGGTGCAGGTGGAGAAGGAAGCCTACTTCCAGCACATGTCAGGCCTCAGCTCTGGGTTCCACGAAGTCCTGGCGATGACTCAGCAGATGGAGTCCATGAAATACCCGAGTGACGGCACGTGCATCATGTAGCTTCAGTCAGACGGACCAAACGGGAAAATGGCGTCTCTGAGAGACCGCCGCGTGTACAGAGGACGTTTGTGGAAAAATAAATCTTCTTTTGTTCCATTCGTCTCTGCTGCAGATTAGCCTCCACGTCTTTGGGTTCGGTCACTGCGGGATCCGTTGCTCATCCAGAAAGAAACGTAGGGAATAAGAGAGAGAGATTACAGTTAGGCTTGCAGGCAGGGGGCGGGGCCATCATTTTCTGAAAATGTCATGTATGACCATAGACGAAGAGAACTAAACTGAGTGTGACGTCACCCTTAGAAAATGCTTTACTTCCGGCTCCAACCACGTAAAGTCAATTCAACCGCCGTTTTTTGGAAAATGGACACGCCGTTTGAAGCTGGACAATATCGTTAAGCAACGATTGGTCTGAATGAATCCAGGTCAGTGTTTCTCTGGCAACCACTCCCACCAAACAGGAGTGAGCTTGTTGGAAGGCCACACCCCTACCACAGTCTCTGACGTTTTAAACGTTGGACTTGGCCAATCAGATGCAGTGAGGGGGTATAGCTTGAACTACAGAGAAAAATTAAAGCAGCGGGTGGCGTTGTATGGGCCGCGGGCGCTACCTGCCCTCCCCACCGCCTCCTGACCTTCCCTCAATGGCTTAGTGCCTTCTAAACGCCCTTCACTCTCCCTTTCTGCCCTTGCCACCCTGTGGAGAGCTGCCTGTGACAAATTCATGAAAAATGTTGGCTTTTCTGTTGGTTTTTTATCCCCATAGCAACCATTCTTTGTGTCTGTCATCCGGAGTTGACAGACGGGTCCATAGCATCATTTTTACAAGATTTGGGTTTCAAAGGCAGCTGAGGTTTTTAGTTAGCCACATCCGCATTCTTAAAACGATCATATAGAATGTTATTTCATTCAGCCTGAGCCAACTATCCATCCATCCATCTTCCTCCGCTTATCCGGGACCGGGTCGCGGGGGCAGCAGTCTAAGCAGAGATGCCCAGACTTCCCTCGCCCCAGCCACTTCCTCCAGCTCCTCTGGGGGAACCCCGAGGCGTTCCCAGGCCAGCCGAGAGACGGAACACCTCTCCAGGGATGCGTCCAGGAGGCATCCGGACTAGATGCCCGAGCCACCTCAACTGGCTCCTTTTGATGTGGAGGAGAAGCGGCTCTACTCCGAGCTCTCCACGGGTGGCCGAGCTTCTCACCATATCTCTAAGGGAGCGCCCCGCCACCCTACGGAGGAAGCACATTTCAGCCGCTCGTTCTTTCGGTGATGACCCATAGCTCATGACCATAGGTGAGTATTGGAACAAAGATCGACCTGTAAATTGAGAGCTTTGCTTTTCGGCTCAGCTCTCTTCACAACGGACCGATACAGCGACCGCATAACTACGGACGCCGCTCCGATCCGCCTGTCAATCTCACGCTCCGGTCTTCCCTCACTCGTGAACAAGACCCCCAGATATTTAAACTCCTCCACCTGGGGTAAGGATACTCCACCCACGGAGAGATGGCAAGCTACCTTTCTCCGGTCTCCTGAGCCAACTATTCATGAATCAAATAGTTGTGCACAATATTCTGGTAAAAATTGTGAGAGCAGTAGGGGAACGCCACTTTTTCCAACTTGCCGTGCTAACGCCATTCAAAATCTACAACTTCCACTATTTTCCCCAAGCAGCTTCCCAATGATGCCCGAGGCGATACTTTGAATTTCCTAGGAGGGGTTTGAATTTGTACCTAAAGGTAGTTGTTTTTTAAGGGAAATGCAAGATGGTGGCCTGTTCTTGAGGTCAAAGGTCAACAAAACTTCGATTCTGTTTGAAGACTTAAGCTGGTGGCATGTGTGTGAATGTTCACAAAAATCTCTTAAGGAATTTTTTTTCCCCATCGTGCAAAAATGCCACAAAATGGCCACCAAGCTGTAGGTCTCTGACCATCCCATAATAGTTTTCAAAAGGTGTGTGCAAAATTTTGATGATTTTTTGAGTATGTGGTTAAGGTGAAATTTGCACTTAAAGGTGCAGTAAGAAAGAAGATTTGCAAAAACAATTTGGTCCTTGCTTTCCAGGACGGATTCAGGGAAAAAAAGAAAAAAGGAATCAGAGCAAGAACGATTACTCTGACAGATGGAATCAAGAGAGGTCATTCAGTCCACTCCAGGGGCCTCGTTTATAAAACTTTGCGTAGGATTTGCGTCAGAAATGGCGTACGGATGAAACATAGGACGTGCGTACGCACAGAAATATTCAGATTTATAAAACCGTGCGCACGCACATTCTACGCATCTTTCCCTTAATAAATCACAACCAATTCTAAATGCAGCGCAGCATTTGCGGCTTCATGACACGCCCATAGTTGCCCATAAATAGTCCGTGAAACGCCCACAAATTAATATTCATGTCTTGCTAAACCATGGCAAACACAGAGAGGAAATAAAAAAAAAACGTAACTTCATTCAATGTGAAGTAGAAGTTATCGTTGGCGAGGTGGAAAAGAGGAGAAAAGTGTTGTTTGGAGGGCACAGTGTGGGCATTACTAATGCCAAAAAGGCACGTGAGCGGCAAACGGTGGCAGACACCGTGAATGCTGCAGCCTCACAACCTCGGACCGTGGCCGAAATAAAAAAGAAATGAAAGAAATGATCGGACATCAAAGTCGAGGCAAAAAAACGTCTAGCGCTGCATCGGCAGAGTGTGTCTGCCACGGGGGGGGGGGGGGGGGGGACACCGGAGCTGACCCCTCTTGATGAGAGACTGGCGGCTATTATTGGGGAATCCCTATTAAGTCCCCCTCATGCGTCCCCCCCCCTCCGTCACTCGGTGACTGTGGTGACTGAGGCGGAGGGGGACGCCGACGCGCCAGGTGACACAGGTGAGACGAGAAATAATTAAAATGAATGCAGTCAAGTCACATGTATGCAGGCTACACCATTACAGATTATTAATATAGAACAATTTTATTTTAGTTGCTGGGTGTTCCAGCGGGGCCAGTGGTTACGATGCTGCAGCTGAGCAGCCGTCTGGCCCCAGCGTCTCCACGGCACGCGGCTCTCAACCCTCCAGCAGTGGACGTGTCCTCACCGATGCAGTCCTTGAAATGCAGAGGGAAGTCAGTAGTTCAATCAGAGAGGTGGCCAAGGAGTTGGGCGAAATCAAGACCGCCCTGACTGAAATAAACTGCACGATGAGGGAATTCTTGAATAAATAATATTTTCCACACATTTTGTTGTTCTTTACAAGCGACGCATCACTTCCAAACGCTGGCGCACAGCAGCAGCATTTGGCTCAAATGCGTGGGGATGGGGTTCAGGGTCGGGGCCAACACAGCAATCGGCGCCAGGGGGTAAAGGCACGTTTTTAAGCTGTGCCACATTGTGTAGTACAACACATGCCAGCACGATTTGGCACACACTGTCACTTTCACGTGTTCCTTCCATCTGCCGACGGTGTCGCCGTTTCTCATTTCACCCGTTTTTGTGCGTACGCCTGGGTCAGAGCTTGCGTGGAGGACCGCACATTTTCCCGTCAAGTTTGCTTTTTATAAATCTCAACTATTGCGTAGAGAGTGGCGTACGCCTTCTTTTGTGCGTACGCAACGTTTATAAATGAGGCCCCAGGACCAAATCCAGAAAAACTGCCTGTATCTGAAGAATAAAGTCTGATAGTTTGCCCCAGAAAAAAGAAAAAAAGACCAAATTCAGTTGTTTTGATGGACTGAATGAGTTTTTTATTAAAGAAAACATAAAAGTCATGAGAGAAGGAAGGAGTCTTCCTCTTTTGCTGTTTTCAAACGGTCATGGTGGTTACCGGGTAAATCTAACAAGCAGAGTAAGCAGAGAAAAAGGACAAACGTGAAATTACAGTAATTCGGTTTGGTGTGTATGAATCCCCCCCCCCCCCCAAAAAAAAAGGCGGTGCTGTGAATGGAGAGGACGACTGCTGTTTCCACTGATGGATTCGATTCCAGCTCAGGTGTGTCTTTCTCTGGGAGCCCCCCCCCCCCCTTCGACCTCCGCCTCCCAAAGCATCGGCTGCCTCAGAACCAGAGTCATGTAGAAGAACTTTATTGGAGCGTGAATCTAATGCAAATGGATGTGAGGAGAGCTGCTGAAGAGGAAAGCTCCCTCAGGAGGCAACAACACCAAGTTGTTCTGTCCAACTGTGGGGATGGGGGGGGGGTGTATCCTCCTCCTAATGGATCTCATTGGAGATCACTGTGCTGGCCTTCACCTGCTTGTCTGCAGAGAGAACAGAAGTAGAAGTGTCAGGGTCATGTGTCATGCTTCCTTCACAACGATCAGAAACGTCGATGACCTGGGCATGGCCCCCCCTGCAGGATGATGTCATCAATAGCAATGTCACTCCTCACAGAAGACCCCCGGGTCGCCTCAAATAAAATCTGGTGCAGACAGAAAACCCGAGTTAGTTCAGAAAAGGTCAGGAGGTGAACAGAAGCTGAAAGGAAAACCAGTCAAACATGATGATGTTGTGAGGAAGACTCAGACCTTCTTCAGCCCTTTAAACTTCATGCTTTCAGATGTTTCAACCATTTAGCAGGTTCTCCTTTGGCTTTTCCCATTTTCACAATTTTTGACACCCTTGTGCTATCCAAGGCACTTTAACGTTGGGAGTTGGGTCATCTAGACCCACTAGACAGTGCACCGAAACTTTTTTCTTCAATGATTTATGATCTTCACTGGTGTCCATGGATTACATGAAATCTTTCCACCTTTATCATGGTAGGGAGAACACGTCAATGTAAGGGTGGGGTCATCTAAGATAGCAAAAGGGTTAAAATTAGTCATTCATTCTGCCTTTTTCTTGTCAAGTCCTCTGTTCCTTAATCAAATATTTAAAATGTTCTTGACCAGAGATCACTTGACCCTTGTGCTATCTTAGATGACCCCACCGTTACACTGATGTTCTCCCTACCATGACAAAGGTGATGAAAGGTGCAAAGATTAACAAATCATTGAAGAAAAAAAGTTCAGCGCACTGTCTAGTGGGTCTAGATGACCCAACTCCCAATGGTAAAGTGCCTAGGATAGCACAAGGGTTACACATATTTGACAAGGTGGTTCTGATATAAAGACGTTCATTTGTGTTGCTGGTTACTTAACTTTAGGTTTCAAGGCAAGGCTGGAGCAGCATTTGTTCCAACAGGATTTAGCACTCCAGGTCACTGAACTGCTACTGATTTTGTTGTTTTGCTCACTTAAAAAGAAATTGACCATCTGTCATCCTAATGGTAGATTCATTTGAATAGTGAGAGATAGAAAAATCAAGAAATCCACGTCATATAAAGTCTTTAAAGTTATTTGCATTTCATTGGGGGAAATAAGTATTTGGTCCTCAATAAAGTTCAGTTAGACTCTCCTGATCAACCTGTCACTTGAATTGAAGAAACCTGTTTGAACTAATCACCTGTAGAAAAGACACCTGTCCACAGAATCAGTCCAACCGTCAGACTCCAAACCCTCAAACATGGAAAGACTAAAGAGCTTTCAGTGGATTTAAGGGAGAAGCTTGTAGACCTGCACAAGACCGGAATGAACTCCAAAACCATCAGCAAGAACCTGGAGGTTAAGGGGACAACTGTTGGTGCAACATGACCATCAATCCATCTTTAGGTCTGGGGATCCAAACCAGATCTGACCTGGTGAGGTTTCCATGATCACGAGAACAGTGAGAAATCGGCCTAAAACAACAGGGCAGGAGTTGGTTGATGATCTCTCAGCAGCTGGAACCACAGTTACCAAGAACACCATTGGAAAACTGTACAATCATTTAGCAATTTTTTAGAGCTTGCAAAGAAAACACATTTGCAGGCCTCCTTGAAGTTTAGCAATGAACACCTTCATGATTAGAGGGTGATTGGGAGAAGGTGCTGTGGTCAGATGAGACCAAAACTGAGCTCTTTTGCATCAACTCAACCCGTCGTGTTTAGAGGAAGAGAAATGCTGCCAATGTCCCCAACAACACCATCCTAACTGTCGAGCATGGAGGTGGAAACATTATGATTTGCCTTTTCTGCACAGGGCTATTTCACTGTGTAGATGGGCGGAGACATGTACCATCAAATCCTAAGTGAGAACCTCCGTCCCTCCACCAGGAGGCTTAAAATTGGTGGTGGATGGTTCTTTCAACAGGTTAATGACCCAAAACAATCAGCCAAGGCCACCAAGGCATGGCTGAAGAAGCATATCAAGGTCATGGATTGGTTTAGCCTCTGGACCTCAATTCTTTAGAAAGCCTCTGGAGGGAGCTGAAGCTCAGAGTCTTTATGAATGGAAACTTTATAAAGTCACTTTCTTGGTTTTCTTTGGGATTTTCTATCTCTTACTGTTCAAATGAACAAATGCCAGACTGTCAGTTTCTCTTTAAGTTTTCCTCTGTAATTAAAGTTAGAATATTGAAGCATGCAGCTCTACGGGTCTGTGCTCATAGCTTTCTGCTGATTCTGGAAAAGCTTTTCAGCAGCTGCGTCTGAACCCTAAATAGCTATTGTTTGTTTTTTTTAATTTTTTTATTTAGTCTGACCTCCGTCCTCTGGTCTCCTTATGAAAGCCTGGATGGAGCAAAAACCCGAAAAGAGTCTTGTCTGAAATTCACAAACTTTTCTGTTCTACAGCTGATCAAGCAGGGCTGCCTTGCCTGGTGGGGTCTGTCCCACTGGTACTGCACTTGACCCCTCAGCCAGGCGACGCTCTGCTCCCCACTCTGTTGCCATAGCAACGCCTCCTGGCCTTCTCCGTTGAGGAGGACTCTGAGTTCACCCGTGCCTGAGCCATACATGTGGTAGAAGAACTGCAGACACTGAGGGCCCCGCCCCCCCCGGACCGACCGGGACAGCAGCCGTGCACTCTGTCCGGGCAGCATGGGCGACGCCTCCATGTGCAGGTAGTATCCTGTGAGAGATGGGAGGAGCTTTCTGCAAATAGGTCTTAATGGTTAAATGTGAGGAGCACAGGTGCATCTGATTTATCAGAATATCAGTTATTCCACTCAAAAAGCCAATCTGCTTTGATCCACTACAAAAAGAGGACTAGATCTCCTGCATCAGTGCATCATGACCTGGAGGCTCTGCTGAGATGTTCATGAACCCATGGCTCCTCTAATAGAGACATTCAGCTCTTCTGTGCCCTAGTGTCTCCTCTTCACCAAACTCCACAGATCTTCAGTTCTCATGACCACGCTCTTGTAGATCCAGATGATGGTTAACCAAGCAGGAACTTCTGCAGGTGAGTTAGTGTAACTCCACCTCTTCTTCCTTTTAATCTTGAATTCACTCGCTATATTAATTGAAATTTAAAACATTTTGATTTTGAAGTTGATCTATTGTCTGATTTGAATCAACTTTTTGCTGATATTCTGCTGAAATGGATGCACCTGTGCTGCATGAGCTGCAGATGCAGGATGGATTCCTCACCCAAGCCACTGGTGTGGTCCGCTCTGGGCCCAGTGTAGGATGTGGGGGTGGGTCCTCTTCTCCTCTGCCAGTCAGCAGCATCTTTCTCCTTCTCCTGGGAATAACCACACAGTCCTGCTTCGAAGTCGCAGTGTCCTGGAGGGGGCGGCGACGACAAACCTGAGGGGGGGGGAAATGAAAACCAACTCAAAAAAACATAAAAAAGGTGTTCCTCAGGGCGCTCACAGGAGAGGAGCTGTCACCTGCCGTCAGCTCGCAGTCTCCCAGACTCATGCTGATGTCGTCCAGAGCCACAGAGCCGCAGTCCCAGAAGCTCCTGCAGGTGCTGACGAAGGCCACCTGAACAGCAGAGTGAGACCATCAGCTGCAGAGCAGGTCTGCTCCACTACACCACAGCATCTAACCTCTAGCGCTTAAAATCACAGTCCTATGCACACACACACATTCACACACTGATGGCGGCTCTGCTGCCACACAAGGCGCCAGCCTGTAACCACCAGGAGAAATGTGAGGTTCAGTGTTTTGCCCAAGGACACTTCAACACATGGGAGGACAAAAAAGGGAACCAAGCCTGCAACCTTCCAATCAGAGGTCAACCGCTCAACAACCATTCTGGTTGACTGCAAGCAGCTTCTGTGTCCATGTGAGCTAAATGAGATCAAGGTTTGAGAGGGAAACTACGGTGGCCCTGAAGTGCAAATCTCACCAACAAATCACCTCAAAGCCAAAACATGATAAAGATCATGATGACAATTAAAAAAGCAAAACAAGTAATAAAAAATAACATTACATTTTAGATATCAAATCCCAATTCCAGAAACCAAAACACAACAAAAAAAAGAAAGAAAAGAAATGACATAAAAATAAAAGGTTTCAGAAACGTTTTGACCACCGATCGTTCCCGTCAGATTTCTGGATGGATTCGATTCCAAGGGTGCGATTCCCATCAGAGTCATTAAGTTGATTTATTGTATTATTATATTTGATGGGTTAAAATCTGATAATAATCCCTACCACTGCAGTGTGAAGCGCAACCTCAGCCACTCTCTGAATGTAAGGCACCAAAGCGTCATAGCGACAGACAGAAAGGTTGTGCAGACGGTCATCAGCACAGCCCGGAAAATCATTGGCTGCCCCCCCCCCCCCCCCCCCTTGAGACCATCTCAAAATCATGCTGCCAAAAAAGAAGGACAGACCTCACCCACCTTATCCATCACCTGTTAAACCTGTAAAACAAGTGCACTGCACGTTTATTATTATTTTATCTCCTACAGTGTGACTTTGTATTTTATTGCCCAGTGCATTGCTGCTGGTAGACCATCTGCAATCAAAATAAAGTCTTTGAATCTTGAATTAAGAAAGAGAGTTTAATTAGAGTCATGGAGGAACTGCTAGACACTTGTAGCTCTCAATAAACCCACAGTTAATGTGTGTAAATAAAATGTCTTAAATCAAGGTTGTGTCTGTAAAGTTTGGATGTGTGAAAGACTTTTTGGCTTCCTGCCATGTTTCTGGGAACAGAAAAGAAAAGCCAGACTTTGATGTTTTTGCTCTGTTGTTAAGAATTCCAACTGAAATTCTCATTGGTTACCATTTTGGCACATCCTATCCCCGTGCCCCCTGTAACTAAGTTGATCTTTGTTCAGATGAGACTCCATCAGCCCTCACTCGCCTTGGCAGACTTTGACGTCTGGAAGCTGACGTCTGCTGCGATCCAGATCCCTCTGGACTTCTCCCCCTGAGTCCAGATCTGCTCCTGGACCCCGCTGTGCTGCTGCAGATAAACAGCTAAAGCCTGGTCCGTCTGGTTGAAGCCTGCAGAGGACAAAGACATTTTAGATCAACCGACTCTGTGGATCCCACCAAGCAATAGACACAAAGATCAAGATCCAGGGCCATGCCTCACCTCTCAGCGAAAAGAAGAATCTGAGGCAGTACTTCATGTTCCCAGCCAGAGTTGGACCCAGTACTCGGCTCACGTATGTGGAGCGCGGGCCAAACCGGGAATGGGCCAGCAGGAACGACCCTGGAGGAAGAGGGCGGCTTTTATATGGGTGCAAACCTCTTCCCCTTTGCTGCACGTGAACGTCTGGTCTGTTTGTTTCCACCAGCTCCCAGCAGACTCATACCTGCCCCTGTGGTGTGGTCTCCATTCCTGAAGACGTTGGGCTTCACGGACACCACCTTCCACGATGACCCTGGCTCTTGTGTGTAGCGGCAGAGACCCGACTCAAAGTCACAGTTGGCGATGGAAGGGTCGAAGGTCGGCTCTGCAGAGGAAACAGTAGCAGGATGAGGAGAAAAACATGGAGGAGACGGTGTGCAGATTCGGATGCTCACCTGTGTCTGTGCTGCAAAACTCTGGAGAGAAGGAGATGTCATCAAGCGCAATGTGCCCCCCAGTCTGACTGTTGAAGCCCACTTCAAAGACGACCTTAAGGTTCAGACACATGCAGAAACCCCAGTACATCCTAAAGTGATCTTTGTTCAAAAAATAGACCTGCTTGATTTTTAGTGAAACTGGAACCTTTATTTGAATCAGTTGTTTGTTATAGTGAATTGTATGCTAGGTTGGGTAGTACAGAGGGCGAGACTGACCTATACTGATTAGCAAGGCAGCGAGACCAAGACGGGAAGGACATGCAGCAGTTCAGGGTGACTGACAGGTGTCAGTGGTGTAATGGAGATGGAGAGAAGACTTGGAAGAGTTCATGAATGAAGAGAAGAGAAGAGAACAAAGAATAGAAGAGGTGACCGTTGGGGAGCAGCAATAACAAAGATTAGTAAATAAGGACAGATGTTGAATCACTTCCATAGGATACATTTTTATGAGGGAAAAAGCATGTAGAAATGCAGTGAAGATCACAAATCATTGAAGAAAAAAGGTTCAGTGCACTGTCTAGTGGTAGATGACCCAACTCCCAATGTTAAAGTGCTTAGGATAGAACAAGGGTTACAGATCTGAAACAAATTTTGAGCAACACACACTTATTTTAAGAATTATTTCTAATAACCAGAGCAACATACTGTACCTAATTCTGAGTGTTTACAACCAGTTTACAAATCATACCAGAAAAAATCCTGTTAGTTACAGTGGCAGATTTTTTTACATAAAGTCCCACTCCGGTCATCTTTTGATCTCTGGTAAAAGCCTTCTTTTAATCATGACAATGTCCTTTTTAGCCAAAATCAAATCAAAAATGCCACAAGAACATGCTAAGAAAAACAAAAACACAAGTTTAATGAAGTTGGCCTTTCAACCAAAGGAAACATCTCAATGCTTTTAAACTTATTTCCAAAAGGACATTTTTTTCAGAACAGATCCAACATCAGATGAGGGCTTGAAGGTTTTCTCCTGATCTCAGTGATGCTGAAAGTTCTAGCAGTGTGGCACCAAAACTGCTTCTTTTGTTGGCTAAACTCAGATCCATGGTCCTCACCTGCACCGAGTACGGAGCCTTGAGGTCCACCTGCACGGGGATCCATTCTCCAAGAGCCTCAGCCCACTCTTCCTGGTCCTCTGATCCCGCCCTCCACAGCTCCTGGTACTGACCCAGACGGTCGCGGGTGTAAACAGAGAATAGGTTCCCTTCCCCCTCGTTACGCTGGTACTGAAAGGTCAAACACCCAGACATTGGCACTGTCGTCATGGGAGACGCAAGTTTGGCCACCTCAACGAAGGTCCTGGCGTGGCCAGAGTCCACGTACATGAAGTGACCTGAGAAGGAGCAGAACTCCATTGGTCTCGGTTCTGGTGGTAGCAGAGCCAACATCTCCAGAACATCACTTTTTTACCTGATCCCCTGAGATCGACAGGACTTTTTAACGTGAAGGAAATGTTTAAAGAAAACACAATGGGGTTGTAAGTGAAGCACATGTTGTCAAACACAAAGAACTCAGTTTCCTGCTTAGGTCAAAGGTTAACCTGGACAGGAAATAGCTTTTCAGTGACCATAATTCATGATGAAGATGCTCCTCATCCCCCCTTAGAGGATTAGAGTGGGGAGGTGCTAAGAAGCTATTCAGAATTGATTCAGGAACACCTGTGCAGCAGCGTCCCTCACCCGTCTTGTTGTGGTAGGTGTGGTCATAGGGCATGTTGTTGTGCAGCAGCTGGATCTTGCCTCCCCCCACGTACCAGTTCACGTTTGCGTTCCACTGGTTCTTGTAGCCACACAGGTGGGGCTGCTCAAAATCACAGTCTGGGGAGACACAGAGTGCAGCCTGTCAGCATGCATGTGTAGCGTCTGGGGAGGGGGGCAGTAAAGATACCGGAGAGGTCACTGACCCAGGCAGTATCCAGGGCTGATGTGGATCTCAAAAATGGCCACGCTGCTTCCAGCTCTGAGCTCAGGTCTGCCTTCCATGACGAGCTGAGCACAGAAACACAAAGCCACTCTGTTTATTTGAAGAGGGGCCGACTTGGGGGGGGGCGCTCAAAGAGCCAGTTCCGCCCCTCCATGTAGCATAAACACACGCTACACGACTCCCAGTGTTTGGAGGCTGATGCCAACGCTTCATGCTGGCCCAGTGGATTTAAGGCCGTCCTGCTTCAGCTGCATCCCTCACATCTGTTCATCCCAGTTTACAGAAGGGCTGGGATTTTTAAACAAACCAGTAAGAAACCTTCCACACACTTCCACCTTTGAACAGAATCATAGCTTTTTTTCTTCTTTTCCACTTCATTATTAGGACGACCTTCAGTCCATTCAGTCCATGTGATGCTCTAACTGGAACATCAGTAATTCTGTTCTGGAGGCAAACGTGGGACAGCGCCACTGTAATTTCCTCCAACAAAAAGCTCTCTACCGGCTGGAAGCATCCATCCACACTGCTGTCCCTCCTTCCCTCCCCCTCCTCCCCTGGCAGTAAGTCAGAGCACTTTGATGCTTTCTCAGCACCTGAAACTGTGACCTTTCCTTAATCCACCCTTGTTATTGGAGAGCACGCTTTTTTGCTCCAAGGTGGAAAAGGATCAACCTCCTAAAGTTCACTGGGTCCAGAAATTTTGCAATAGGAATTTAGAAAGAAAATCCAAGAGAGCCAAATTATGCTTTATCAAAGAGCCGACAGTCCATCTAAAACGGGGAGGGGGGGAGGGGGGGCAATTATGTCTAATGAAGTATGGGTAAATTGAGGGTCATCAAAAAGAGCTAAAGAAAAAATAAATATATATTTTAAATATTTCCATCAGCCAGGAAGTATGACACTTCACTGACGTGAAACATCCTCTAATTAATACATGAGTGCGCACATGTGTGTTCAACTAAAGGAGTTGTGTGCTGCTTGCAGATCTGGAGATTTTCTTCCTCCTAAACTTCAGAAAGGACCGAGCGTTCAGCGTCAGACCCCTAACTGTGGATGCAGCAGCCAAAGGGCCTCATTTTTTCTCCACTGGCCCAAAGTCAGTCACTCAAAAAGAACACATGGAAGGTTTCTGTTGTCGGCACACCCTGCCCCGCTATGCCGTTGACATGACAACTACAAACACAAACAGGTCCAGTTAAACAAGCTATTGAAGGGAAATTGACAGAGAAACCTTTTATCGTGTAGTAATCGTCCATACTCATCTAAATGTATTAATGTAATTCAAAATAATTGTCTGATTCCCTTTAAAATCAGCTTTTCATAATAACTATGTATTTAAGTGCACAAATATGTAAATTTGTAATTACGATTTTATAACACTTGATTTTATTCAAGAAACAGTAAAATTTATATCTACATCCACCTGCCGCTTTATTAGGAACACACTGCTAGTACCGGGTTGGATGCCCTTTTACTTTCAGAACTGTTTTAATCATTGGTGGCATAGATTCAACAAGGTACTGCAAACATTCTTCAGAGAGTTTGGTCCATGCTGACATGACAGCATCATGCAGTCGCTGCAGATTTGTCAGCTGCATGTCCATGATGCTAATCTCCTGTTCCACCACATCCCATTGGTGATCTAGATCTGGTCACTGGAGGCCATTTGAGTCCAGAGAACTCGTCATGTTCAAAAAACCAGTCTGAGATAATTCCAGGCTTATAATATGGCGTCTTATCCTGCTGGAAGTAGCCATCAGAAGATGGTACACTGTGGTCATAAAGGGATGGACATGGTCAGGAACCATATTCAGGTAGGCTGTGGCGTGGAACCATGCTCAAAGGGGCCTAAAGTGTGCCAAGAAAATATTCCCCACACCATGACACTACCACCACCAGCCTGAACCGTTGATACAAGACAGGATGGATCCATAGTTAATGTTGTTGATGCCAAATTCTGGCCCTAGCATCTGAATGTCGCAGCAGAAATGGAGACTCATCAGATCAGACAACGTTTTTCCATCTTCTGTTGTCCAGTTTTGGTGAGTCTGTATGAATTGTAACCTCAGATTCCTGTTCTTAGTTCACAGGAGTTGCACCCGGTGTGGTCTTCTGCTGCTGTAGCCCATCTGCCTTAAGGTTGGACGTGTTGTGTGTTCAGAGACGCTCTTCTGCACACCTCGGTTAGAACCAGTGGTTTTGAGTTTGTGTTGCCTTTCTATCAGCTGGAACCAGTCTGGACATTCTCCTCTGACCTCTGGCATCAACAAGGCATTTATGCCCACAGAACTGTGCTGTTCACTGGATATTAACTCTTTTTCTTATCATTCTCTGTAAACTCTAGAGATGGTTGTGGGTGAAAATCTCAGTAGATCAGCAGTTTCTGAAATACTCAGACAGCCCTTCTGGCACCAACAACCATGCCACATTCAAAGTCACCGCAATCTACTTTCTTCTCCATTCTGATGCTCAATTTGGACCGCAGCAGATCGTCTTGACCATGTCTACATGCCTTAATGCATGGAGTTGCTGCAATGTGACGAAAGCAGGAAGAAGGAGAAAAACAGAGAGTCCTGCTTGTCCTTATGTATGGATAAGCACCCACTGCTCCTCACCCAGCAGACATTTTCATATTTTTTCATAATTCCTGCTTCCTCAGATTTATGCTGTGAATGTGTGGCAGTAAAACTAGATCAGACCAGGTTTGGTAAGACCAGGTAAAATCATGGTTAGAGTTAGCATCATAGTGTTTCTAATGTTTTTACAATCTTTAAACTTTTACCTTAGATTAAGCGTAGCCAATGTTTACCCCCCGATAGTATAATATGAACAAACACAGATGCTGTTAGCCAAGATTGAAACCTTTGCAGATCCTCAGACACTTTCCTTCCTCTTCTTCTACGCTGGTTTATCACAGATGATATCTTCTCAGTCATTTTACCCTGTAAGGCTCCGTAGTGTGCGGCAGATCCACACTGGAGATGACCCAGCTTTCAGAGGGGGTCTGGCTGCTCCACAGCGGCTTGTCCAAGCCGTCTCCCGCAGAGCGGCGCAGGACCTCCAGGCTCCCCGACTCTGTGATCTGGTAGACAAGCCTCAGGCAGCTCCATTCCTCCTGCTCAAGAACCGGACTGATCAGGGTTCCCATGATCTCTGTCGTTGGTTCTGCACCCTGACCTGAGCCGAGGTCCAGGCTAGCGCTCGATTCTGCCTCCACTGCAACGAAATATCCTAAAAAGATCGAGACACGAGATAAAGAAACTTTTCACCACAATGCAGAAAACAAAACAAAAAAACAATCAACACTTAACATCCATCCAGAATGTATCTGGTAACACAGCTAAGAATTACTGAAGCTCCTCCTACTACATACAGAGCACTTTAGTGTAATAAAAATGCATGCATATATGTATGGATTCATATTTATAGGGTTCACACAGCCCATTTCAGGTTAGAGACAGTTATAAAATAAAAGCACATCTGAATGAAAATGGCACTTAGGGACACCACAGGGGCGTAATTAGACCTAAGAACCACTATAATCTGTGAGCCGTGACCTGACACACGTGATCTGACAGAGCCTTTGTTTACAGAAAACATAACCGGAGCTCACTTTTCTCGCCAAGATTTCAAATGAAAGCAGAATTTTTTTATGACCATGAAGAAAAACGGACCAAAACCTGCATCTCTCATCTAGTCCTGAATGCCCCAGTGAAGCATGGAGGTGGTGGTTGTAACCCTCAGAAAAGAGTAGTCTGTTTAAGTGTACTACAAGTATGTAAAAGAGAGACAGTATACATAACCCTTGTGCTATCTTAGATGACCCCACCCTTACATTGACGTGTTCTCCCTACCATGACAAAGGTGGATAAAGGTGGAAAGATTTCATGTAATCCATGGACACCAGTGAAGATCACAAATCATTGAAGAAAAAAGGTTCAGTGCTCTGTCTAGTGGGTCTAGATGACCCAACTCCCAACGTTAAAGTGTCTAGGATAGCACAAGGGTAAAACTTTGCTTTTACTATCCATATATTGCAAACTGAAAATGTTCCAATTTAGTTTGAAAATGTATTCAGTTAATATACCTCCTACACTACACATACATGGTCCATAGTATACATATACTCATATATAGTATACTAAAGAAAAAAACTTTAAATGTACTACTTTTTGCTCAGAGGAATGTAGTTTTTTTAAAGGGTGGAGGTAAGACCTGGAATCCAATCTTTTAGCAATCTGAGAGAGGCCAAGTTCAGGAGCAGGTCTGAGGAGGACTTCCAGGCCCTGCAGCCTCTTCATCAGACTGGAGTTTTCTTTTTAACAATGTGGATTTTTTGATAAAGCCAGTTCAGTTGGCTCAGGAAGTTTATAAGTTCAACAAAGTCCTTCGTATCTCTTTGGGAAAAGCGTTAAAAACAAAGTAAAAGTCTTCAGGGCAGAACAAATCACCAACATGATAAAAGAGTAAATCCAATCTTATTAGTTTCTTTTTTTCATATTGAAGAGGCACTTTGGATGGGAAATGTTGTGCATTCCTTCGTGGACTCTTTCCCGTTCTTTATTATACGTTTCTGTGGAAAGCCCTACGGCACAAATGCTGTGACCTCATATGACCCACAAATACTCACTTTCCAGACTTAAATTTGTTTTATTAAAAATGTCTTCCTTTAAATAACAAACATTATTCCTGCTTTGTGTGTGAAAATAAATATTTGATGCTTAAATTCATGACACCGTGTTCATGAAATGAGTCACCTGACCTTCCGTCTTTAGGAGGAAACATGACTTCACTTCTCTTGCTTGCTCATAATGAGGCACCTCTAACTCAGCAGGACACAGCGGTGAAGAACATCACAAACACTTCACCTTCAAACACACCAGAGTGGATTCTGACTGGTTTGACTAAAGAAAATGTGGACTGGACTAGCCAATTGGTTAAGTGGTGGAGTGTAAGTCCTGGAATTCAGAGATTCTAAAAGTGGGACTCAACTCCAATTGAGCCCTCAAGAAGCCCTCAATGGTGCCTCTGCATTGAGGGCTTCTGGTCTCCAATCCTCAGGGCCCACCAACCTGAATGTTTTCCAGTTTACCTGCGTAAACACACCTGTCTTAGCTCATCACCGACCTCTGCAGAGGCTGGATGGTGACCGTCATTATAGAGCAGGGGTTCTCAAAGTTTTTGTACCAAATTAGGAACTCACCATTACACTGAGGGCCAATTTTGGTGAACAAAGTTGATAAACCGAAAAAGTTGTTTTTAAAAACTTTAATGACCAAGTGTCATGTGTACAGTTAACCAGAACCGCCAGATGTTTTCGGAGATGTTTCTGCCCAGATCTTCTAGTAGTTGTATCATTAGACAGACTTAATTCTTCAAACTTTTTCAAAAAATCTCAGCTACTTTCATCCATTCTTTTTACAAACTCTCCGTCACTTAAGGGCTTGCCACACCGGGAATTTCCAAAGCCAAAACGTATGTAGCTTCTGTCACAGCTTCTCTGGATTTAGCCATTTTTGTAAACATTATCTGCTGTGCAGTACAGCCTCATTGTAGTTGTTAAAGCTTATTGATGCGCTCCTCGACTGTAGATTTGTCATAGTTTTTATGATTTGTAACATAAGGCGATATATTTTGAATTCTTTGAGCATTTCATTTACCTGCTTGCAAATGAGGCACGGGACTTTATCCAGCACATGAGGTACGACATGGGCTGAAAGCGCTATTCTCCTCACCAACACAACGTTTTTCCTCAAAGGAACCTGCTTTGGCTCTCTTTTATTGAGGGTCACAAAAAATCTCCCCGTGGGCTGCCATTGGCCCCCGGGCCACACTTTGGGAACCCCTGTTGTAGAGGCAGGTGTGTTCAAGCAGAGAAGCATAAATAGCAGCCAGGATGGTGAAACCCGAGGACTGGAGATTAGAAACCATGAACTGAACCACCAAAGTGGCTACAGGTCAGTGTCCCCCATTGGGGGGGGTTACATTACTGACTATATGAGATCTGGACTGAGTGACTCCTCCCCCCTCACGTTCCAAACAGGATATAGCCGCTGGCTCCACAAAGCCAAAATCCTATAGACTTCTACTGAGAAACATACAGCACTTGGACAGTCATTCTGTCTGTCCGAAAAACCATTGTTGATCGGATAGCTTTTTTAATTTAACATGTTCTTGCTAATCTTGATTTTTGTTCCGTTATTTTCTTTCTGTTAGTCAAGTTATAAACTGACCAGCCAGATGCCTCAATAAAAGCAGGTGGTCCAGGTCCAACATTCAAAGCATTTGAATCTCCCGAGCCTGCTTTCATCGAAAGGGGTGTGGTCTTCTAACAAGCTCACCCATGATTGGTGAGACTGGTTTCCATAGAAATGTGGACTCAGACTGAATGCAGAGAACAAATTTCAGCCGTGTGTGACAATAATGCCATTAAATAGTGCCATTAAACAAACTTTTCTGTCATGTTTCAAAGAAAGGCGCCTGGCTCAACAATACTGTCAAACGCTTCTAGGGAACCTGCAGACGTTTCTCTATTCAACAGAACATCAGGCCTCCAAGCCATCATGACATTAGATGTTAACTTAGTACACTGAACTTTGATTGTAAAAACCTTTTAGTTCAAACTGAATCCACACCTTTGGTGGGCCAATAATCTAAAAACCTCACAACAAGTCTGGTTATGATCCGATTAACTTCTGTTTTTTCTTTAGTCAGGATGAAAATATTTGGGCTTTCTCTGGAAATGTGAGCCGGTGTTGACATGTTCTACCTTGGTGGGTGCATTAGCCACTCACCATATGAAAGTACATTAAGCAACAGTTTAGACTTCAGGACAGTTCAGAAATAAATATAGGAAAAACACTGAACATCAACATGAACTTTAACCTCTCTGAGTTAACAAGATCCTGCTGGTCTGCTGAGCGACCTGGAGGTCCCTGTCTGGACTGTAGACACAGCTCAGCTGTTTCCAACAGCTTCAACAAATGAATCAGATTGTGTTCAGTGCAAATGATCAGACTTCCATCCATCTGCTGGCTTTGATCACACTGCAGAATTAGGTTGTGACACCAGTGTAGCATGAGCACTCATTCATGCAGTAGTATCTCTGAGGGAAATGCCTAAATGTGTTTTCCACCAGATCCAGATGTGCAGTGATGCTGGAATCAACACAGAGCAGATGCATCTCCTTCCAACCCCCACAACCTGCAGCAAGTATTTAAATGAGGGAACCCGACGCAAACCTGCACGCCCACAACTGACACACTTTAGGAGTCATCTGGAAAAGAAGAGGCACTTCTCTGTGTCTGAAGTACCATCTTTATGCAGGGTCCAGCTCATGAAGTCCGGTTCTGACGTGTATCCGCAGGTGCTGGACTCAAAGTTGCATGAGCCTGGCAGAAGCTGGCTTTGGGCTCCGGCGGCGCCTGTGAGGGATGGAAAAGTGACCAAGAGAGGAGGGACACGAGGAAGGGGTAATGGCAAGAATGAATCATCATCACTGTCATTTCCAAAATGCGGAGCAAATGAACTTCAATGAACTCACCAGCAAAAGTTAAAAGACAGATGAGCAGCATTGCAGCTGTCTGCGAAGAACCTGCAGGAACCAAAGAGTTTGCATCCGCAGAGAGGAAAGAAGTTTTAGGGAAAGTTTGTTTTCAAAGACTGAGCGTCTCTGTGGCACCCTGAAGCTTCCAGGGAGGGGGAGGAGTAGAAGGAGGAGAAGGCTGGGAGGAGGAGGAGGAGAAAAGCGAAGAGCCGGGAATATGGACAGAAATGAAATAGAAGAGGCTCGTGTGACGCAGCTTCACAGCATGAAACCATCCGCCAGAGGGGCTGCAGTGAGGACACGGACCCCGAGGCCTCCCCCCCTGTCCACAAGGGAGAAGGCAGGATGGGTGGGGGGCTAACTTCAGTCATCTGCTGCTCATCTGGAGAGAAAATGTCAAACACTTTATAAACAAAAAGAAATAGACATTTCTCCCCCCCCCCCCCTTACCATTTTGAACAGCCCCTTTCCATCCACTTACCCACCCAGGAGTGTCTGGACTGGGGCGCACCCACCCATAAATTCTCAAAGAGACTCTTTGAAAAAGACCTTGCTCCAGTTTCAGGTTGAGGAAGAGAAGAAGCACTGATTCAGGGTCAGTTTGTCATTACCACTCACAGCACTTCAAAAATGTGTCTGACATCCTCAGCGTCAGGTCTAAATGGTAAAGGTATAACTTCCATCAGCAATCTGCTAAAACATTTCTACTGCATGAATTCCACCTTAAACAGGCCCCGCCTCCATCGTCCTCGTGCAGCTGGCTCCACTTTGACACATGGAACTTTATTCAGCATCATTCAGCATTTATCAGATAACAAATGCCGATGGATGTCAGAAGCTAAAAGAAGAAACTTAAATCCTTCTGCCTCCTCAGATAAAGGTTAGAGCTGTGTTTGGAAACCAGGTTCTGCTGCGCCTTCAACGTGTAAGTTCCTGAATGAGAGACCTCCACGGTGGACCCCCAGCAGCCCAGTGGCTGCAGAAGACAAACACAGCACTTTTGACATGGAAAAAGTCTGAGATCCACTTATGTGCTCCATCTGTGTGTCCAGGTTTGACAGCTTCCTGTCCCTTTATCGCCCTCTCCTGTTTGTATCTGTCATTGCGGTCATTTCTGCTGTTCCTGCTAAAGTCGCTTTTCCTTTACAGGTGTGCAGGACCACTGCTGCACCTGCAACCCATCTCCATTCAGTCTGGCTTGTGCTATCCTAGGCACTTTAACATTGGGAGTTGGGTCATCTAGACCCACTACTAGACAGTGCTCTGAACCTTTTTTCTTCAATGATTTGTGATCTTCACTGGTGTCCATGGATTACATGAAATCTTTCCACCTTTATCCACCTTTGTCATGGTAGGAAGAACACGTCAATGTAAGGGTGGGGTCATCTAAGGTAGCACAAGGGTTACACAGGTTTTGCCACTCTTTACCTGCCAGTCTGTCAGCTAAGTCTGTGCATCTGTTACTATCACTATCATAACAGAAATAAACTATTGTGTTTTGCTTCAATAAAAATGGAAAGAGGAAAATCAAATTAGTATTTTAAAACTAGTTTTGTTTCTTTCTTTAAAATAAGGCACACGTGAGCTCCTTTCAAAATAAAACACTCGATGCCAAGTAGAATTATCCTTCGGTAGCAAATGTATAAATGATATATGAATAAATGCAAAATCAAGTCAAAAATTACCTTTTCTATTGTTATACTTGAAGTCGACTTTATATCGGCTATGATACAAACATCCCTGGAACACTTTTTTGTTTTGGTGGGTTGATGTTTTGGGAACATTCTTCCTCCTTTCGCTTCCAGCAGCAGGGGTTTCTCACAGATGTTGGCAGGCACTGTGTTGTTACCAGGATGAGTTCATGGTTGTTCTCTAACTCCTCCAGTAGCTGCCTCTGACCTGTTTGAGGCTTAGACTGGGTATTCCAGACCTGTATTCCTTGGTTCAACAGTGAGCATAAAAACCAGCCACACTGGTTAGGAGTCCTCTCCTGTCCCTGCAGCTTTCTCATTTGAGAATATTGCCACAGAAGTGTGGAAGTCCTAGATTGCGTGACGGAATTTAATGTTTCACATGTGTTAGTCTGAATGCATGGGTATGCGTGTGTGAACGTTAGTTGGATTATGTCCATGTTTACTATTTTGTATGAGAGCATTATTGGAGCCAACAGGTATGTTAGTAACATTTGAGTGTGTGGACAGGCCCCGCCCCTTTAAATTTGTTACACATTCATACCTGAAAGTAAAGATTATAAACTTAGCAATTTGTTGCTTTATGATGCTTTATTATTGTAACCCCCCCCCCCCCTTTCTATAATCACCCTCCTATCTACCCTTCCCCAACATCTCTTTCTCTTCATCCCTCCTCTTCTTTTCTGTCCGGTCTAACAAGAAACAGTTACAAATATGATTAATATAAATAAAGTTTAGTCTAAATCACGAGAGGGGTTTATTCAAATATACACCTTGTGTGTCAGAAGATTCATGTTGTAACGGTAAAATATGTTCAACTCAAGAGGCCTTCACCTGTCTTCTCTGCTCCGCTGTTGGACATTTCTGACTATTTATTTATTCAAATAGTGATGGATTAGGAACCGGTAAAAACCCGCCGTCTGAGCTCTCACTTCTCACTGAGTTGTCACTCAAAGAAACTCAAATGAGCTGCACCAACAGTCCTGTTCACAACTCAGAGGTGAATTTCTGACAAACTCCTAATCTCTACAGTAACCATGTCCTAGAAAACTTCACAGTTTTTCTGATTTGGGCTTAAAACTGCATCATCATCATTAAAAGCGACTGTGAACGCTTCTACAACAGATCAAAATGTGATCAGAGTCTCTGCATTTCTGAGATTGATCAAACTTGACTTGGTCATTACAGAAAACAGGAGAAATGTGAGACTAGCGTTGCTGTAGAGCTGGATGTCATGAAGTTTTGGTCGTTGAAAAGATAAAACTGAATAACTAGTAATGAGAATATTTGTGACCGCACATCTTATTTTTGATGGGTGTTCACTTGAACCCAGATTAAATCCAGATTAAAGAGTGAGTCTGGACACAATAGAACATTTAAGATGAATGATGTTCACACTCTAACTCGCCTACAGTCTTTGGTTTCATTCATCTGTTCTCTATCTGTTTGGCTTTGTCCGGTATCTTTATCACAAATGCTGACAGACTCATGGAGCAACTGTTGTGTCTAAGGGCTACAAAAATACACAAGGACCTCCCGAGCTGCTTAACCAGGTGCCTGATGTAAACCCATGTAAAACCACTGGCAATAGGACATTTACCACACATAGAGTAATAAAGGAATTAATCTGTCAGGTCCTAAGGAGAGGAATAAATATTTGCTGGACAAAAGAAGGAGAAAAGGTGCCATCTGATGTGTCAGATGCAGAGTCCAAGCAAATAAATGTGTTTTGACTCACATCAACTGTTGTATTTCCATATGATGCCTCACAAATGATGATGTAACACTAATGTGCACTAATTCCAGTGTTGGCTTCAGCCAAAGCTAACTACAGGCCGCGCTCCACGGTCATTGTACATGCGTGCACAAATTATTGATGTGGTCTCTGAGAAATGAGGCTGCAGCGACCTAAACCCAGAGAAGGAGCTCCGGCTGTGCAGCAAGAACAGAGCACCCCCATCCCATTCACGGGTTATCTCTTTCTCCACAGCATTTTAATTCTGGTGTTGTCTCAAAGTTCACTGTCTGAGAAACGCGCATTTGTGTGGGAACAAAGATGTCTGAGATGGTGGTAACAGATTGGGCGCCATGGTTACTACTCAACACCCTCGCCGCCCTGCATTCCTCCCCGTTGTCACGGAAACGGGACCTACTTCAGAAATGGATTGTGCATGGGACGGATGAGAATGCTTCAGATAAAAGGGGTTTGGCATGATAGTCTAAATGTTTGTTGTTAGTGTTTGTAAGTATCTAATTTGTTTGTCACGGAAACCTGTGATGGATACAAGTAACAGTTTGTTTTCAAATAAGAGCAATAGAAAAAGACTGTAAAAGTGTTTTGAAAAATCAGCCACTGAATGTCAGGTAAGTATTGATAATCAGAATACTTCTAAAAAATAAACACAAATTTAACCTTGTAACCACAAAGACAAACTCACTAAGTTTGGCTCCCTCCTCTGATTTGATGGTACTTCTTTAAAACAAGTTAACTCCATCATGTGTCACCATGGTAACATCTAAATGACAAAAAAAAGAATCAGTAGAGCAGGTCTGTCCTAAAGTCATCCGGATCTTTGCAGAGTCAGCGAATTTCAAACGTCTTCCGTAATAAAGTTGTTTCTCCTTTGGGATCTCAGGGGAGGTTTTTATAAAAGACATCCCTAAAGATCCTTAACCCTTGTGCTATCCTAGGCACTTTAACGTTAGGAGTTGGGTCATCTGGACCCACTAGACCAGGGGTCACCAACCCGCACTGGTCACCAAGCCGCGCACTGGTGCCCGCCCGCTGGCACCCCTTGTGGCGCCCGCAGGGAATGCACCCCAAAAAAAATCTTTTTTTTTTTTAATTGAAGCAAATATTCAACAAACAACCACGGCATGTCTGTCAATGACAACAATATTAATTCTGAGATAAAGGTAGACAAAGAAAACCCAAATATGTAAACAAATATAACTTGAAAAATAATCAATAAAAGTAAGGGTCTATTACAAAAGTTTAAATAGATCAAATAAATTACACAATTTCTGGACATTCTTATGATTCATGTAATGTAAAGATTTTGAGAAAAGGTTGAGGTGGTTGAGTAATCCATTAATGTGAGGATTAATATTCCTGTCTGTTTTTATGTACATTTATGTTTAAAAAGTTAAAATTAAGTTAAAGTTTTAAAGGCTTAAAAGTTTAGCTTTAGTGTGTTCAATAAATATTTATCTTGTCCGGCTGCAACCCAAAGTCTGTTTTGAATTTAGGCTCCCTCTGCAACTGAGTCTGACCCCTCCTGTAATACGAGTCTAGAAAATTCATGCATGTTTTTGTGTGTAAAATAGTGCACACAAAAGGAAGTCCTCAAACTGTGTTGTTGTTGTTTTTTTTTTTTTTTGGGGGGGGGGGGGGGGGGCAAGGAGGTTTTTAGTGGCGCCCTTCATACCACTTGGTGCCCATGAACATGAAATAGCCCGCTCTGAACCTTTTTTCTTCAATGATTTGTGATCTTCACTGGTGTCCATGGATTACATGAAATCTTTCCACCTTTATCCATCTTTGTCATGGTAGGAATAACACGTCAATGTAAGGGTGGGGTCATCTAAGATAGCACAAGGGTTAAACGGTCAAAGCTGTCTCAAGACACATGTGGACCCCAGAATTATGTCGTAGTGACAATTACCTCTGGTTACATTAGAAACGTCAAAAGTAGCAATGATGTAGAAACTCAAAGGACAGTACAACTCGTAACATTAGACCTTAGCACCAAAGAAATCAAATCAACGTTATATGCAACAATTTTGTCCATGCACTCAAGGACAATTAGAAAACATTGAGGCTAGAAGAGAAACTTTGTGAAAACTTACTGACAGATGCTTAATTTCCTTACCCACACCAAAACTGTCATTACGAGCACTGATTTCATTTGTTGTGTGGTTAGAATGATGTGTGGGGTAGTATAAACCCATCCATCCATTTTTTAAATCTGCTTAATCCCTTCTGGGGTTCTGGGGTCACTGTTGGGCTGGGATTGGCCCAGATCCTTCTATGATTAACCTTGATATAGGTCACCAAAAGAGGACTGAAGGGTTTGAAAGTGTACTGAGTGAAAAACAGTGAAGAGGAAACTCTGAGACCCTTAGAGCCAGACTCAGTTTAATTATGCTACAACCTTCATTTGTATAAGAACGGGTTTTAGAAATGTTTTTAGTCACAGATCTTTTTTTTACATTTTTGAGTATAAGATAATGATAATAATATAATAATATAAATATTATGATAATGATAATAATATAAAAAAAGAAATTGAGCTCAAAATTTCATTTCTGAGTATTTCCTCATTCAAATCGTTGTGAATCAGGAGCAGATGAAAAAAATGCCTTTTTGAAAAAGATCGTATTTCTGACGTAGAAAATAATCTGGGCGGGTGACGGGCTGCCAGCTCTGCATCCACTTATAGACGACTAGATCCATAGACGTCTTTGTTTTCCTTATCCGAGCAGCCATCTGGCTCAAAGCTGTACGGCTGGATAGCTCTGACATTGCTCGCCAATTTTGTTGCACCACTAACGTTAGGTTGAGGGTGTGAGGGGCTGTGAAATAGCAGGAGGGAGTGTAAACAGAGAGCTCTCAGCAATAAGGGAGGGTAGTGGGGGTGGGGTTGCTCAGAGCCAACAGTCCCACCCACAACCCGGAGGTGAATTTCGTCTCTATGTCCTAACAAACAACAAAGGTTTTTAGATTTTGACTATAAATGGCGTAGTCATAATTAATGAAAAGACCACTGGGGAAAATACATCCAAAAAATGTTAGGAGTGGCTTTTCGAAATTGATGTAAGACGCATGTTTTATACACCTGGTTTCTTCTTCTGCTCATGTTTTTCTCATAAGGCGCTTCTGGGTTTTCCTCCGCAGAAAACGGGAAAACAGCGCCTCCCCGCGGCGGGAGGTGGCAGTGCAGCGCCCCTCTGCAGGCTGCTGCTGATGAGGGAGGCGGGATACGACGCGGCGTTCGCGGCTCTACAGAGCAGCATCGGCGGGGATCAGAGAAGCGCTTTGTGCGGTTAATCCGCTCTGATGTCACGGCGCGGAGGGAGGGGCTGAACTCTCCGCTTTAATCCGAGCAGGTTGTCGGGAGGGACAAACCGAGCCGAGCCGAGCCGGTCGACAACCCGCAGGAACGGGGGCGATGTTCGCTCGAGCCGCCGGAGCTGGGCCTCTCCTGCACTGAGGCGGCGTCTGCGACAGGCGGTAAGGACCGGGGGTGTTCGGCCGGGTCATTCACGGATATCGGATGGTGCACCTGCAGACACGACCGCGATTCAGAGGAGGACACGGTTCCCTTTTTTTTGTTTTTTAACGTGAATCCTTTAAAGAAACGTGATGCGTTTCTCTGAACACGAGGAGGATCCTCCGACAGGATGAAATCAAACTGTCATTTTAGGGGGCGAGGTCAGACGGAGCCTCCTAAGCACCAAATATCAAAACAGGAAGGCTTTTGCCCCCCTGTTACCACAATAAAACTCGTAGCATCGAGGGCGTTGAAGACGCTGGGCAGGCCTTCAAAATAAAAGCCCCCGTCGGCGTGGATGCTGCTGGCCGTCTTCCTGCAGCGCAGCAGACAGGGCCGGTGCTGTGGGGTGATGGAGATGCAGGCCTTATGTTTGCGTGTTTGTGTGGGAGGAGGTGGTGGTGGGGGGGGGGATCATGCAGACAGGCGGCGGCGGGGGGGCAGCTGGTACAATGTTGACTTACAGCATCCTTTAATCATCTGAAAGTTAGAAGACCACAATGATCAGAATACAACAAAAATTGCTTCATTTTGTGCATTGTTTTAAAGCCCAAACAGTTGTGGTTTATCTCAGTTTTACAGAATACTCAGAGAAGCCAAACTTGCAGGAATGTTTTTTGACTCTTTGTTTCTTCCAGAAAACCTGCTCAAAAAGCAAAATTCTTCACAGGCAGACTTTAAAAAAATGCTTGGATTTCATGCCAGGCCATTCGGTCACACTCACTCAGTCAGAGAACCTGACCGAGTGAGTGTGACGTCACCCATAGAAAATGACTTACCAACTCAGCCTTCATTTTTTTATGATACGGACGCCGTAGATTGCAGTGATTAGTCCGAGTCAGTCTGAGTCCTCATTTCTATGGCAACCGCTCTTGTCAATCAGGAGTGAGCTTGTTGGAAGGCCACACCCCTACCACTTGAAAGTGTGCCACACAGATCTGTCACGCGAAAGTTTTAAACGTGAGAGCACCTGCCTTAGTTGAGGCATCTGATTGGCTGGGATTAGCAAGAACATGAAAAAATGGTGGCAGAGCACAGAATGGTTATTCTGACAAGAAGAAAGCAATTCGGACACTATGCTCACTACATAAAAAAAAATAAAAAAAGGCAAATACGATGTCACTGGTTTCACAAAGTAAAAACCTAACAAACAAGGAGGATTTTGGGAATACTATGAATATACTGTGCCCTGAAATGGGGACGGTTTAAATAAGAAACAAATTAAAATACTTTTTTTTCCAGAAATCATTCAAGCACAATGCATTATGGTCTGTATTCTAGTGAGCGCCGATGCACACTGGATTTTACTATGACTTCTGGGAAATTTTTAGGGCATTTGACTTTGGAACTGTAAATTCAGACAGCTCTACAAAATGGCAACTACTATATTGTAAGACGGAGTGAGTAGTGAAGCTCATGATTTTGCCTTCTTGGAGCCAAAGAGTACTTCCTGTTTAAAACACCAGGGGGGGGGGGGCACTCAGTCCACTTTTCCTTTACAGTCAATGGGCTTAAATTAGCTTGAACCATTGCCTGTATATAATCACTGGATGAATCGCGTGTGATGTCACCCATAGAAACTGACTTTCCTCTGGTTCCAACCAAATGAAGTCAATTCAGTCGCCATTTTTCCACAATAAGTCTGCCGCCATGTTGGAACCAAACATCCTCAGTAAGCCACGATTGGTCTGTCTACATTTCTATGGCAACCACTCTCTCCAATCAGGAGTGAGTATGTTAGAAGGCCACACCCCTTCCACTGAACACTTCAAACATTCGATGCGAGGCGGCCTACTTCTATTGAGGCATCTGATTGGTCAGTTTATAACCTAAATTAACTTGTGCTACAGAAAAAAATATCATTGAAAAAATGAGCAAGAACATGTTAATTAAAGTTAGAGAAAAAATGTTTATTCTGGCAAATAAAATGATGGAGTAACAGCGGTTTACTTCACAATAGAAGTCTATGGGATTTTTGCTTTTTGGGACCAGCAGGTACTTCCTATTTGGAACACCAGGGGGAGGGGTCACTCAATCCAGTTCTCATTTACTGTCAATGGCTTGAATTTACTGACAGACTGAGTAATTTAAGCCTATGCTGGAAAACTCAGAGTGTTGGGCTTTAGAAAGGTTGACCAACCTATTCTGACCAGAATAAATCCGTTTATCACAAACAGGAGAAAACATTCCTGAGTGGGAGCTAAGATTTAAGGATCCCTGTGGAAACAGCTCAACACAAACCCAACATGAATGAATATACTTTTATGCAGGGGTATCCACACTTTTTTGGCATGTGAGCTACTTTTGAGACGACAATATCTTAAAGATCTACCTATAAATATATACCTATATAAAAGGCCTGCACAATAAAATGCAAATTTATCTTTATTGCGATATGATGCTGTGCATAACTTATATCGCAAAAAACAGCCTGAAATGGTTACCTTAAATGTGATAAAACAATCTTATGGCAGCTCGAAGTATGCATCGCATCAAATAAATCCCGTTAAGCATTTGACCAATCGGATAGACGCCTTAACGTTGTTGACCGCACGGATGGAGCTCTTTTATGTCAGTTGTTCACCTCCTGTGTAGTATAGGGTAAACTCTTATTTAAATTAAACTGTTGCACGTTTTGCTTTTTGTTCTCTTATCGCCAGTTATATCGTCATCGCAATATTGATCACTAAAATCGCATATCGCGAGTTTTCCTCATTCCATGCAGCCTGTATATATATACAGTAAAAACCAAAAGTTTGGACACACTTTCTCATTTAAAGAGTTTTTTTATTTTCACGACTATGAAAATTGAAGATTCACACTGAAGGCATCAAAACGATGAATTAACACATGTGGAATTATATTCATAACAAAAAAGGGTGAAACAACAGAAAATATGTCATATTGTAGGTTCTTCATAGTAGCCACCTTTTGCTTTGATTACTGCTTTTAACACTCTTGGTCCACATGATGCTTTTAAAGGCCGCCTCCATCAGCTGGGGTCCTTGTGATTTTGCTGATCAGGTATTTTTTTCTAGACTGCTGCCATGTTTCCATATGATAAAAGGAATGGGGCTGAACGTTTTTTGTCTTTCTGCACTTTTGTTTGCCGCTAACAGGAAAAATATCACTATTTTGTATTTTACCTTGCAGCATTTTTACTACAAATGCAAAATAAATACAATAAAACTATTTTAGTATTATTGAAAACTATGGAATAATGGAAATCATTCTGTTGTTTTTCTTCACCCAATCTGATATTGGTTTCAGCAACAATGTCCATGAATCTTTTTTTAGGGTTATTGCATTTTATGAAAAAGGGTCAGTTTTATCCCACATCAGAGAGTGAATGTAGATGATTGATGGTTTATGAGCGTTTCTTTTGTTTCTAAAGAAGTCCTTCCTTGAGTCAGCATTTAGTGTTTTCATGTACAGAGGAGACGTTTAATGTCATCCGCTCAGCTTCTGAGACCTGACTGAAGCAGCTGTAATATATAAACCACACGCTTTGACTTGACAAACTTCAATTTAAAGTCTGCAACACACCATCAAAACATCAATTCCCATAAGTCATTGTTTTTGTTGCGTGGCAATTATTGAAATAGTGTCCAGATTTCTGCTGATTATTCCGTTTGATGAGTAATCTGCAGTAAATCTTGTTTTTATTATATTTTCATTTGGAATAGAAAACAGAAAAAAAGAGGGAAAGACATATTTTACAATGATAGTCAACATGAGCAGAAATCCATCCATATTTGTTTGAATTCAGTCCAAAATACATGAATACATCTGGTATTGTTCAGGCAGAACAACAACAAAAAAGGACAGAAATAAATTAAAATTATATAACCATACACATATAAATCTATACATAAATATAAATGTATTACTATCCATATGTACTGTGGTAGGAAACTGGACCACCTGGAGAAAACCCACACCTGCACAAGGAGAACATGCAAACTCCACACAGAAAAGAACCCAGCTGGGATTTGAACCCCAACCTTCTCCCTGTGAGGCAAGCGTGCTAACCGCTACACCACCATGGAGCCTCATTTGAAAAGTCAAGCACAGAAGTGTCAGTTTTTTACTGTAAATCTGAGGGAAACTTGTCAGGCTCCATGGACTTTTGGATGGAAAGTCCAATTAGAGAGCAAGGAGCTGCGATGCTTCCAGCTTTCCTGTGGTGCAGGCCTCACTCTGCGTGAACTTCACACACCACCAGTTTATTTGCCCCGAACGTCATGTGTGAGCCGCAGCTCTTTGCCATCAGCTTCCTGACAGCGGAGGGGCTGAATGCTGCCGCGGCTGGGTGGCTTTTTCCTAATAAACAAATATCAAAACAGGCCTTCTTGGCTTTCATTCCATTTATTATTTACAATGCGGGTCCATCTGCTCTCCCTGTCAGGTATTATCAGAAACCACACAGAGGTCCTTCCATGTGCGCCCACTCCACCTCCTCTTCCCGTTGTGCTTCATCTGCCAGCTGCTGGACTGATGTGCGTGGTTCCGATTAAAGTGCACTGCTTCCCGGGGGATTTACATGTTGGTATTAGTGGAGCGGGCATAATGATTGCCCAGTGAGATATTATAAGGCTTTTGTTATTTGGTTTTATTTATTTACTTATTTTGGGGGCGGTGGGCAGCTTACGGCCCATGAGAAATCAAACTTAAAAATATTGTGAATCCAATCTTTAGGTGTGACGTTCAGCGGTGTTTGGACCTTGTAAACCTGGGGACTTTAAAATTCTAGCTTGCGTTGACCTTTTTGAATGTTTATGGCTTGTTTTGCTGTGAGATCTAATAAACTGGTCCAGGTGTGTGGGATGTGATCAGCCCTCTGGAATGGACCAATCAGGGCAAGGCGGAACCAAACTTCAGCATTCAGATAAGGTGAATAAAGATGGAGAAAGCTTTCTGGTTTCTGTTTTGTGAACATTTTAAATTTCCATCTCCTCTTCTGGTCTGTCATCCATTCATGGTTTAAATATAAAAGTTAAAAGAAAGTAGTGGAAACCAAAAATGTTGGTCCAAGCAGGTGGAGACCTCCTTTCCTCCTTTCTTCAAAAAAAAAAGAATGTTCTTATAAAACATGTAGAAAAGGTTCCCATCCTTATGTAAATGCATCCATAACAAAGCTGGTCTCGTGGTCAACTCACATCACACATGTAAAAGTTTTCCAAACCATGTAACTGACTCCTGACAAGCTTGACTCCCTTTATCTGCAGTTGGCACGATCAGTAGACGGCCTTTACCCTTCATCTGCATCTTCTTCACTCACACCAACTACCCTCATGTCCTCCTCCTCTACATCCATTAACCTACTCTTTGGTCTTCCTTACGTCTGCTTATCTGGTGGCTCCAACCTCAACACCCTCTTATCATCTCTGTTCCTCCTCTCAACGTGTCTAAACCATCTCAATATGTTTCCCTAACATGATCTGCTCCTCTGATGGATTCATTCCTGATCCATCCTGGTCAATCCCAAAGAGAACCTTGACATCTTCATCTCTGCTCCCTCCAGCTCTGCCTCCTGCCTCTTTCTGTCAGTAACCGAGGCAGATGATTCATGTCACTATTTTGACATGAATAAAATAAAGAGAAGATAGCGTTTTATTCTACCTATAAATTTGTTTTTTTACCGAGGCACACTTTAAAAAAAAGACACCTTGTGTTACAGCTGCTGCAGCAATTATACTTCAACCAGAAACGTTGTACAATGTGAATAAAGAAAAGCTTTTTCAAATTATTTATAGGTTTACTTTAGTGAGTCGCCATCCTTTTCCCTTCTGACTAATGTTAACCTGAATATAAATATGACTTCATTGGTCTAAGATCTAATTGAACAAGTAGATGAAGTCCGTACAAATGCTCTTCTCCCCTCCAGACAGCAACTAAACATTGTTTGACAGCATAAGAGGATTTGCTTTAAAAGTATTCTTATAATAAACAGAGCTTAAAGAATATATTTAGACATATTTTCTCAGAATCTGACATTTGTGTGCTGTGAATTAAATATAAGGGCTCTTGGTTTAATGTGATGTCTACAGTGGTGACACATTTTCTTCAGTTTACCACTATAGGGGCATCTTAGTCTAGAATTCCTAAATAACAATGCATTGGATTCTTCTGCGCTTTTCCAGACGCTCAAAGAGCTTACAATGAATGTCAATCCTAATTCACACTTGGTGATAATGAGATACTCATGTAGCCACAGCGGCGTGGCTGCCAGTATGCGCCTACCATCCCTGGGACATTCATACGCACTTATACACCAGGTAAATTTAAACCAATGCCACAATCATTTTTATTTTCATCAGCCAGAGAGCCACAGTAGAGGGGTGAAAAGGCCTCTGGAGCCTCAGCTTAAAGACCCCTACCTTTAGATTACAAGAAACCATTGATAAAAGGGATTTAAGCTGGCTTTTAGCATCAGACATTGGAGACGTGCATCATCAATCCTGTTGAGAACCCATCATGACCTGTTTTTTCTCATCTCTTCCAGGATTTGGCGTGACAGTATTGTTTTGAAGATGGAAATGTTCTGGGAACTGGAGTGAGACACCTTAGCAATGAGTAGTCTGAGGGAGTATCAGGAGGAGGCATCAGGAGGCGCAGATGAGGAGCAGCTGTCCACGGCTCCTGCGCCTCCGAAGAGCCGGCAGCACAACGGGACTGCTGGCGAAGCGGCTGCTCGTCGGTCCTGGAGGCCATGTCAGATGCTTCATCAAGACGGGGAGATGAATCCGCATCATCATCACCATCATCACCGTCACCACCCTCCCCACCACAATGCTGCTGGGCGGGGGCCCCCTCGGCACCGCCGGCGGCCTGCGTCAGGCCAAAGTCAGGGTCAAATTCACAGTCCTGGTCAGGAACCGCAGCCTGTGTCACCGAGAAATGAAGGTCAGGGCGCAGAGTCCCGCCCTGTCCAGCAACTCCGCCCGGGAGTAACCCGCTACCGTCGTCATGGTGACCCCAACCCCAGACTCAGAAGTCACAGACAGCGGCAGCAATTCAGAGAGATCCAGGAGCCTTCTCCAAGTGTGGATGACAGAGAAGGTCCAGTGGAGGTGCAGGCCAGACCCTGTTCCTCAGCTGATCCTGTAGTGGACCTATCAAAGAGCAGGGGATCTCCTCAAACTCTCCTCTCAGTCAGTCCACCTCAGTATGCCTCTGCTGATACAGGAAAGGATGTGCATGAGCCTGAAGTGGAGCATGAAGACGAACCAGATGAAGTCAAAGAGGACGAAGAAAAACCCCCTTGTTCTGCAGATCAGCCCAGCTGCAGCCCAAACCCAGCAGAAGAACAAGCTGAGAGGGAGGAGGAGGACCAAGAAGGCGTCATGGACAATGCAGAGGAAGATCCTGCAGCTCAGGGACGAGAACTCACCGACCTCTGCTCCGACACCGAAAGCGCTGCCTCTCTCAGCATGGACGGACCTCTCCACAGCCCGCCCCCGCTCCACTCTCCAACTCCTCCCTCCTCCCCTGACGTCCCCCCTTTCCCACAGCTGGACCACTTTAGTGAGGATGTCAGCATGACCTCCCAGCCAGACAATGACCTCTTACCTGAAGAGGAGGAGGACTGCTCTGAATCTTGCTCACTGTCTCGCTCCACGTCTTGCTCTGAATCTTGTCCTAAATCCTGCTCAGACGAGGCCCAGCAAGCATCTTACTCGGAGCCAAAATCTTATCCAAACTCTTTCCCCGAGCCCCTAAAGACCTCTTACCCCGAGCAACACAAAGAAGCTCATCATCCAACAGGCAGGAGGATTGAGCCCTCTAAAGCCCAACAAGAAAAGGAACCCTTTACCATCCACAGACTGGATAATGCACAGAAAGTGACCCCATCTTCCTCCAATGAGGGTTCCCATCACATTCCAAGGCAGAGCAGAGGCCGAGGTCTGCACCACTCTCCTCCGGATCGCTCTGTCGGCTGTAGGTTGCATCACTATGATGGGCAGTCTGATGGTGATGAAGACGCTGTGGATAAAAACTCACTTTCTAAAAGTGGGAGACAGTCACCCAGACAACTTCAACACAGGGTGAAGATGTCATCGCCCGGCCATACGGGTTTCTGTGACACCCAAAATGAGCGGAGTGCAGTGGGTCTGTCTGGTGAAGCCACAAAAGCTTCAGGAGACGCCATCAGTCTCGCGATAAAAGACATCAAGGAAGCAATTGAAGGTGTGAAGACCAAGACGGTGCGTTCCCCATACACACCAGACCAACCAATGGAGCCCATATGGGTGATGAGGCAAGAGGTCAGCCCCATGGAGGATGCATACCCACTGCAAGCTACAACTGACCATGTGAGTATCGTCTTTTTGTGGAGGTGCCTCTTGAGCTGTTTATTATAGTCAGCAGGGTTGGCTTTGCTCTACTGTCCCTTTAAAAATTTAGACTTGTCAACAGGAATTGGTCATACAGCTGAAAAAACTGCTAGCAAAGCTTAAAAACAACTTCACTCACGTTAAAGTAAGAGTGCCCTCTCTGAAAACAAATGGGATTTTGGGTGTCACAAATATTCATACTTAAATTCTCAACATCCAAGTATTTGGAAAATGTTTTACAACCCTGGTTCCCATTGAAACGATAATTCAGACCAACTCGGACTAATCACTGCTTACTGACGCCATCTGGCTGCAACATGGCGATATCATGAATAAATGGCGACTGAATTGACTTTATTTGGTTGGAACCGTAAGTAAGCCGTTTTTTTTTTGGGTCCAGTTCACTTATACAGTTAATAGATTGTCCTCTAGGGTTGTGTCCAAATTCCCACCCTAACGCCTAACTACAAAAAAACTATATAGTGCAGCACTATATAGTGCCCTGAATTTAAAAACTAATTCGGACACCATGCTCACTATTTTTTTTTAACAGCGGATATGACGTCATTGATTTCACAAAGGTAAAATCTAATTAAAAGTCATGAATCCACTGTCTTCTGAAGTTAAAAACATTGATGATTTATCAAAAAAAGTACATTTAAATACATCTTACAGTAAAAATTTTACTGCCGCAGTGCATTGTGGTCTAAATTCGCCGATCTAGTGAGCATTGATGCACACTGGTTTTTCGCAGAGACTTCTGGGAAATTTTTAGGGCACTCCATTTTGGAATTATAGATTCGGACAGCACTACAAAATGGCAAATGCACTGTATAGTGCACTATATACAGGTTAGGGTGGGAATTCGTACATAGCATAGGACTCACAAGTTTTATTTCCAATCACTTTGTGATGTCACCAGGAAAGAACGTAAATGTTCACAGCTTTGCAGACGACACATGACTTTACGTTGATGTGCTCCTGAGGACGGGACTGCTGATGACTTTTGAAATCTTAAAAATTTCATAGCAGAGAAAGACGTGGATGGATGACAACTCCCTGCAGGTTATTTAGAACTAAACTAGAACCAAACTGTGCTGGTTCAGCGGCTGAGGAAGGGTCGAGTAAAGATGGTCAGAGAGAATTTAATCATACGTGTTAAGGTTTTGCATTACTGTAGACAGGAGCTCTTTGAAATAACACTGGAAAGTCTGCATTTCATCCTGTTGGAACTAAGTCACACCCTTTCCTTTCAGGGAGAAATTATTTGATGCTCATGTCACTTCCAGAATTTATTATTGCAAAGTTTTCTGTCAGGTTTGAATAAAAAGACATCAGCTCTTGAAGAAATCAACCAGAAAGAGTACTCCATTTTAACATTTCTGAACAATTTTCTAATCAACGTAAAACATGGTTCTATAAATATTTCCATAGTGTATTTTCTTTTTAAACTAAAACAAGTCTACCGTATGTTCAGAATCTCAGATAAAGGTCTGGTCCCAGAGTCCGAACAAAAAATCCCAAAGTGTCCTTACGTCTTCTCTGAAGATCTGATGACATGCACTTGCAGAAATGAGTCGATAAAACCGTTTTTCTAGAAGCAGTGGTCTTTTATTGTCTAAAGAATTATTTTGGAGATTTTCCTAAATAAGCTTAAAGCTTTGTGAGGTTAAATCAGACATCTTAATTGACCATCTTTTTAAAATGATGCTGCATTATTATTGGTGTGGTTTATCTCTATTCCTTTTCTTATGACTTTCCTACCTTATTTCTTACATCAAAGCTAATAGTTTTTTTATTTGTTTATTCAACAGGGGTAAAAAAAAAAAAACACTTTTTTGGTTTAGTTTCATTTTTATTGAATGGAATATTACATCTTCCTTAAAAATGGATTAGAAAGGGTTAGCCTGCTAACTTTTTAGCACCTCGCTGTTTTCTTGTCCTCCCCCCCATAGTCCTCCCCTCAGTCCGAGTCTCCGTGCCGCTTCTCCTCTCTTCCGCTCCGGGAGAACGTCAGTCCTCCGAGAGCCGACCCGTGCCGATCCGTGAACCCACAGCACCAACAGCAGCCCCCCCTCCAGTCTCAGCAGAGAGACGGCGGCCGGGCGCCGCAGACCTACACGTCTGCAGTCCCCAAACAAGTGCAGCAGCACCACCCTGCACAGCAGCCACAAACAGCACAGCAGCAGTCGCCCCCACAGCAGCCATCTGCCCCGGAGGTGAGACTTTCTCATGTCAGCAGGCTCTCTCTCTCTGTTTGGTAAGGTGGCATAAAAGGGACTGTATTCCGCTTGGCTCAAAATCTTTTCCAAACCCTGATGATGTTGGGAGAAGAAAAACGTCCAGGACGGGTTTGCAGGATGTTATTGATTGTGAGCAATAGGCAATTAGAATGACTTTTCAGTGGCATGTGGTGCTTAAACAGAAATTAGTGTCTTTTTTTTTGTCTCTGCAGACGCGCAGACCTCTTCCTCCCTTTCCCACCTTTGTTGATGGTTAGTGGAAGCCGCCATGTTCTTTTGATCAGCAGGGATGATGTGTGTTTAATCTGTCTGCTTCTGTACTAGCCTAACGGCTGTGTCTGCTTCCTGCAGTCCCGGGTCCATGTGACCCCGAAGACCTCATCGATGGCATCATCTTTGCAGCCACTTACCTGGGATGCACCCACCTGCTCTCAGAGAGGACACCCACCAAGAGCGCCCGCATGCAGCAGGCGCAGGAGGCCATGAGCAGAGTCCGGGTGAGAGCACCGCACACAGCAGATCCCACTCCTTCTTCATGATGAACGAGAAAATGAGAATTCCCCCAAAAACTGTCGGTCTGAGCCCAGAGTATGTTTGGTTTATCTGCTGCAACTGATTTGGTTTAGTGCGACAACAGTTAAGGGGAACATGCTGAAGTAGGTTTGCAGAGGTGGTCTAGATGGCCCCAACCCTTCGGGCCACGAACTGGTACCGGTGTGTAAGACAGTTGGTACCAGCCCGTAGAGAAAAAAAAATCAACAACCTGCATTTTTTCTGTTTCATTTTATAATCTGATTCTGAAAGACGTTTTATTTTGGAAAACTGCTGGATTCTCTCCACCACATCCAACATGTCAAATCGCGTCTTGAAAATTCATCCACTACTGAAGCGACTGCACCTACCGCTAAATTGAAACCCCCAAGCAAACAAAGATAAAAACACCTTTAGAAAGTTTATTTTTGTGGAACAGATCCAGTGAGGAAGCAGAAGATGAGCCTTTAATTTCAAAATGAAAGAAATCTGCATTTACCAGACAAAAACCAGGAGTCTTAACTTCAAATAGGAATTTATTGTGACAGTTGTTCCCACAGATCATATTAATAAAGCAGAACATTCAGCAATCAGCTGTCTAATGTTTCCAGGATGCTGTTAATAAAGTTGTTCAAACAGTGGGTTCAAGTTTCTTATTATATTCAGAAAATACCGGTTTTAGAGAGCGTCTTATTTTTGGTAGTTTTTTGTTAATCTCCAATAAGGCTGAAGTTGACGTCAGATTTTTTAGCTTCCACAGTTATGGGTTGAGAGAAAATCTTGATCGCGTTTTAATGGCTTCTATATAAAATCTAATGAACAAATACAGTTTAAATAAGATAAACTTTATCCTCAAAAGTCGAGGGAAACTACTCCCGCCTGGCTGGAGATGTTGTGACACTGAACCCCACATTGCTGCTAGTGGTTAACCCTTGTGCTATCTTAGGCCGCCTTTACACTGCAGGTCTTGATGCTCATATCCGATTTTCTGACTATATCCGATTTTTTTGACGACCCGCTTACATCATCTTTTAAAAGTGACCCGTATCTGATTTTTGCATTTTCACTATACAATGCGGAAACTATCAAACGTAGACGTTCTGAGGACTACGTAGCAGCATTTCCGCCTTCCGCGGACCTCTTTCAGCTTCATTCTTTTGATCACTTGTTCCACGGTCTGACACCGGATTCTGTTGAAAGCTACACCGCTAAAGACGAGCTTTAGCTGGTGTTTTTATTAGAATTCTAGAAAAATGTCTTTAATAGAATCAAATAAAGACAAAGAAAAAATGCTTTTACAATCATTCATATTCACAACTGCTCAGTGTTTTATCACAGCCTTTCTGTATAAACAAAGAGCTGATATCCTCGAAATGGTAAATGTTTTTAGATCAGTTAATGAGGGCAATTTCCCACGGCACACTGGTTGAAAAACGCTGGTCTAGATGACCCAACTCCCAATGTTAAAGTGCTTAGGATAGCACAAGGGTTACAGGTTGGCAGTGATCAGCAGTGTGTGAATGTGTGTGTGCATAAGTGACTGTAAAACACTGTAGGTCTTCTGAGAAGGTAGTATCGCACTGCATAAGTATACGCCACTTATCATTTACACTTTTAGAACAGTAATTTCTTCTACGCCCAAAAAGCTCAATTTCTATTATTTATTGGTGGTTGTAAACCAATAAAAACAGGAATTTACATTGGATGGGGCGGGGCGATCCACGATCGAGCCCAGTTCCTTATGAACAGTGGGAGGCCAGACGGGAAAAAGGTTGGACCAGGAAAAAATGTTTACATTGTGGGAATGCTGGGATCTGACCCAAATCGTACGGACCGATGTGGTGAAGAGATCATGTCAAGTTTTCAATCAGGTGGTTATATGTATATATATATTTTATTTTTCAAAAAGGCCTGACAAAATGTTAATTTAAGCTTTACTCTTATGAGTAAATCTGCGAGTGTAGCCATGGCAACCGGGCTTCTTTTTCGAAGAGATGAAGCGTTAGGTTCAGTGAACTCCTTCTCACTTCCACCTTCATCAACATTTAAATGTAACTTCTGTGCATCAGTCAAACAAGGAGCGTCCATCAAAGCCAGAACCTGCACTGCTAGATCCTAGATTCTCTCCAGGTGCCGGCTTGAGCCGCCATCCCAGCGCAACCCTCTGAGCGCTGTGCATCATGTACGGTTCAGCGCGCCCTGTCCAGAGTCAGAGGCTCTTTCTCCTCAGCTCCATTGGACGTTATGTAAAAACCCTGCAGGCTGCGGGGCCTCAAAGAGACCGGAGACCTGGACTTCTCCTGCTTCACAGCCTGTCATGTCAGACTTGCATCATACAAATGAGGAGATGCTTTTAACTCTATTTTGGTGCATCGAAAGGCTGTTACGTATGTTAAGAGAGAATGTGACTTGAATCAGGGCCTTTTTGTTCGGCCTTTGATGTTCTCATGAAAAGCAGCGATGGGCTGCAGGACACAGAGAGGCTGACGTGCAGCCCGGACGCTTCACTTTCCCCTCATCCTTCAGAAGAAAGTGGCGTTTCAGCCTTGATGTCACAGCGACGGTGCTGTGAATGCATGAACCATACACATCGATCAGGTTCTTACCCCCATCATCCTTTTCACCGCACTATGAGGCCCACTTAAGATACCTTCATTTTATTTCTCAAAGCAACAAAGTGCCTAATAATCTTTATCTGGTTGTGTTACTGATGTTGAAGCGATTTAGAGAGGTACACGACGCTCTGTCAGAAGGTCAGTCTGTTTCGCTACCAGGTGCAAATAAGGTCTGGTGTTATTGTGTTTACGCTAATGCAGCTAACATATAGCGTTGTAAGAATGTTTTTTTGTGTGTTATTGATAAGGTTGGAAGTTAGCGTAGTCCCATTAATGTTTGTTTTAGTGGTATGAGTCTGTAATTTTATGTGTTACTAATTATTGAAGGAAAAAGATCTATTCGATTTGCAGCTTTTTCCTTTGCGTGTTCAAGTAGTCGAGGAAAAAATGACCATGAGTCGAACCGGTAAAGATTAACAAAGTTTATTCCCTGATACAATAGTTCTAAGACAGAGAGCAAAAACACAGAGCTATAGCGAAGGAGGAAAGCCCCAAAGAGTAGAGTGAGCACCTCCTGAGGTAAGAGTTTTATAGTGGAGTTCGTGCGTTTCTGAGATCTTCTTCCTCTGTCCAGCAGCCAATCTTCTATCTGCAAACTTGATATTGTCCTTTTTTGGTGCGTCAGCCTTTCAAATGTGGGCTCCTTTTTTCAAAGAAAGAGGCTTGACCTTTCGCTGGCCCCAACGTTTCGAGTCTACAACATTTCCTTTTTACCTGGTATAGCGAAGCACACTTGCTGAGTGTGTGAGGTGTCAAAAATGTGGCCTATTGTTGACTTCTGCTCGACTCACACCTGTGGTCTAGGTCCGCTTTTCTGCCTGATAGCGGGGGCCTTATTTCCTGTCGTTGTAGACAAGCTCGGTTTTGCTCATCAGTTTGGTGTGCCTTATATATGACATCTTTTTCAAAAAATGACCATTCATGGGCAGTGCCCCGTAGAATCCGGTGCCCCCTATAGTACAGAAAAAAAGTATTTTATGGAGACGGAAAGAAAAAGCCTTAAAACTATCTCTCCTTCAGCTCTGATTATCTCCTCATGTCAAACTGCATTCGTGGCTGCAATGATTCATGCAAACGAGTCATGCACCACAGCCCCTTTCGAGGAGGAAAGCTGGCATTTAAAGGTTGTCCTTCGGTCACCAGATTTCTTATGAAAAGGTTTAGGAACAAACCTGCGTTTCCTTCCAGCTTGTCTGCAGGTAAAACAAAAAAAGGGCCAATCTGCACAGAGGTAAGAAATGTCAAGGTCATAGGCCACTCGGTGAGCCTGCAGAGCGGAAATGTTTGTGTGCATTTTTTTCTACAGGCATGCTGCAAACGGCAGGCCGTAGTGAACATTTATACAACACGTATTGATGAGTGAGGGTGAAGCCGGTGAGACGCAGGCGTGCTGTGTGGATTTTTCACTTATCTTACAGTGCCAGGAGCCCCTTAGTTATGATAAAGTGTGCTTTCTTTATGTGCAGCTGACTGTTGGAAGTCAACAGTAGTGTAGTTTGTGTGGACATCCTGGCGGCACTTATGAATCACCTGCACGCCCCATTCGTGTAGAAATTTTCACGTGGTCGGTAAGGAGCCAGTCTAACGTAAGGCCACCGTACGACAGCATCCCCCGTACATCCTAAGTGCGTATAACTTACGTTATCCTTACAAATACTTCACGATACATTTACCACATGCACGACTATCAGACATTCCACATTCAAAAGACAGAAACCCCCTGTACGGGGGCATGTGACTAAGCCTTAAACCTGAGATTAGTAACCCAGGTTGTACAAAAGATTAACATCAGGGTGTGAAGATGATCACTTTGAGCTTTTTTCCAGCTTAGAGGCACCTTTTTGCCTCTAAGCTTTGACAATGTTTGAAAGAAGGTGTTAAATGACAGGAAAAATATCTTCAGCTGCGTTAAAACTTTCCAACAAACATATATTGGAAAATCTTGTAGGAATGATCGTAAACCGCCATCCGTCAAACATTCAGGCCTCCAGCTGGTTGGTGGAGGAACTCATGAGGGAAAAGTCACAGTTAGGCTTTGTGACCCCACCTGACCCCAAAAAGCAGAGAGGAGGGAAACGTTATCATAAGCTGCAGGAAGAGAAAGACATGAACACAAAAAAAATGTGCACTGATGAGGAGTTCAGGGCTCTGCCGGTTGCCATGCAACAGCACTCATACGCCTTCAGTCAAGCTGTCTCTGATGCAGCGCGTTCATGGGTCACGTCGTAACTAAATATAACATTTCAAGGATCAAAATTGGCCAAATGAGAAAAAGCTCAGGATTCAGAACTGAATTCAGATGAAAAAACTGCATTCATTTTTTTGTCTTTCTTATTTCCACCTCACAACGTTGATGGATGAGATATTTTTTTCAAGTTGGCATCAGTGTGTTGATCAGTGGAGAAAGTAAAGAAATGTTGGCTACAATAACGCTCCAAAAGTCCCACTCCGATCATCTTTAATTGTCAAAGTGTTCTCAGTGTGTCAAAGTGTTTGATTATGATTGTAACGATTTTAGCCCAAATCTAAAAAAACGGTCATTTTTTAGGGACATAGTTTCTGCAGAGTCCTTAGAAATTTGCCTTTGAGTTGGGAGTGTCACCCATCTCTTTACACGTTCCCCCGCTGGCTCTTCACACCCCCAAGCTGACATTACCAGAGCAATGAAAATGGCGAGCAATATTGAAGCTATCCATCCAAACAGTTTCGATCCAGATTCCAGCTCAGAGAAGGAAAACAAAGACGATCACGGATCTATTTTTCTACCAGGATGCATCAGAATGGAGCAGAGCAGGGAGACAGTGACACGCCCAGCATTTTTTTTTCAAGACAAACACGCTCTTCTTCAAATGTCATCCCCCCCCCCCGCTGTTCCTGATGCGCAATTATATGAATAAAAAAAAAACTCAGAAAAATGACGTTTTTAGCTTAATTTCCTTTAAAAATGCATCAAGAACATGTTAAAAGCACCAAAAAAATGCTGCTTTTATTGGACTGGAGCCTTTCACATTTACAAAAAAACGTTTTTATGAGTTTGAACAAAGAGAAGCATTTAAAAGCTGAATCTGCAGATCACAGCACTGTGGATGTTTATTCTGTGCTGAAGCTAACACAGCTTTTGCACTCCGTAGAAAAAGATGATTTAGGTTCTTCTGAAATGTGTACTGTACCAATCTGCAGCGATTTCTGTGTCTGTATCCCTGATGTAAGAATAAATGTTAAAAAATAAAATTACTGAAGCAAATTATTGCCTGTTTACCCATAAACTACTGAAATACATGTAAAAAAATACTGTTTTCACTCGTATAAATGAGAGGACATAACCGGTTACTTCAGAGTAAAAGTTTTCTCTTGAAAATCTATTCTCACGTTTTTTTCTGCATCAAACACCAGAAAAATGTCTGAATAAATCAAAAGAAGCTGATGAACTGAACGTGATTATAGATGTAAAGATTTTTTTAAATTCTGGAGGGTCTTCAGTCATTGAGGAGTTTTTTGCAGCAGAAGGCTGACAGAAAGACACTTTTGTGTGGAAGCTGTGAGGGTTTTCAGATTCAGCTCCAGACTCGTCTTTGCCTCACATTCAGAAACCTTCGTCTGCTTGTTTCCATGAATCTCAGTATCAAAGCTTTGATGTCAGACGTTTGCTGTAACCCTTATGCTATCCTAGGCACTTTACCATTGGGAGTTGGGTCATCTAGACCCCACTAGACAGTGCTCTGAACCTTTTTTCTTCAATGATTTATAATCTTCACTGGTGTCCATGGATTACATGAAATCTTCCCACCTTTATCCACCTTTGTCATGGTATGGAGAACACGTCAATGTAAGTGGGGGGTGGGGTCATCTAAGATAGCACAAGGGTTAACGTTGGGAGTGGGGTCATCTGGACCCCACTAGACAGTGCGCTGAACCTTTTTTCTTCAATGATTTGTGATCTTCACTGGTGTCCATGGATTACATGAAATCTTTCCACCTTTATCCACCTTTGTCATGGTAGGGAGAACACGTCAATGGAAGGGGGGGGTCATCTAAGATAGCACAAGGGTTAAATGAAAAGGGGATTTTGATGTGTGGGTGATATAGGGTTAGATAATGAATGACCTGGATTTAAAAACCCACTCTGATCAAAATTCTGTTTCTGGTGTTTTAAATGTTCTTGTACAATTTTTTTTATGATGATGGAGGACAGAAATAAATAAAATTAGGTTTAAAATTGCATTTCCCAACCTGTTCACACTCTGCAATTCACACTTCCCTGCACACATTTACACGCTCCAATCATCTTTTGATCTGTTGTAAAAGTGTCTATTCTGGGACTATTTGTCTGCAGGTGGATGTATCAGATTGGAGCTCGCCTGTAGTTTCTATGCCACAACTACAAGCTTTTTCAAAAAGCACCTTTTCATCTGCTCCTGATTCACAACGATTCGAATAGAGAAATACTCAGAATTGCAGTTTTAAGCTCAATTTTCTTTGTCTTTATATATGGACACGTTCAAAACACCAAAAACATCAGAGCAGATCTTTAACTTTGCCACTCCTCCACGTATACTCACCTTTATCCACTGCCCTGTGGACGTTCATCCATACACACTTGCACGCTCACAGCACACATACCTGTTCATACTCACCCGTGGACACTCACCTTTACACACTCCGCTGTTCCCATCCGTTTACCTGTACACACTTACCAGTAACTCACACATTCAGGCTCAACAGTAAACAGTCACCCATACGCACTATCCCATATACACTGTGCTGTTTGCTCCCACCTAAAGGCATCCACTCCCACCACAGGGGGGCGCTGCTGACCTGCAGTGAGCAGGCGTGCTGACAGGCAGCAGAAGCTCACTAACTAGCTGCTGCGTTGTAAACTCCTCCTACAGTTTACTGCACCTCACTGGGGGGTGCGCTGGACCTGAGTAATGAGCCGGAGTTCAGGTCCAGAAAATACGCCTGATCTCCTGAGCGGGGTTTGAGAGGCCTCGTGTTAGAAAGCAAACCTCAAATGTGCAAAAATCCCTGACTGGATGATGGGGATCAAGCTGAGACGAGGCGTCTGGAACACATGAGGCTTCTTCCCTGTCTTCAGGGCGGCTGGTGTCACATGGATGAGGAGGAATGTTGTGACGGTCTTTGCTGGAGGCCTGCGGCATCACGCTCCTGTCAGACGTGATAGACAGCAGCATCACTGTCCTCCCACACACAAGCATAAACATAACACACCTTTAAGGTTCCTTTTTCCCTAGCTTTGGCATTTGGACTGTGTGCATGGAATGAGGCGCCTGCCGTTGTCTTTTCTCACTGTTCTTTGGTCACTGCAGGCTGCACACAAGCAGAAGAGCAGGAAAAAGGTGAGTTTGAGGCCAAACATTCGTTTGCAATAATAACAGGTCAAGATTATGAGGTTTTTCTCCCTTTTGCTCCTGCAGAGCCCTGACGGCGAGGCTGCGACCACCGCAGAGGTCGACCTATTCATGTCCACGCAAAGGATCAAAGTCCTGAATGCAGACACACAGGTACGGAAGGTGCAGCACAGCTGCCACCTCCTTCTCAGCTGATAGATTTCTGCAAATGTCTGTTCTTTGTCAGAACATGTCGTCCCGTTCTGTCAGGAGTCGTTAATGGACCTGCCCCTGCGGACCATTTCCTACATCGCCGACATTGGGAACATGGTGGTGCTGATGGCGAGGGGAAAGATGGTGAGGTCGCGCAGCGCCCAGGAGAACCTGGAGCAGACGGACGAGCAGACCAGCATGAGTCACGACGACAGGAGGCTGTACAGGATGATCTGCCACGTCTTTGAGTCGGAGGACGTGAGTGTTGCTCTGACTGAAGGTCGGCGAGCTGACCACAGGAAGGGGAAGCAGTGACGCTGCAGACATTTTTCCCTACAGCAGGCTAAAAGGCCACCAGTGGGGGAAAAAATGTCAAAGGTTCCACAAGGGAGATGGGAAGATGGAAGGAGGACTTTGAAGAACTGATGAATGAGGAGAATGTGAGCACAGAAGAGGAAAAGAGGATGAAGTGAGGAAGACATTGAGGAGGATGAAGACTTGAAAGGCAGTTGTTGGTGACAACATCCCTGTGGCAGTCTGGAAGACTTTAGGAGAGTTTCTGACTGTTTAACTAGGTCTTGCGAAGGAGTCTGAGGAATGCAGAAGAGTTATGCTTTCATTATGAAGAAGAGCAGAGAGGTTATAGAAACTCCAGAGGAGTTAAGCTGATGACGTTCTGGGAAACAGAAGGTGAAGCTTTGGGGTCAGAAATGAACATTTGTGAACAACAGTTCAGTTTTATGCAGGAGACGAGAACCACAGATGCAACATTTGAGGATGTTCCTGGAGAAGAACAGGAGGTCATGTGTGGTTTGGATGAGAAGTGACAGAGAGGAACGTTGGAGATGTTCAGGATGAGAGCTGGATGTTCTGTAGGGCTGACAGAGGAGGTGGAGGCGGGACTCCACAAAGAAGTTGTGTAGCACTGCATGAGGCAAAAGGTGGCCACACCGGATAGTAACCAGTTTTCCTCAGATCAAACGCAAGTGGACGTTTTGTGGTCTTCCATGGTGGCCGGTCTGAGGCGCACCTGTGCAGTAATCCTGCTGTCTAGTCAGCATCTTGATACGGCACACCTGTGAGGAGGAAGGTTTCTCTCGTTAAAGGAGACCCGTGAACAATATGTGGGAGAAACGGCTCTTCTGCGTTTGTAGAAAATGTTTCCGATCTTTGACTTCATCTCATGACAAACAGGAGCAGAAACAAAAGAGTTGCGTTTATCTTTTTGTTTTGTTTTTTGTTCGTCTCTCCAAGCAGTTACAGTCGTTTTTTAACACTGAAACCGAATCCAAACTGATCAAACTATTTTAGTTTTATCAGTCAAAGTTCAGAAATGTTTAGATTTTCCAAAATTTTTAGGCAAAAAACCAAACCTTTAAGGATCAAAGTGTTTTTCCTGACGTTCAACATGGATGCTCCTCAGATTTACAAGGAAGGAGTCCAGTGATAAACAGCCCGTGGTTTCGGTTCAGGTCTGCCTGCTGGTTAACTTACAGATGATAATATTGATGTTAGCGTCCACACAGACCGGAGGATCCATTTTCCTTCACAGCAGAGATGCTGCAGCAGAGACAGAAGAAGGATCCAAAAAGATCCTTAAAAGGAGGAACATGACAAATTCTGCAGACTTTTTGTAAAACATAGAAAACCTGTGTGCGTTTTAGTCTTTAAAAGAAAGTGATTCAAATGTATTTTCTGCTCCTCGCTGCCTGGATGTAGGAAGGAGGACAGTGAGGAGAAGGAGCCAGCGCCTGCTGTCAGGCACAGTTAAGCTCCCACTCTGAGAGGTGTCAGCCTCAGACGAGGTGCTCCTCCACCTCCACTTTGCACCTCCTCTGCTCCTCTCTGCAGAAATGTGAGCAGAGGAGATGACAGGGAGAGAGGTGATGAGCCTTTGAGGATCTAAAGCGCCCGTTTGTTGGAGCTGTCGCTTTGAACCGTCATCACCGGGACGTCTGCAGTGGGAGTCCCTCCCTCACAGAAAACCTCCCGTCCTCTCTGGTCCAGAGAAACACCGGCCTTTTCTTATAATCTAAAGCTTGTGTTATCCTCCCGTTTTTTAGTAGAAACACTTTTTCTAAAGGAGTCGGAGGATCATCTTTTGATCCAAAAATGAAAAAATCTGGACATAGTTTCTGCTAATTTGCCTCTGCCATCGGTGCAGAGAAACCCCGCCCCCGCATTCCATGATCCATCTGTTTACATGCTTTCCTGCTAGCTCACAGCCCCTCACACCCCCAACCTAACATTACTGATGCAACAAAAATGTCGAGCAATAATGGAGCTGTGCAGACGTACAGTTTTCAGCCAGATGTCAGCTCAGATGAGGAAAATGAGAGACGTGAATGGATCTAGTCGTCTACAGTGGGATCCATCAGAATGAAGCAGAGCAGGGAGCTTGTGGCCCCGCCCAGCGGACCTCACACATACGATCAAACAGCATTTTTTCGTCTGCTCCTGAATCACAATTTAATTTTCTATATACATGTTCTACTGGTAAATGGCGTATACTTATTTAGCGCCTTTCTTCCTCCAAGGACAAAGCGCTTTACAGTCACAGACCCATTCACCCAGTCACACACACATTCAGACACTGGTGGCGGCTCCGCTGCCAAACACAGGCGCCCGCCTACCACCAGAGGCAAGGTGGGGTTCAGTGTCTTGCCCAAGGACACTTCGACTCATGGGCGTGCAAGGCGGGAATCGAACCTGCAACCTTACGCTCATGGGTCGACCGCCCTACCGCTGCACCACGGTCACGCGGCCCAAATAAAAAAAAGTCTCTGAAAACGCACGCGACAAATGCAAATTTCAGCCAGGTTTAACTTTGACCAATCAGGGACTCGGATTTGATAATGACCTATGGATAGAGTCTCCTTAATTCACGGAAATGCCAACCGCTTGAAAATTGATCATGGAAGAGAAATGAATTTTTGCAGTTGGCGTCCGGCCGGAGTTCTATGACACCAAGTTAGAGGGCTGCATTGGGATCGGGTCCCGCCGGGTCCCGCGGGACCCAACCCAAATCTCGCGGGATTGGGCGGTTTGGATTGTGCTGTGGGCGGGAGCGGGCGGCAAAAAATAAACCCCGCGGGATCAGTGCTGCCATGAATATCTCATGAATATATATTAGCGGACTACGTTAGGCTGAGCGGCTGTTGGATTCTTATGTACTGAAGCTCCGTGAAGGCACCAGGTAGAGACGCCCAATGGCCTCTGTCATCTAACCTGTTGTTGGGGGTGCGCAACGCCCCGCCCCACCTCTTACTAAGAGCGCGCTTCAGGCCGTCTGTCTGCGCGCGCACACACGCACACTTTTAACCGAACAGGATTTGGGAAAATATATTTAATAATTAAGTTGCATATTACACAAGAGGAATGCATGAAAAGATGAGGCTGGAGGAGGACACGAATCTCTTTAATGATATCAATAAAAATACGTGTTTTTTTCCTGCGGGACGGGAGACGATACAAAATCAATGCATCTCTATTACTGTGCGGGATTAAATTCTCTGAGTTTTGCGGGTGCGGGCGGGAGTGGACATACATATTGCGGGAGCGGGCGGGGGTGTAACGCATACATTGCGGGAGCGGGCGGGGGTGTAACGCATACATTGCGGGAGCGGGCGGGATTGGTCAAAAATTCAGCGGGCGCGGGCGGGAGCGGGATGAAGAAAATAGTCCCGCGCAGGGCTCTACACCAAGTCTTTCATACATTGGAATAGAACGGTAAAAAAAAAAAAAAGGCCTGTAGCGAGATTTGTGAAAATTGCACCGCCTCAACACCCCCGAGCCTCTTCCAACTATTGGTGACGGATATTCGCTAGTAAACAGTAGAAGAAGAAGCCCCTCCCTGCTTGTCCTGTGTGAACACCACCGGCTGAACGTGCGTCCAAAAATGCTCGTTTGGCACGTTCCTGAAATGCCTGGAGGGGATGTAGCATAACAGTTTCATTGGGCAGAGAGCAGCTCTTTTGGTTGACATAGTGATGTGGAGCTTTGTGACGGATGAGCGTCACTCTGTACGAAAAAACAAGACACAGAAGAAGAAACATTTATGAAATACAATAAAAAGACAGAGAAATATGAGGAGAAGTTGATGATGAGCTTCAGAAGACGAAAAAAGCTTCAGAAGAGAATTTCTTTGTCAGAAAGTTGCAGTTTTGTATTTACAGAAATTAAAATAACTACTTTTTTACACATCCCTGCTGTTTCACTCAAACACGAATGCTCTTAGTGGGAGAACAGGAGGCTGAAGTCCCAAAAAAGTCATAAAAAGACAGAAATTGGAAGACATCTGTTTACATTTAGGAAACCGAAAATCAGCTGAAGAAAGCTTATTTGTTTGTCTGCTGAAATGACATTGAACGTGTTTGCATGTCCCCCCCAGGCTCAGCTCATCGCTCAGTCCATCGGTCAGAGCTTCAGCGTCGCCTACCAGGAGTTCCTGAGAGCCAACGGCATCGACCCGGAGGACCTGAGCCAGAGGGAGTACAGCGACCTGCTCAACACGCAGGACATGTACAACGACGACCTGATCCACTTCTCCAAGTCCGAGAACTGCAGAGACGTGAGTCTGCCAGCAGGGGGCAGCACACAGGGATGTTAAGAACCTGGTCTGATCAGGAATCTGAACCTGTTTGGTTCCTGTTCCAACTCAGAACAGTCGTATCCTTTTTTTTGTGAGGAAAGAATCAGGAAGCTATCATCTTCTCCTGAAAGTTTCCACAAAAAAAAGACTTTTCTGACAGGAACCGTTCAGATTTTTAGGAAACACAGCAGAGCCGCAGCATCAGGACCGTGTGACGGACGCAGCTTTTCCTTTTTCCTGCAGGTTTACATCGAGAAGCAGAAAGGGGAGATCCTCGGTGTGGTCATAGTGGAGTCCGGCTGGGGGTCCATCCTCCCCACCGTCATCATCGCCAGCATGATGCATGCTGGTCCGGCGGAGAAGTCCGGCCGGCTGAACATCGGCGATCAGATCATGACCATAAACGGGACAAGTCTGGTGGGTTTACCGCTCAGCACCTGCCAGAGCATCATCAAGGTCTGTCCCGTCGTCCAGCTTCATCCCCTCAGTTTCAACACGGCGGCTTTTCCTGGTTTCATTAGCTGATCCGTGTCCCTTCAGGGTCTGAAGTCTCAGTCCAGGATCAAGATGAACATCGTCCGGTGTCCTCCTGTCACCATGGTCCTCATCCGCCGGCCGGACCTCAGATACCAGCTGGGCTTCAGTGTCCAGAACGGCATAGTAAGTTTCTGCGTGACCGCTGCTCCTCCTGAAAAGAGATTAGAGGTTTGTTTACATATTATTTATGGAAACTAAAAGACTTTTGAGTCCAGATGATAAAAACCTGAAATCCCGACACCTCAATCCACTACATGATGCTTCAGGTTTCAGGGGGGAGCAACAACAAATATAAATAAACACAAATACCTCAACTACGGAATTTTCCTGATGTCGGACCATGGGGGACGATTGTCTGATGAGGATGTCCCAAAATGTGCTGCAGACAAACTGAGGGTTTTTTCCATCCATTCATCTTGAGATCCCTTTCAGGGTCACCGGGTTGCTGGAGCCTATCCCAGCTACTGTTGGGTGAAGGCAGGCTCCATCCTGAACAGGTTTGCTGCAGGGCCACCCTCACATGCACACCTAGGGACACTTCAGAGACCCTGTTTTAGACGATGGGAGGGAGCCAGACCTCCTTGCTGTGGGGCGACACCACTGTGCTGCCTCATTTTAAAATCAAGCACAGAAATGTCAGGTTTTTTTTTTTCTTTTCTTATCAGGGACCATGGATTCTTTGCTGAAGAGTCCAGTTAGAGACAGACAGCAGCGGCGATGCTTCCAGCTTGTTTTCATTCTGGTCAAATTTTTAAAAAATGCCGGATTTCCAGACTGAACTCTGGCGTTTGTGTCTTACACCTGCAGATCTGCAGTCTGATGAGGGGAGGCATCGCCGAGCGAGGAGGGGTCCGCGTCGGCCACCGCATCATCGAGATCAACAGCCAGAGCGTTGTGGCGACCCCCCACGAGAAGATCGTTCAGATCCTGTCCAACGCCATGGGGGAGGTGAGGAGAGCCGAGCACCGACCCAGTCCACTTTGTGACATGAAAGAACCTCTTTGAGACGGTTCTGGTGGCACAAACTCTTCCTACCGGATTTGGTTTAAAGACCAGATCTTTGCTGACTTCTTAACCCTTGTGCTATCCTAGGCACTTAAACGTTGGGAGTTGGGTCATCTAGACCCACTAGACAGTGCTCTGAACCTTTTTTCTTCAACGATTTGTGATCTTCACTGGTGTCCATGGATTACATGAAATCTTTCCACCTTTATCATGGTAGGTAGGGAGAACACGTCAATGGAAGGGTGGGGTCATCTAAGATAGCACAAGGGTTAAATTGATTTTGTTGTATTGCATCATCATAAAGTCTATCCTTGTATGTCCTCCTCCTGAGATGATGCCAAAGAGGCATCACTGTAGAAAAACTCTCAGCTTTTACATTTATGGTTTGGAACGGTAAGAACGGTTTCCCACTAATGACGAAGTCTTTCCGGCAAAAAGGTTCAAACACGCATTTCCCAAAATGAAATGCAAACCAATGTCAGTTGATTTATGATTTTCTATCTCACTGCTCAAATCAACCATTAGAATGACAGTTTCTTTTTACGTGGACAAAGCTACAAAATCAAATATGCATTTCCTCCACTGTAGCACTAAACCTCTATTTCCTTTAAGGATGAAGTCCTGATTGTGGTTTTTTCCTCTGCAGATCCACATGAAGACCATGCCTGCAGCCATGTACCGTCTGCTGACTGCGCAGGAGCAGCCCGTCTACATCTGAGCGCCCCTCCCTCCGTTCACCTGCTCTTTACCCCCCCCCCCGCTCTGTTTGATATCACTGGACTTGCCTTAATCTGTACAGCTGACCGTCACGCGAGCAGAAGGCAGATCATGGCAGAGTGTTAATGTGACATTTTAAGTTTGACCAAAGAGAATTTGTGGGTTTTTCTTGTGTGAATTTCGGTTGCAGACAAGAGTCAATATTAGCTTTGGTTGAATAGCTGTTATATCTGAATGTGCTCTAACTATCCATGGACCTAGAAACCGTCGGGGCCAGGGCAGCCGTGGCGGAAAGTGCATGTACAATTCTGGTGGGAGACAATAAAGAAACTCATTCCACGCGTCCGGACTCTTAATGTGGGAGAGAGAAACCACAGCGAGTGCAGAGGAGTGTAAAAAAGTGAGATTTATTAGAAAGTGAGAGGTGAAAAGACAGAAATCACACACTACCAGCTCTTTACCATGATTGTCAGCACGTGTACAGCGTCTGCATATTCAGTAGAAAAATAAAGGTGTGATTGTGGCAGTTATCAAACCCAGCAGCTCAGATGCATCGAGCAGAAAGATTCCAGTGTGAGCGCGTGTGGCCCCCTCCCTACAAACAGTGGGACTCGCCTCCTCCACGCCGCACAGCCCTGGACTCCACAGGCTCGACTCCGGCACGCCAAAGGAGCTGCAAGGCACTTGGCAGTGTTTTGCGACCCACATTTTAGCAGGAACCACGAAGCTGCAGCTCCACCACACCTTAGAGACCTGACACCCCCCCCCCACCCCCTCCTCTGTGCAGGGAGGACCCCACTACGCCGCGACTGATTCCTGGGGGTTTGACGGACAAAAATGCGCTGGGGGTGGGGCTTACAACTGAGGTCAGGGTGTCTGCACACGTGCAGTTTTTCCCGTCACTTTCAGGAGAGGAGCCACGAATCCTTTCTGGCGAATCGTTTTGGGGAAAAACTGTTGTCTCTGCCACGCGACGGTCTTGTTAGAATCAAGGAAAGCTACATCTCACAGGCAGACAGAAATATTTACAGCAGAACATCACTTTGTCAGAAGTCAGCAGGTCGGTGCATCGCAGTGTCTGAAACAACCAAAAGTCTGTAACTTGGACCCTCACAGCTCCGTATCTTTGTACTTCTGGGGGGCATAGAACGCTCTCTTTGCGTCCTCGGGTCCCCGGGTCTCTGAGTACGGCGGCCGGAATGGAGTCTGCGGCTCAGCGTTGGACCTGGAAAGCACCAGAACAGCAGCCGTCCGTCAGTTTAGCTCCGGACCAGGAGGAACCTTCCTAGTCTGAGCCCTTTGGCGCTCTCACCCGATCGGCTGAGGACGGTTCAGGTTGGGTTTGGGGAGCTTCACCGGGACAGCGTAGATGTCGGGATGCCTCTGTGCGATCTCCAACTACAGAGAGAGCAGACCCAGAAATGTCAGAGCAGAGCAGGAGAACAAACAGCTCATGACACCTTCACCTTCAAGAAGCCCACCGGCAGGAATCGCCTTGGCAGCTCGGCCCTGATCTACTGGATGCACGCTCAACAAGCCTCGGGCCGGACGCCGCCGCGTCAGAGGCACCGGCCCGGAATCCAGTTTCTACGAGAGCCCCGATCAGCAGAAGAATCAACACTACTGAGTGGAATCACTGAGCTGTGTCAAACGTTTCAGAGCAACACTTAGGATCTTTACAGCTGGCCGCAGTGGATGCAGTTTCTTTTTCTGTGGAGGTTTTGCTCGAGCCATTTTATAAACCAAAGTTTTTAACAAAACCTGCCAGAAGTCTGCTGAAGAAACAAAACAGTGAGTGTGTAGAATTCATTTTAAACTATAAATATTAAGGCAAAAAATACTAATTATGATTTAAACTAAAAAATAACAGTAAAATAATTTAATAGAAGTAATGATCAAACCTGTGACATTTGGTGTTGAGTGTTGAATATTAAAGATAGAAAAATAAATAAAAACAGTGGCCAAATGTGACCTTGAGGTCCTCTAATGTTAAACAAAGCTTGGGTTTCAAAAATGCTGAATTGTTTTCATTTGAAAACATTCGGAGCAGTGACACAACATTTCTGTTATTCAGACGTTAATGGCGTCGAAGCAGGATGTTGTTTGGATCAAACTGAATCTGAAAACGTTCAGCAGCAGTGAGGTCGGTTCAGGTCGGCCTCTGCAGTGAGAAACCATGAAATATTTAAAAAGTCCAGGATTTTGTACTCCTCCCAAAGCCGTAAAGAGATGTATGACATCACAGGCCGCCGGCATTATGATGGCGGGAAATTTAAGACTTAAACTGGTGGACGTCATAGAGGTAAAATGCAGCCATGTTTACGTAAGCCACATTCTTTAAGTCTGTGGGCCGGACTTTGGACATGCTTCCGACTAAACTGAGATGACTTGATTGATGTGTGAAATTTCCAACGTCTAAAATAATAATAATAATGGATTGAATTTATCTGCACTCAAAGTGCTTACATAGTGTCCATTATTCATTCATTCATACTTGGTGATGGTAGAGGTCAGAGTATCATCTCTCCCGGACCCTAAAGTCTCGTTTTCCCCCCTGAACCCTGAACCAGATCAGAACTGGTTCTCCTTCAGCAGCTGCTGGAGGCCTTTGGAGCCCAGATCAGGACGCAGCCGTTCAGTGTGAATGCAGAGAAATGTAGCGAACCCCTGCATCTTCGGTGTGAACTCGTCCGAGCGTGAACACAGAAAGGGGACTGACCCGAGCGTTCTCGGCCTCCTGCAGCTCCAGCAGCCTCTGAGCTCGTGCCAGGTGGTCCATCTTCTCAAAGGCTTTGATCTGCAGGAAGACAGAGCCCTGTTAACGGACGCTCGGCTCTGAACGGAAACACGTCCAGATGGCACGGTTCACATGAGGGATGAAGACAGCAGAGGGCTGACGATGAAGAGAAGCGCAGCACGCATGGTGAGGCAGACGTGAGGTTACCTGCTCACCCATTCTCTACGTTACACCGGAACAAAGAAGCAAAGGAGGGAAAAGAAAGACAGATTTCACTGAGTCAGACGGAAGAGACGGGAAAACCTCCAGGACATTTGAAGAGCACAGTTCTGCAGCACGGCACCATTTTTGCCCTCCTGCCGTTCTAACCTTGCCCAAGAAGGACTTGGAGGCGGGATCCTCCTCGACCCTGGCCGGGCTCGGATCCTCTGCCGGCACGCGGGCGAGGGAGGGCTTCAGGGCCACGGGCGGGGGGAGGGGCTTGTAGCCTACCGCAGCGTCGCTGCTGATGGTGCTGCTGGACTGAGACTCGCTGCGAGTGGAGTCACTGCGAGTCTGCGTGCGTACCTGAAAGAGGAACAAACTGTGAAAGGAAGCCTGCCAAAGTTGTCATCGACAGAAAAAAAGGGGCTATAAATTAGAGTGTAAAATTAGCTTTTTAGAGTAGGCATCAATAGAAGCGTTCTCTTCTCGGATTCCCGCCTCTAGAGGTCTTTCGCAGAACTGCAGCAGAAATGTTTGGAAGACAGAAAGTTCTCACCTTTGGGGGTTCTGGGATAAACGACGGAGGTGGGCTGGGCTCCCGGTCTCTGTTGCTCGTGCTCCTCACGCGGGGTCGGGCTTCAGGATGGGACTTCTGCTCAGACACAACACCAACAATTAGCAGACGGGCGGGAGCAGCCAGGAAGTGGCGTCTCCTCAGAAGGACGAACCTCGTCTCGCAGCACGGGCTCCGAGGATCGACCAATGGCCGACACGGGCTGCGGCTCGTCCATCGTCTCGTCCAGCTCGTTGTCGGTGTAAGCCCCGCCTTCATCTGCGGTGTCCTCATAGTCGCTGGCCAGCCGGCTGTCCATGCTGAGGTAGTCTGTACCCATGGCAGACAGGTAGGACAAATGGTCGTCTTGGAGATCCAGGACCTCCTCTGAACCATCCACCTGAGGACAACAAGCCAGAAGGAGATAGGAATCACACAATCTCTCGAGCTGAGAGAAGATGCATCCGTGTGCTGCTGCTGCTGCTGCTGAGCCCTCACCTTGGCCTCCGACACCCACACAGCTCTGTCCTGCTGCTGCCGGATCTCCTCCTTCACGCTGCCGTACCACGCATCGTTGGCTGAGTTCAGGTCAATGGTCGCTGCAGTCGCACAAGGCAAGACATGAGTGGCGGTTTGACTCATGTCAGGGCGGCTGAACATTGCCGAGTCGCTCACCTGTGAAGAGATGCGAGGAGGTCTTCCTCAGCCGGACGGCCTGCTCGTACAGCTTCTTCGAGCTTCGGCTGGATCCGGGCACCAGGCGGTTCCTCATGGTCTTCACTCCTTGCTTGCTGTCTGGGTTCAGGAAGATGACGATAGGATACCACTGCGTGTAGTTCAGGGTGTCCACGGCCTTTGGCGTCACGTCCAGCAGGGCGTGTCGGTCCTGAGGAAACGGCAAGGAGGGGATTCGGATTCAAGGACCTCTGAAAGCTGTCAAACTGAAATTTTAAGGTTTTTCCAGCTCTTTACTCCATCTGTACAGCTCTGTAAGAATACATACGACTCCAATGATTTTAACAAGATGTAAGGATATCATTGTGAAATTTTAAGGACCTAAACTTTGGTTACGACAGTTTTTCAATTTTAAATTACAAGTAAACGTGCAACAAAGTTGCGGCTCTCTCAAAAAGAGGGATGTTTTTAACCTCTTCAATGATCTGACGAATCGTGTTGAGGCGCACAACTCCAGAGGATTTCTCGGTGCCGGCATCTTTGGGCTCCGTTTCTGAAAGACGCCAGACACGTGAGGACCTGTTTCAGACAGATGTGCAGCAGGCTGACAGGTGCATGATGGGATGACACTCACTGGCAACGACAAACTCTTCAGGCAGGTCTGAGGCCAGCTTTTCATTCACTACGTCAGAAATGGGTCCAAAAATGACCACAGGTCTCCTGAAACCGGCTAAACGGAGCAAGAGCAGAGCATTAGTGTAACAAAATCAAAAAAAGAGAAGCTAAAGGGTTCAGCGGCAGCGGATTCTTTACCCTCGCGTAACACCACTCTCTCGTAGGCGGGGAACTTGGTGGTGACCGGCGTCGCGCTCAGGTCCTCCCGGCTCTTGCGCATGTCCTTCTTCTTGGCGGCTCTCTGACCCCTCAGCCTCCAGAAGTCCCCGCGGTCGTTGCCGGGGGCTGCCGGGGCGCTGTTCTGGACGTTTGCCATCTGCTCGGCTCTGAGACGGACAGCCACAAACTTGTTAGGCCATTTTCAATAACAGAGGCTCTGTCAGGATGTCATAACTGAAAACCAGAAGAAGACCTTCCTCTTCCTGTAGGGACGGTGGGTGGCACTGTTTACCGTTTTATTCATCAATATCACCTGCAGCTAAAACACCATTTATTAGATTTTTTTCTACTTTCGATGTCCCTTCATTTGCAAATCTTCCAACTGCTGCGACGGCAGGCACTCCGTCACCATGGCTCCGTGTTAGCTTACGTGTTTTGGTGTTTTTATTAACCTGTTTTTGACGGTCATAGACTTTTTATCATTATTTTTTTACACGTATTGAATGCTGTGGTGTGCCGTCTACTCCTTTTTGGACTATTTTCCGTTATTACTGGGATCAAAAGTCGTCTCTGGGTGCAATGTTTACACCATCAGCTGTTGTTGCTTGGCAACAACAAAATGCTGCCAGAGAAGCAACTGGAGATCTCAGAAGAGGTCCTTTAGAGTATGCAGACCTCTTACAGAGCCTATATTATGCTAGAAGTCTTTCAGAATAAACTATATCTACATAATGATGATAAGATTTTTATATGTCAGTAATATATTACCTGTGATATATGAGTTATTTTCGCAGGTCATTTTGCTACCCGGAAATCTCTGAGGCTCCGCCTTTCGCTCTTTATGGGCCCCACCCATTTCATGACATCAACTTAGAGTTGGCCTCGGCAGCGTGTCTGCGTTTTCCCACGAGAACAAACAACATCCAAACTTTTGCAAAGACGGATGTGCATACTGTGCATATGAAAGGAAAGCGTTTTTTGCTGATCCCCACTAGTTCTTCAGAAAAAGCGGCTGTGTGCGTTAGCCTGGGGGCGGAGCTGGCAGCACAGACTCTTCCTGGAAGGGGCGGTTCCCTCATTTTCATACATCACAGGTTTATAGAGGAAACTTAGAAATGTGTGAGTGGATCAAATTACCGCTTTTGGTTTTTCTTTGTGAGGAATGAAAATTATAATAAACTTAAAAGCTCAAAAAAGTAGATCATAATGACTGTTTGTAATGGCATTGTTGCATCTGCCCTCTTCTACGGAGTGAGCTGTGGTGGCTCATAGTGCCCTCATGTCACTGTAATGTCAGGCGACCTTTGACTCCACAGAACATCCGGATGCTTTTGATGCTTCTTTGCAAGCAGGACAAGTTTCCTGCAGCCCAGAATGAAAACGACCACAGCAACCAGACGAGGCACGCTTTGGGCCGACATGTACTCTGGCTCAGAATGAAGGGCGTGCTAACACAACGTGCACATCTTTCCTACAGCCCCTCCCACACACACCTGCTCTTGTTAGGGATGATGCCTTTATCCTGCAGCTGGTTGTTTTTGTCCGTTCGGATAGCGAGCCAGTGACCCAGCTTGCCGTCGTAGAGCGTGTCCGTCACTTTCAAGATCTCTCCTCTGGAGAACGGGAGGCTCTGTGGAGCTTCCTTCTCATACTCAAAGTGGGTTCGGATGAAGAAGGAGTCTCCTCGGCCGGAGGCTAAGATGTCCTTGTACACTGAAGGAGAAGAAAAGAGAGGCGTTTGTTTCCGACTGTTGTTTTGACACAGAGTTCCTTCCTGTTGTGCTGCAGTTCGTTACCGTCAGGCTTGCTCTGAGCGAGGATGGTTACGTCCTCTCCTTTGGGAATCTCAAGGAGGTAGAGGACGGCGTCTTCACGCACTATTCCTCGAAAGTCCATGCTGTTCACCTGATTTCAAAATAACATTTACTAGAAACACAGCATTGTGACTCACAAAGACTGTATTTTCCAATCAAACAGTTAAAGTTTCAGAGAGCAAGTGAAGCACGTTGAGGTTTGCAACAGAATAAAAGCATGGGTACCTTCATGATCTGATCTCCAGTGCGTAGACCCTCCTGGTCCGCCGGGCTGTCCTCCTGAACGCCAGCGATGAAAATGCCCACGTCATTCCCCCCCGCCAGCCTCAGGCCAACGCTGTCTCCCTTCTTGAACAGCACCATAATGGTGTTGGGCCTGCGTGAAATGCTTTCAGAATGAGACTCCACCGCAGGAATCTCCCTCAAACCATGGCATTCCTGACACTCACCCGTAAACCTCCACGTCCTCTGCACTCGGCTTCAGCGGCACCTTGGGAGGGGCGTGGACTCTGGGGGCCACAGCTGGAGACAGGACAAGCAGGTTTAACCACCCCCCCCAAACACCATTCCCTCAGGGTTTGAAACTCAGAGGCAGAAACGGGTTTACCTGGTGGCGTCTCTGGTCGAGGCTCCTCCCTCTCAGCCTTCAAAGAGGACGTGTCTTCAGCAGCTCTGTCTAAACCTCGAAACGGGGTTGGTAAAGCACCCATCTTGGCAAGCCTACTGGGGGGGTCCTCTCTGGTGAATACACCAAGAAAGAATTTAGAAGAGACAATGTGCACAATGAAGCGGGTCTGAAGCAGATCAGATCCATAAATGGAGAATTCTCATCATGACGGTTTCTTCTGCTTCATTAAAACAGTTAAAATCCTTTAATATACACAGCATCATCTAAAAATAACTTTTTTAAAACAAGATTCATTTTACGAGTTTACATTAGAAAAATTCATAAAGCTAAAACTAGAATTAAAAATATTCCTGACAATCAAAGACATGTCAATTTGCTTGTTTTCAGTCAGCTGGCATCTGTGTTTCAGGTGACCTTTAAGCCAAGACTAAAATCTTCACAGGAAGTTAAGGTGAAGACGCTACGAGCTACTTTTCAAAATAAATGCTTGAGTTTGGTAATCTTTGAACACGAAAACAAATCAATGACTGAAAAACAGAAACTTAATTCAGGATTAAAATCATAATCACAACTTTTTAAGCAAGTAAAATGAACTATTTAAAAGCCTCCAACACTAAGGCTTAGGTTGAAAGAGGTATTACAAGTCTAGAACCTGATTCTATCTACCCTAACCCTCAAAATTAGTGGCTTTATGCAAAATGTTCTTTAATGTTTATGTTCAGTTTTGGTTTACAATAAACATAGAACATTCATAAAAATCAAACCATTCATTCCCCACTTTCTACTTGGATTAAAGAAAGACTTTTTTAAATCATGTTATAAAAGACTCACCGTTTTTTTGTTTGTTTTTTAGCAGACTCCTTGTCAGGTAAACAGTCCATGACTTAAGGGGAAATTTGGTGGAAATCCGATCATTACGACTTTTGTTCATGAAGCTTTTCTCTGACGCAGTACTAAAAAAATCCCCCTGCTTTTTATCTATTAAAAAAAACAAACTGCATCCACTGCTGCTTGGAATGAATAACTAAAGAGCGGAAAAAAAACCAAGCAAGAACATGCATCTGTGAAAAATTAAGAAATCAAGTTTTTACACCTTGAACTCCAGAGTAGATTATATTTCTGAGATGACAAAATGTGCCGCACACAGCAGTACCACCTCTTTTGTCCATTTGTTTGTCACGGGTAATGAATTTCTAGCATCAGATGTCCGGCATGTTCTAAAGGAAAGTATTAAACCCGTAACGGCATGATGTTTGTTGTAAAGATATACAGCTCACAAAGAAAAAGAAAAAGACTGGAAGACCGAAGGAGTCGTCCATAACTGTATGTGAAGTGTCTCAAATTTACTGAGCAGCAGTGGTCCCCTCATTGTTATGTTGTTGTTGTTGTTTTTTACAGTTAAGAACAAAGAACTGGAGTTTAGTTTTCCTTTTGGTTCCATCTGACCACATGATCCTCTTCTGTATCATCCAGATGGTTTCTGGAGAACTTTAGACCGGCCTGGCTTAAGCAAGGGGACCATTGGAGAACTGCAGGACTTGAATCCATGACAACATTGCGTGTTACCATAGTAACCTTTGTTACTGTGGTCCCAGCTCTTTTCTGATCATTGATCAGGTCCTCCGTGTAGTTCTGGACTGTTTCTGTTCTCTACATCTTTTCTTCTCAATAGGTGTGATATTTCAGGAACCTCCATGTAGAGCGAGATCGTCAATGATCTTCCATTTTATAAAATTTGCTCCAACAGTTGCTGCTTATTGTAGATGGGTTTTTCCCGGTCTCGTTCAGGTCTACAGGCTTGTTGTCCCTGGTGTCCTTCGACAGCTCTTTGGTCTTGGTCATGGTGTAGTCTGAAGGGTGGGGTCGGGTGTGTTTTATATCGATAACCAGTTCAAACAGGTGACATTAATACAGGTAACCAGTGGAGGATAGAAGAACTTCTTAAAGAAGAAGGAACACGTCTGTGAGGGACACCAATTTTGCTCGTTTGTAGGAGATAAATACTTATTTTCTGCATCATTACACAAAAATTTTTTAAAAATCAAACAATGTGATCTCCTGGATTTTTATTTACTTTGTCTTTCATAGTTAAAGCATATCAATGGTGAACATTAGAAACCAAACTACTAAGGCAGGGGTGGCTAACCCTGGTCCTCAAGAGCCTCAACCCTGTCTGTTTTCCAGTTCTCCCTAGACTGCTCGATAACGATAACCAAAATCAGGTGTGTTCAGTCAATCAGGATGTGAAATCACTTGAGGCAGCCAATCAACAGCAAGCTGGTTAAGGAGAGCTGGAAAACAGGCAGGGTAGTGGCTCTTGAGGACCAGGGTTAGCCACCCCTGTACTAAGGGAACAGAAAGTTTTTGCCCTACTGTATATATTTGTATATATTCTAATGTATTTTAAATAAATATTGGTATTTTTGAAGCACAACTACAAAAATGCACAAAACTGAATGTTATGATTGTAAGCAGTTCAAACCTGAACCGGTGGATTTAGGATTTAACTTTAGCAGCTTTATTTAAACGTTTTCATTTGCACAGTTGATGAAGTGTTGGAGGCAGCTGTATCAGATGTACAATAATATCTGTTCTGTATTTTATGAGACCATTTGGACTTTGATCCAGCAGCTCTGGAGGATTTATTTTAAAAAAATGGTTCTGAATTTTTTGTTGCAGACCCTCCATTAAAGAGAAAACAGAAACAGTTCTCTTCCTGCACCTGGGAGCAATCTGGGATCTGTCCTTGACAATCGTCTGCCATAGTTTGAGAAAAGCAACAGGTGAGTATCGTCTCCATGCAGAGCTGTGCAAAGGAGCTGGATCCTCCAGCAGCTCGTGGAGAGGAGGGCTTTTTTTTTACCAAGAGTTTCTTTCAACTCGACATGATCCTCTGAAGGTTCAGAGAACGAATCAGCTCATCAAGTTTCATTCTGCTCAGGAATTTCCACCTAAAGCAAAGCTTTGCTTCACTTCGTACCCGAGAGGAAAAACTCTTCCAGCCTGATCGCCGTTTCCTGTAAACGTCCATAATAATTCTGCAACAACTGAGGATTAACCGTCATCGCTGTTAGACATTTGACTTCTAAAGGCCAAAGTTGGTAGTTTGATTCCTGGCTCTTGTGGAAAAGATGTTCACCTAAACTTTACCCATGATGCACTTTGGTCTGTATCAGAATCACTCTGTCAGCTGCTTGAAATAAAAAAATATCGTTTGGGTACAAAATATGAATCTTTTGGGCGACCAGGGAGAGTTATCCTAACAAAACTAAATCTCTTTAACCCATAAGAACCTTTGGTGACATCAGTGTACCAGAAGAACATCAGAAATGTGTTCTGTAGTCTACTTTGTCCCACATAATTAGCTTTTTTGGGGGCGACAATGGGTGTGGGTTTTAATGGGTTAAAGAGTCAAAGTTAAAAATGTGGAATCTTTTTAGGGAAGGGCAGAAACCACAAAGTCAGTTTCTGAGAAGGCTACATTCAGGCACCTACAGCCTTTCAGGGCTTCTCAACACACTCATGCAATGCATCGTCACACCGCTAAACTACCAGAGGAGAGGCCTCTGCGAGGTAAAGAGCCACATTTCGGAGTCACCGTTTCAGTTTAAGTGGAGCTTGTATTACGACGAGCTCCGACAGCCACCGAAATGTGGCCTTCAAGGCTGCGTACCTGGGTTTGTCTCTAAGCCTCTCATTGGAAGAGTGGGAGGAGAGGTCGGAGGGGTGGCCTCGTCTGTCATCCTGTGGAGAGTAAGAGCGGTTCGACTCGATCTCTGAGATATCTGCAAAACACGACACACAGGATGAAAGTTGTGACCTCCCTTCAGACAAGCCAATGTCTTCACACGCGTGTTCTGGTTACAGACACTCCAAACCGCTTCGGGAGAGGGTTGGATCTATGGGAAATTTAGAAAATTGTCTACTTGGGGCGATACCAGACACAAACGCCCCCTCCTGGAGGACGTAGAGGAATGATCAAGATTTAGACGTGTTGCCTTCTAAAGCCAGGGGCTCAGCTGAATGTTTAGCATCAACCCTGTGAGCACACCACTCCAGGATGTTCTGAAGCTCGGACGAAAAAGAAAAAGGTTTGGAGCTTCTGCAGCGACAATGAAATTCTGCAACAGCAGGATTATGAAGGGGATTAGATCACCCTGCTGCAGGCGAGCGCACATTTCACACATGAAGACACGTGCACACACACACATGCACGCTCACACGGAACTAAAGTGGGTCATAAGTCTTAGGGCCATCCCCCCCCCCTCCCGTAACAAACAAAAACTCACACCACTTATCTAGATTGGTTTTGACCAATGGCGGCGTGCCATCTGGTCATGTGACTTTAAAACCAGGTATAAAGGAGCGAGTGCGATGAGGCGGGGCCTGATGACGGTTAGTGGATGTCTGGTGTTAGTACTGCTCTGCAGAACATGAAATAATGTTTGCGTAAGACTAAAGTGGATGTGAGCAAAAGCTTTATTCAATTACTGGATTGACAGATACAACATTGTCATGGCAACAAAGCTGGTTTAAGAATGAACTTCACATGCACTGGGCTTTCTATATGAAGAGGAAGATGGAGGTGGTGGTGATGATGATGATGATGATGTCGGCCACTCGCACCGTGTGCTTTCACACCAGATAGGTCCTTCTGCCTTTCTGTTTGGACTGTCTCTCACCATCGAGCTCCGAGTCGCTGTCGACCATGGGCGGGATTCGGATCAGCACCTGCCGCCGGTCCCGCTGCACCACCAGCTGCAGCTTTCCGCGGGACTTCTCGATCAGCTTCCCGGCGTCGCTCAGAGACAGGTTTTCCGTCACCGTCCCGTTGATCTGAAGCAGACACGTGAGATGTGACACCCGACACACTCGCTGGTGCAGACGGTTGGGTTTGGCCAAAGCACCTTCAGGATGATGTCGCCCTCCTTCAGGTTCCCGTCTCTGCCGGCGAGTCCGGTGCTGGTCATCTCTTTGATGAAGAGCTGGCTGCCCAGACGAAGACCATACTCTGGAAGAGAACATACTTTTCTGTGCTGACTCAAAGCAAACATTACATTCACTGGGATTTCTTCTGGGATTTCTCCATCTTAGCAGCATTTTCCTGATCTCACATGGTGGAGAGTTTTGCTGATGCAGCTCAGCTGAGATTTCTTGCAAACGTTTTCACCAGAACAAAACGCAACACCAGCACTGAGTGGGTCACCCCCTCACCTTCGTTAGGGTGGTTCTTCAGCAGCAGCACGTTCACAGGTTTCTCCAGAGGCTCCAGGTCACGGGCGGGGCGAGGAAGTGGGATGGGTGGGGCCGCGGGGGAGGGGGAGCGGTCCAGGCGGTCCCTGCTTTTTCTAATGGGCTCATCAAGCTTCCTGGGATTGCGCTCGAAGCTGGGATCACGCCCACGGACCGGTCCTGGGCTGTCTCTCCTATAGCGCGGATCAGGGCTGTAATCTCGGTCAAGAGCGCGCTCGCTGCGGTAGCGGCGGTCCGGGCTGTAATCCCGGTCGAGAGTGCGGTAGCGGCGGTCCGGGCTGGGGTCGCGGTCGAGCACGTGCTCACTCCTGTAGCGGCGATCCGGGCTGTAGCGGCGATCGGGGCTGTAGCGGCGATCGGGGCTGCGGTCCAAAGTGCGACCTCTGCTGCCATCCCTGCGGGCCCGGCGGTCTGGACTCAGATCTCTCTCGAGGTTCCTGCCACGCTCCGGCCGGTTGTAGTCGCGCTCACGGGTTTGGTAGCCAGAATCCACATATCCCCGCTCCGGACTGTGGTCGCGTGCGCTGTGCGTGCTGCGGCGGTCAGGCTCGTAGTTGTAATCATCATTGTAGTCGTTGTTGAAGACTCTGTCATCAGGGGAGGGGGGGCGGTTCACCACAGCAACCGGAACCTTCTTGGGCCTCTTGACGATCTAAATGTTTTCAGAAAATCAGAAATTACTGCATTTTTAAGCTCCAGAATCGCTTAGCAGAAATTTAGAGGATAAACTCACAATTTTGGCGACTTTGCCACACTTTCTGAGGGTGTTCACAGCAAAGGAGTGGGCCACCCCTTCCATGGGGATGGCGTTCACCTGCATCACGCGGTCCTTCTCACTGAAACACAGATTATAGATGACCAACAAAAACACGCTTTCCTTCACTGCGGAGCGAAAAGAAACTCACAACAGCAATCCGTCGGCCGGCCCCCCCTGCAGGACGTCCGACACCACGATGGACACCTCGCCCGTCTCATCGTTTGGGTTGTCCCGTCCTCCGGACACCGCCATACCAAAGCCCATTTTGGGGTCCTGTAGAAAGAGACATTTCAGACCACGCCCATTACCAATGGCGGTGTGGAAGTGTCAACAGGTCCAACAGAACCGGATCTTTTGCCCCAAATGAATGTGTGCAGCCATGCACTTTGTGATAATGTGGCTTTTCTGAGGTCTGACTGCTTTTAACAGAACAATCCTTGCTGTGACAGCTTAGTGTCAGAAAAGGATTGTACCTGCTGTAGCTGCAGTTGGCACAGATGAGATTGAGTTTGGAGATTTGATGACCTTTATAGCTCTTGATCCTCTGCTTTCCATCTGTACGATAAAAAAAAAAAAATTCCTGTTTTCTGGTCTTTAGCAGATGGCCACAGGGTGGAGGGAGCAGATGGATGTGAAAACAAAAAGCACGGATAAAACGCGAATATAGAGCGATTAGAAACAAATGAGATGAAGTCCAGTTAGGTGTTAATGAGCTGTGTGTCTATTCACAGCTTGAAATCCCAAGTTTCTGTATTTTTAAAAAATGTTTTTTTGTTCCTTCTTCAACTATTTAGGTTCAAAAAGTCACAAAATTGTATCATCTCTGTTGTTGCAGCAACCGTATGTTTTCTAGTCCAAAGCAGATCTTCCGCACGGTTTATCCTCGCTTACTTTTTTCTTTAATAATGTTCGCTCTTCATGGATGTTCTTACTATTTGCAAAGTTCAGTATGGGCGCAAGTTAACGCAGACGGGTATTAAAAGTTTGCTGTCCCGGTCACATGAGAGAAACAGGTGCGGGTTCTGGTAGTTGCTCGGAGGATCGTACAGTCAAAGCAACATCATGAAAAGGAACGTACCATTGTTTTGCATGTGCTAACTATATGGTGAAGTAAGTTGGACGCTCTTACGACGTACAGGGGATGCTGCTGTGCAGTGTCTTTTTCACCAAGACTGTAGTCGCCGAAAGTGAGAGAGCTGGTTTACACGCGTAAATGCTGCGCGCATGGGGTTTGCTTGTAATGTCGAATTTTCCGTATAATGCCCACACAACCTGCACCCTGATTGTCTAATTTGTCTAACAGTCAGGCTGCACATACGGAGCGCGCACTTCTCACTTGAACAGGACTAACTGGCTCATTACGCAGGATTTAAGGAGGTTTAAAAAACGAAAAATTTGTTTCTATGTTGCCTATGTCTGCCCTCACCCAGAGCTGTGACGGTGTGGGATTTCTGATCACCGCAGTGATGAACCAGCAGGAGTCGGTGTCCACGGTTAACCTATCACGTGACCCAGAAGACCGCCTTGGCCTATCAAGACCGCTGATGTGATTAATAACTTATTCCTTCGCCATACAACAGATGTTCCAGGGATTGTTTTTCCATCTGTCGCTGCAGCTGTAACTAACCTGTTTTGTTCATCCTGCAGCAGATGTTCCAGTGGTTTTCCTGTTTGTCTCTTTTATGTCCCCTAAAGACCTACAGACTCAACCATCTGCCGGTCAGTCTGGATCTGCTAAAAAGCGTCTTCACATCCTACTTCTTCTAGGGTTGGGCGATGTCCCTTAAATTACTGACGTTTGCTGTCAACTATCGGGATGGACGATTACATCGTCAGCCATTTTATTTCCAACTAATGACTCATCCGATGATTCAATTATAAACTGAGGGAAGTGACTTTAACAAAAAAAGTGGACAAACAAAATAGGAAAAGAAGTAGTCTGCCCTCAAAAGACTCTAACTAGCTAAGTGGACCGTGCGGATTTACAGCTTTGTGTTTGATGGGAAGGGGGGTTATATGAGCGGTATGTGTGGGAGATTTAAGACTGCGATCCGTCCTTCCAGCTCTAGGGGTACAAGCAACCGAACTCAGAACTGGGTCTAAGTGTCTGCTCAGCTCGGATCGGGCCAGCACACACAGCTGTTTGAGCTTCACAGAAATGTCGCTCAGTCTTAGAAAGCATTCAAACAACCACGCGGATTTGTGTTTCCAGTCGTAAGTCCACTAAATAAAGGTTACGTTATTCTATACGTTTAACGCAGCCACCCAAAGTTAATATGTTGTTAGCCCGCGGTTAGCATACTGCTAACCTGGCTTGCCAGAAATAGCACCACCACACGGATTAAAAATCTTCAAATGATGATGTAATGCAGCGTTTCATAAGAACCGGTGAACATTATTAAAAGCACGCTAGAAGATCATCTCGTATTTACTCAACATTTTACGATGATATTCATCGGCATAACATTATTGATCAGATGCGAGTTTTCATGATGTTTGCATTAGGCATGCATGATAGTTATCAGCCAATAAAACCTCTGCTGATGTAAATCTGCTGTTACCACGATGCTCCACGTCTTGTTGCGAGACTCTCCAGTAGGGTTGGGCGATGTCCCTTAAATTGGCAGTTGACGATGTTTGCTGTCAACCATCGGGATGGACGATGATATCGTGAGTGTGTGTGTGGGGGGGGTCTTATAGTAGTCCGCTGCCGCACTTAACTAGTCAAGTGGACCGGTGGAGCGCGGACTTACAGCTTAGTTTGTGTTTGAGGGGAAGGGGGGGGTGCTTTGTTACATGAGCGGTATGTGTGGGAGATTTAAGACTGCGATCCGTCCCGCAGCTCTAGGGGAACTAGCTACCGAACTCAGAACTGGGTCTAAAAGTGTGTATCTGAGCACAGCTCGGATCGTGAGCACACACACAGCGGTGGTGTGAGCTTCAAAGCAGAAATGTCGCTCAGTCCATAGAAACCGTTCAAACAATGACATGGATTTGTGTTTCCCAGTCGCGTCCCGACAAAATAAAGGCTGATGTTATACCCACGTTTACATGCAGCCAGGATGCAGATTGCAGCACCACCCAAAGCTAATGTTGTTAGCCCGTGTTAGCAAACTGCTAATTCCGGCTCCGTTCTTCAACAGAAAAAGCGCTGACCACACGGATTAAAATTAAAATGATGAGCAAACAGGTGCTTCATAATAATTGTAACATTAATAAGAGCACGTTTAGAAGATCGTCTCGTATGTTACCGAGCTGACATGTCAATGTATATAGCCGCTCGGCAACATTGTTTTGGATTGAATTGTTAAATTCAATAAAGTTTGAAAAAAAAAATAGCCGCTCGGCGGAACTTATATCCTTTTCCCGGTTTTTCAAACCCTATTGCGAAAGTAAGAATTATTTATTCCGACCTAAAGTGTGACCCATGTAAACGTTTGTTATATTCTGAAAACATTTTTCTGGGCCCATGTACACGGTTGGATTCTAATCCGACTATTGATCCGATCAAGATATTTTGCACATGTAACCGCGGCTTATGGTGTCGACTCGCAACGTGGTGTGGGGCGGCATCACGATGGTATCTCTCCATCGGGATGTCACTCACCCATCACGATGGACGATGGTATCGTCCATCGGCAAAACCCTTCTCTCCAGATTCTCCACCTCTCAGTGTTTTCATAGACCTCTGAGGCTCAACTGCATGTTTCATTCACAGCGTTAGGCTGAGATCCGTCTCCACAGCTGAAGCACAAACCCCCGAGCTGGGGTTCTGTACAGGAAAAGTCCAACCACGAGACATGGACCTCACCGAGCCCGCAGTGGGCTTTCTTGACTGTTACCAAAAACCCCGGAAGAGATTCCGAACTGAACAGCCTTCTGTTTGTCTTTGTGCTCATTTGGTTTTATTCAAATCCCCCAAATGGAAAGGAGAGTTTTAAAAAGGTTCAGACATCAGCCAACATGTGTTTGAAAATTTTATAGGCATAAATTCATTATTAGTGATCCCTAATTTGCATTACTAAGGTTCAACTTTAACTTTACAGCTAAATTAGGATCAAGCAGACAACTCACATTTTGTGTTACTATTTTAGCTTCCACGTTTCTATTTTTAGTGAGAACTTGACATCCAGCTTTCCATTTCCTTTTCTTCTTTTTAGTCATATAAAAGCAACCCCCCCACAGACCTTTGATTTATCACATGAAAAACTCTTCTCCATTAAGTATCATCTACAGGACTATATCTGGATTGGTGAGTTGTGCTGTTTGCAGACCTGTCTCAGGTGTGAATGCATTACAGCTTAAGTGTCAAAGCAAAATGCTTCCGAATGATGCAAGGATTTCTGCACTGGGTGTTTGGAATACAGGGATGTGGGGCAGAAGGACAACCTTTGTCGATCATAGAACCCAGACCGTGTTCACTCTGATGTCATCTACATTTTCTTTCCCAATTTTTGTAAATAGTTTCAAGATCAGAGCAAAGATCCCAGCCTCCCAGACAAGCGACCCCAAACATCCTAAAATTAGAAAGCGGTGGGTGAAAGGACAGAGGGGAAACAGCTGGTCCTGACATATGGGTCACATGCTCGCAGCAACTCCACCTTTCTGCACCAAGTCTGCCTCTCTGGCCTCGGTGAGCAGCAGCACGAGACGATTAACTCATGAGGGGGATTCATTAAGCTCGACACAGGCGTGCACGTGCTCACGGGCACAGAAGCTGCCACACATCTCAGCATTTGTTAGTTTTTTTTTCATCAAATCGTTGTGAATCAGGAGCTGACGGAAAAACTGTCGTTTGACAAAGAGCGCGTTTGTGACGTAGGAAATACGCCACAGGTTCCCTGCTCTGACTAGATTCATGTTCTGCATTTTTGAGTACAGGTCGCAGTTTTTTTGCTCACTTTGGTTGGGGTAAATCAACCGCTAGAGGGCGCTGTAGGTGTGTTCACCAGTATTTGCTACTGACAGTAATAAAGAAGAAGCCCCACTCACTCAGTCTTAAGGCCCGTACACACCGGGACGAATATTCGCCAGGCGTTATTCGCCAGCGTTTATCGCCACGTTTTTTGTGTTCACACCCAGGCGATTTTCGCTGACGATGAGCCGAGTGAACATGCAATTTCATTCCCTGACATTAGATGGCGCTTAATGTAAAACAGAAATACCCCTGTACACAATGTGGTTCTGCGCAACTCTACGATTCTTAAAGTCGCTTTTCACTCAGAACAAGTGAGCAAGTATTTACGCGATTGTCAGAATCAAACAAAGAAAACATGAATATTTCCAGCACCAGTAGCTCTAGCTCCAGTTCCAGCGATGAAGAAATTATTGTTATGTTGAATGATGAAAGACGCCGGAAAAGACGTCGATTTTGGGTACATCTCATAGTTACAAGAAAAGAAGAACATGGGCAGTTTTATCGACTGGTACAAGAGCTGAAAATGTATCATGAGCGTTTTCGGGGATATTTTAGAATGTCCGTCATTATTTCTTCGCGGCAGTGTAGACGCTACTTGGCGTATATCTTCTTCACTGGTATATGTGCTCAAAAAGGCATTTTGTGTTTGAGCGCCCCCAAGTTGTGTTTTACTGTAATTTCAAAAGCTCCAGACACGTGTGCAAAAGCGCCAGTCTCATTGGTTGTATAGTTTTTGACACGGCGCGTCAAAACAAAAAAACGAACCCGAGGCGTTTTTTAAAAAGTGATGCTTTGACGCGTGGCGTTTTTTCGCGTCGGTGTGCACACTCACATTGGTGCCCTTTGTTTAGTCATGAGGCGTTAACGTCGGCGAATATCGCGCGCGAAATTCGTCCCGGTGTGTACGGGCCTTAAGATGGGGGGGGGGGGGGGGTGTTGAGCTAGGTTGCTGTATTTTTTGTTGAAAGCTTTTTCGCTTTTTTGCCTTTTTCTTGATTCTTTGCTTTTTTGATCACATTATAATAAGAGGATTTTATGACATTTTTTCACTATTAAAAGTTCAAAATACGAACTTCGTAATGCTTCATGATTTTTTTGAGCGCGTCATTCACTAACCGGATCCAGCATCAGCCTCTCAGCGACTCTGTTTTTGAAGTCGCTACAATACTGGATTCCTCCTATGTTTCATGAAGCTAAATAAACATCAATGTGTTACTTCAGAGTAATGTTTTACAACCAGTGTGCCACGCCACACTAGTGTCCGTGGGAGATGGTCAGGTGTGCCGTGAGAAATTGCCGTCATTAACTGATCTAAAAACATTTTCCATCTCCAGAATATCAGCTTTTGTTCATCCAAACAGACCCTGATAAAACACTGAGTAGTTAGGAATATGAAAGATCATAAAATACTTTTTTCTGTTTCCTCTATTAAGGACATTTGATAAGAATGATGATACCGCGATTTAGCCGAGCTTCAGCTCTGTTTTCGGAAAACTCCCGCCCCTCCAACTGTCTCCACAAATCATTCTTGGAGGCTTAATCACACGTCATCAGACTGACCAATCAGAAGTGCTTAAGGTCTTCACTCCCTGTTCCGATCCTGCTCTAAAGTCTCTCAGTTCCAACAACAATACCAGCTAAAGCTCGTCTTAACGGTGTAGCTTTCCACAGAATCCGGTGTCAGACCGTGGAACAAGTGAACAAAACAACGAAGCTCAGAGCAGTTAGTCTGTCTGTGATCGGCTGCAGTTTCCCACTACATCTCCCACGATGCATTGGGTTACAATGACAGCATCCCAGCATAAAATGAGTATTGCCTGTTAAACGTCTTGAAACCACAACGAACACACATCAAACTGTTTTTAAATTCTTTCTAACTGAAATACTTTTCTGATAACGTCTGGATTATTTTATATATTAAACTTAAGAAAAAGTAATAACATTTAAAAACAGGATTAAGGTGAAGTGACCAACAGACACAATTAAACTACATTCAAACAATGTAATCATCTAAAAAGAAAAACAACATTTATTTTAAAGTTTTCAAAAACTTCATCTTTGAATAAGACTAAAGAAATGTTCACTTTTTGTGTAGCTACAGAAAAACATAAATATAATGTTAGTCTTTTTGTGTAATATTTATCAAACATATTATGATCATATAATTGTTCAAAAATCACAGTTGCCTTTGCACCAACAGTGAAAAAAAACCATACAAAAATAAATCACTATTTAGAAAGAATATATTTTTGTAAGGTTACATAACATTGCATGTTAATAAAATGGAGGAAAAACAACTACCAGAGTAAAATGTAAAATAATTTAGTTGAAAATTATTATTGAAAACTAACAACTTTTATTACACCTTTTAGAAAAAATATTGCGGAGGGACTGTAAATCAATACAGACTATAGAGTTTCTCCTTTTTTAATTTCTGGATGCTGGTGTGCCGCGGGATTTCTGTCAAGGATAAAGTGTGCCTTGGCTCAGAAAAGGTTAAAAAACACTGATCTAGTGAAGTATTTATTCCATTCTGTCCGTTCTTGTTTCGTATTGGTTAAATACATTTCAGTGTTTTTTGGCAGCAGCGACTTTAAGAAAAGTCTGGCCTCCAAGGCTCAAAAGTGTGCAGCTGGAAATCTCAGATCTAATGTTAGGCTGGGGTGTGAGGGGCTGTAAGCCAGCAGAAGAGCCCATAAAAGAGAGCTCTCAGCTATGGATGATGGGGAAGGGGGGCAGGACTGTTGGGGCGGAGCAAGCCCTCAAAAATGGAATCTCTTACCCCCAGGGCTCTGCAGAAATTATGTCCTAGAAAATGACACATTTTTGTTTTTTTTCTGGCTAAAAACAGAATAATGATAATTAAAACATAAGATGATCGTCGGGACTTGAACGGTTCTATTTTATTTAAAGTTCATTAGAGTCACTTCCATCTCTAACTTCTCCAGGGTGCAGAAACTTATCAAAAAAATGATTTAAATGTTCTCCACATGTGCCCCCCCCTGGTTTCTACATGGAAATGAGGTTGAGAGGGACTCACTCTCTGCAGCGTCACCGTGTACTGCTCCCACACCGTCTCCTCCATCACCGGGTTCTGTGGACAGAGAACAGATTAATGACGTGATGCAACAACAGCCGTGTGCGTTTGTTACCGTTGGCGGCTGTTACACAACATCCAGCTGCAGCGAGAACCACAGCGGCAAACGGCAGATTCAGGAGCAGCCGGAACAACTCTGCTTTCAACATTTTTACAAAACTCCGCTGAAGACTGAAACCAGCAGAGAAAAGGCGGACATCCACAGAGGACCATCGGCATCTCGGTCCACTTAGAACTCACTAAAGTGCAAAAATAGGAACTTTGTTCAGGTTTAAAAATAGAAATGCATCAACACTGGTGTCCGTCTTTAACTTCAGCGCTGCCTGGAAGCTCCAGCCTTTGAAAAAGCCTCCTTTTGTTGTCAAATTACAGTAGCCCCATCCCAAAGTAAAGGCGGACACGCCTCACTAAGAGGAAAAAAAAAGCTGTGATGCCAGCAACGGGGCCAACACCCAAATTTGATGAAATGACGGCACTCACAAGTCCCTGCAGGATGCGGATGGTCTTGACCGCGTGGGCCCATTTCCTGTGCAGGCTGAGGACGGTCTTCATGGCGCACGTCTCCCCCGGCTCACCAGCAGCGCTGCTCTGGCAGACCGACGTGCGCCGCAGCCTCCTCCATGACCACAGCTGCACAACCAGCACCGCTCTCTCCCTGCATCTGCCCGCCTAACTGCCTTTGACGTAAGAGGGATTCTGCTGCCCTACATTCTGCACAAATCCCACCGTCTGCAGGGAAGTGTAAACACGGATGCCGATTAAGCACCGGAGCGTCCGACCCCACCTCAAATCAAAACGCAGACCCCCCCGAAAAGCACCGCTCCAAACTTCTGACACCCCTTCACTCTCCACACACACACACACACACAGAACCAAAGCAGAGCTCGGGTTTTCACACCGACTGCAACTTCCCATCTGTCATTGACAGAGGAAAACTGGGCCACGTCTCAGGGAAGCAGCTCCGCCACAGCAGCCGTCTTTTTGATCTTCTGACCAGCGTGGCGACATGGGAGGAGCAGCATGAGGAGAGCCAGCACATCTGCATGCCGACATCTGTCTGCGAACTCTCATGCAACTCTGCAGATACGGTCACACATCTGCAGAGGAAACACAGCCCCACGTGACGGACATGATGCAGAGCGGGAACTGCCAACGGAGAGGAAACTTTCACAGCAGAACGGCGACAGGATCATTTCTGATCTGATGTCAAACTGCCCCGAAGCACACAGGATCGTTAGAAACTAGGATTCCTTTTAACAATGATTCCAGGGCTTGACATAGCCCAGAAATTGGCAATTTGTAGTTTTTGAAAGTTACTGGCCCGACACCGCCGCAGGTGGCACCCAAGTCACGGACGCCGCAACTCTAGGGCATGCCCCCCCGGAAAATTTTAATATGGTGCATTCTGGTGACATCTAGCACTTATTTATACACTTTTCAATGACTGAAAATAGACCATATCAAACTTAAATCTGCTCTAGTCTGTTTCAGATTTTTTGAAGAGAGCACTGCAGTGTAGTAGGTAACACTAGTTAAGAAGTTTTCATGCTGCTTCTAATCACTGCTATTTAACATTTGTTTGTAATCAATAGTTAAGAAGTTTCATTTACTTCTTTGCTCTGACTGCCTCGAGGTTCTGCTTTTTGTCACTATTGCAAAGTTACATTTACTTTTTAGATCCTTAATTACAGTTATGTTGTTCAAATTTGCAGAGTTACTTGTTTAAAGTTCCAAAGTTACATTTACTTTTTAGTTACTTTAGTTACTTAAATTAAATAATTGAAAAATTAAATAAAATTTAATTACTGAGATCATTCCGCTTTTAACTAGAAATAAATACTTACTGCTCACAGTGTTGTAAAGAAAAACAAAATTAAGTACTTTAACATTCTACTGCATTTGAGTCTGAGATTCAGGTATTTGGAGCTGCCTTTGATTCTTTGAGATTCAGCTTAAAGCTTAGTGCATACAGTTTCATCTTCCATGAATTCATTAAATATCTTGCTGTCCATACTACTAATTCCACCCATTACTCCAACTTGGGGAGGTTTGAGAAACATCTTGCGTTCGTTGTCTCCTTGTCCAACTTCCCAAGCTATTTTCGCGCCATTAGATAGATGATGACTTTATTAACCCCACAATGGGGAAATTTCATATATCTGTGGCAGCAAAAAACAACATTCAGAAATAATCTATATAACATCAAAAAAGGACATAAAAAATGACTTTCATATTAAATTATTAAGAATATGAAATTAAAAAATATAATTACAATTATTATTGAAATTAACGAAAATGAGATTCTTTCTCATTCATTATTATATATTTATAGCTACTTTTAACTAGCAATTTCTTGAAACTGTGTTTATCTTTCTAATCTTTGCACATCTGACTTCTCTCTAAATGAACCCATGAAGTTTTGGGGGCTGTCTGCTTTGTGCAGCTTAAAGGCCGCGATAAGTTTTTAAACTTTTGTTTTTTTATTGCAAACTACAGGTGGACTGACTGTGTTTCTGATTTTCCATCTTAAGTCTGTTCAGTTTTGGAAAAGGAAACGCACAGATAAGACTAAAGAATACAAACATGGATGCATGCTGGAATCCTCTGAGGCGAGGAAGCACAGATGCGTATCGAAACATTGCAAACCGTTTCTTTAATTCATCACACCACCCACATCACAATAGATCAAAGCCAACATGAAGGGCTGCAACCTTCAGACCCTCAGAACCGCTTTGAACTACATTCAGCAAAAGAGGAATGATCAAATCTATAATAGACTTTATATTTCAATGAGATCTCAACGTGCTACATCTGTAAAGACCTTTCATGTTACACACACGCTTGATGAACATCAAAAGAGGCTTTCAGTGCTTTTCCAGTAAGCCGTGTTTCCAGGCCGGTCAGGTTAACTCAACAGGATAAGCAAACAGCACCATGAGGGGTCATTTTCACCCAAAACAAACACTTTATGAGGCACAGCAAGCAGAGTCTGACAACATTTCATAGTTTAAACATTGCATAGATGTTTCTGCGCTTTCCAGGATGAAATAACAACGTTAAATTAATCAAGGTTGATTGTTTTTAAAGCCATCAGATTCATCTCGAGCCTGTAAGGTCACTTTAGGCTGGTGACCTCAGATCTGCGCGCGCACAGCAGTTCAAAAATCTACCGTGTTGTCCGAGCGCCCCCTGCTGGTAAAAGGCCGCACCGACATATGGGCTGGAAAAAACATGGACAGATGAGATAAGTGGACCGAGACGGGAAGCTGGGACTTCGGACCGCTCCTCGGTCCGTCCGAACCTTCACCTGAGTGGACACACGGCACCAGCTGAGCGCCGCTGGGGCGGGTTAATGTCAAAACCTCACAATAAAGGGGGCAAAAACTTTACTTAAATTACGTTGAAGCTCTATTAACGACAGATAATGATCGATGATGTCAGAGTTAAATCGGCTGACATTAATAAAGTTTGTTTCTTGGAGCCGTTTTTTTCTATTTAACGGGTTTCCTCGCGAACCGCGCGGACGGGGCAGGCAGCGGCGGCGGCAGGTGCGGCGGGGATGCAACAGGCGGATTCCCTGGAAAAAGTTGTTCGCTCCGGAGCGGCCGTCCGGGCTGAAGGACGGCGCTTTTTTACCGCCCGTTTGAGCTAAAATAACGACGTACTCACGGTAAAATACTGTGTGGCGTATCTGCTCAGAGAGAGCAGGCCCCCTCCGTTCACGGGCATCACGCACTTTGAACCGTCCCAGACTGGCGCCGAAGATCCACACCCGACGGCCCCGGCCCTCCGTCCGGGGAAGAGGACGAGAAAACGAGGAGAGCTGAAGTTTTTTTTAAGGATTTAGCTTGACTTCAGGGAGCCGCTCGCTGAGGGACAAACATTAAACATCCGGACACAAATTAGCGCCGCTACTCCTACAATGCTCCTAGCTCGGTCCAGATTGTACCAAATCTGTGGGCTGGAGGGGGAGACACAGTTAAGGTTGCTCCACCTGATTAAAATAAAAACTCCCCCAGTGACGGATTTAAACCTAAACCCATTTATTCCAGTAAACGAAGAATTAGATTATCATTAGTAACAACATTAAACCCGCTTCCGGTCGCAAGGTTATTTCCATTGAATATCGATGAAATGGATTCGTCCAAAATTGACTTTTTGGGAAGATCGCTGGGAGGCTCCGAGACAAAAACAGGAATGACAGAAAAACAAAGAGCATCCAAGCTGCTGAGTGTGTGAAGCGGTCAATTGACAGAAACTTTAAGATTAAGTTAAAAATAATAATAAATAAATACAGAGGACTTATAAGATAGGACAAAAGCTTTTTAAACTTTTCCAACCAATCAGCAATGGCTTGTAAAGTATCCAAAAGTGAACTCAACTCAAGAGCAGCGTTACTTAAAGTATTATTCAAGTAAAATGAAAAATAAAAATAAAACATACATGCACACATACATAGTGCATTCATTCAAAATACTGGGGGAAATACCTCAGTACAGTAACTGGTTTACTGTTGCTTTTTACTCACCAAACTTATGAAAATCAGCATAAAGTGCTGAAATTCTTCTATTTTTAAACATCACACTAAATTTCTTATTTAATTGAATAAAACTAACAAACTTCCTTTCAGACTTTCACAGTTTCTGATTTTGTGGAGTAAAACGCAAATGTAAAATGTTATTTTTTTCATATTTCATGTTTTTTTCCCTTAACATTTTGGCCAATATCTTCCACAAATGGTAAAATTTTAGATTGAAAAAAAAATTGGTATTACCAAGATATAACTTTTTTGTGATGATGTGGTTTCCTCCCACCATGCATCACTGCTTTACAGAAAGATTTATCGCCTGTCACGCCAAATTCCCAACATTTTAGCTGACGCTGTCATCATACAATCCCAGAGAACAATGTGCATAGCAACAAAAATAGATAAATAACTTAACACACTAGAGGAATACTTGGTTTTCATAATAAATTCAGTCAGGAAAAAGTCTGGTGAGAGTAAATAAATAAATATTCAAGAATACAACTTTAAGAAAAAGCAAAAGTAAGTAAATGTAACTGGTTACTGCCCGCCTTTGAAAGTTATTTCACCTTTAAAAACATTAAAACAGACACTGGAGACAAAACAGGGATTTGTTGCCCCACTTCCAAAGAATATAGTAAATATGATAAACCTATTTGTCATTTCTCAATTCCGTACTGGGGACATTTATAACGACAGCATTCAGAAACAGAACTTGTGATGCAAAACTAGGAACCTTTGGTGCAAAAAAAAAAAGCTGAACCAGACAGTCAAGGCGTCATCCAATGCAAATCAGTCGGAGGGCAGATGAACACAAAAGGCCAAGAGTCTGTGTGGAGTTTCAGCTGAAAGGTCAGGACAACCACAGCACAGAAACCGGCTGTTGGCATCTAAACCAGAACTAATGAAGATTCAAATACATTTTTAAAGACCCAAGCCTGTTAAAAAAAAAAAAGTAAATTCCTAATCAGCTGAAAAATGCCAGACAGGCCTTAAAATAGGCCATTCCTATGCAAAACTGCATGGCTGACCTGGATAATTAGTCTTCAAAACAATGACGCTTCCTGGATGATCCACAGTGATAAAGCCTCATCCTGGATGCAGTGTGGCTCCCTGCAGCAGAGCGTTACACAAAGGCAGGCCTGGGAAACACTTTAGTTTAATGTTGATGCATTAACGTCAGCAGTTAAATAAAGCTGTGGTTGTCCAATTAAAGACATGGAACATATTTTTCTATGAAGCTGCATATTTAAGATTGTCGTCATGGCAAAAAACATGTGGCCTGAATTTCAGCAATGGAGTCAGCAGACGGATGTGTGGCGTCTGGGAGTGAAGGCTGAACAGAGTCCAGTCATCACTCTAGCCCCTGGTATCTACAGTAATCCTGCATCATCATTTATTTTGATCATTTATTCAAAACCAGAGTTTGCAATGTCATTTGCCTTTAGAAAAAAACATTTCATCCCATCAACAATCAAGCCAAAAGAAGGCCAAACAGCAGATAAATGAAGGCTTTTAGGGGTTTATTTTGCTTTACTGAATATGCCTGATTCCAATGCTCTCCAGAATGAATTTCACGCAAAACGTTTTTTAATTCTTTAAAAGAATCTTCCTTTGATTCATGACTGAGCTGAATTTGAATGTTAGGAACGTCGTTGTCGAGTGCTGTTCGGACACCAGAGTGGTCTTCTTGCCTATGCATTAAAAACACAACTCCATGACAGGACGATTCCGTTTGATACTGAAGTTCTTCAGTTGACCTGGACAGAAGTGTCTGCTGCATGCAAAAGAGCTTACAAACAGTGAAACACACAGCAGCACCTTGGCTGGAGTCCCGCTTGGAATTTCTTGCTTTCGTTCTCTGTTCTGAGGGTGGGGGTCTGTCTGATTCAGCCAGCCGACCTGCTGCCTTCTTCACAGTTCTGCACTAAGCATCTGCAAACATGTTTTAGAAGCCTTTCTGGCTGTCTGGCTAATAAGAGCGCAATATTACAGAGTAACTTTTCCCTCTTGGGTAAGTGGCAGACATACGACCAGGAGACACTCTTTGATTTTCTAAAATCCACAGTGCGTCTTAGAAATGCGAGGTATGTATGGATTCTGCTTGTGTATACTGACTTCAAACCGATTTTCTGTGGAACACAGCGCTTAAATAAAAATCTGTCAGATTATTTTAGTAGGACTTTGGTGAAGCTGCACCGCTTGGTAGATGGAACAATCAGATGCCTCCATGAAAGTCTGTTAAAGGAATGCTTAAGGACCAGCAGAGGGAGGGCAGGATTGAAACGGAGGCTTTGAGGGCTTGTGACGGGTTTGAGAAGTCCACAGATCAGTTCACTACATATGAGGATTCAGAAGGTGTCAGCATTCAAAGACCTTTTTTTTTGGATAGTAACACTTATTGAAGGAACTCTGCACCTCCGAAGGGATCTCATCAACATCCAACACCGGAGGGACCTACCATTGTGATTGCCGAGAAGCTCCGTGAAGACAGGCGGCGCAGATACAAGTACTGGGCTTCTCTGGACCAGCAGAACCTGCGGCTGGACTTTAGCAGATCGGTACTGGTGGGGTCAGAACAAGCCTGGTCCCTGTGCAGAGGAAACACGGGGACATTTAGACGTTTACCAACAAAAGACAGAAAGGTTTGCAGTGTGCTCTGAATTTTAACTAGTAAAATATTTAAAGGGAACATCTCAGCGAGCTTCCTGTCAGAGTGTCTCCTCCTCAGCTCTCGGTCGGTTGGAGTTGAAGCGCGTGGGCTTTCAGCAGACGGAGAGCTGCTATTTTTAGAGCCAAATGAATTAGACTTTAAGCTCGCTGGAATTGTGCAATTCCTCCACTTCAAGTCTGCATCGGTTTTCTAATAATCTTTCAGTTTGCAAGTAATGCTGGATGAGAGATTAAGCACTTGCACAGATTAAACAGCAGTTAGTGAATCTTGAAGTAGATTATTCTGGAAAACTTGGATGAAAGCAAGTGCGCATTTGATAGGATGAAAGGTCTGAGAAGAAGCAAAGGAACTGCCTGGTTCTGATCTGGCCTGGTTAAGACATCTGCTGGATTCATCCAAAAGGACCAAACTCACAGATTATAATCCCACACTTCAAGAGCAACACGCTGTTCCTAATCATTAACATATGGCAAAAGATTTTCGCTGTCAGCCTGACGCAGCTTATATTTCATCCTCACGGCAACAGGAAGCAGCAGAAATGTGCGGTACCGGTCTAAGAGGTGCAGAACCTGGATCTTTCTTTGCACCCAGACCTTTAAGATTTCAATCTAGCATGTATAAAAAACAAAAAAAAATAAAGAAAAAAAGATAGGAAGACTAGGAACCATCAAGATGCAGTTTCCATGGCGACATACACACCTCTGGGTAACAGGTTTACCCGGCAGGAATATTTCTGTGCACTGAAATTTTTCCCAACAACACACCATGATTTCAGTCATCCCAACCCGTTAAATGACCTCCCCTCTAGTTGTGCAGTTCAGTTCAAACAATATTTTTAGCTAGAACACAAGTGACATGTTGATGATATTGATGTCATCAATGTATTGTCAGGATCTTTGTTGTTGTTGTTTTGTATTTTTGTTGTCATAGTTGAATCAGCCTTAACCCTTGTGCTATCTTGTGGGGTCATCTGGACCCCACAAGACAGTGTGCTTAACCTTTTTTCTTGGATTACATGAAATCCTCCACCTTTATCCACCTTTGTCATTGTAGAGTTATCCGGTCAGTGTAAGGGTGGGGTCATCTGGACCCCACGAGATGGCACAACGGTCAAATCAGCTTCTGCCCATCTCCATCAAACATGTTTATCGTTCTGTCAAATACGGTAGATACTCTTTTGACTGACTGAAGTTATCAGCAAGTGTGTAAATGTATCTATTTTTTTCATAATGTTTGAAATAAACAAATGAAATAAAAATAAAAAACAGTATGAAGATTAATCGGTCCACATCTGAAGAGGTTGGACAGAAGTTTACGTGGACATAGACTGAAAAGGGAGTTTTTGGGAAAGCCTGTCAGCTGATTAAAACGGTCATAAAGTAATCCAAAAACAGCATAACCTAACCTGATGCTCGCATGCCACTGTCTCTTTCTCCTTTGAAAGAGGCAGTGTTATCCAGACATCTTTCCAATGAGCCCAAATGCAGAAGCCGTTTCCCGTTTGCAGCCTCTGTGTAAAAGGGAGAAACTCTTTTTCTTTCTTTGATGGAAGTGAAAAGCTATCCGTAAAGCATCTTTGTGACAGAGATAAAAGGAGCTGCTCGCATCCTCCAACTTCACTGATTCATTCAAAAAGAAACTGGACCATCTTTGATGAAAGAAGGTGATAGCAGCATCTCCCACCCTTTAGAAAAAGCTGGTTAAGCATGATGTGTGCAACTAATATTGGAAGTTTTTCACATAACAGTTGGAGAAACCGTAAAAACCCAGAAACCATCACTGAAAAAACTGAAACGGCCGTAACAAAACCATTCATGACATCCTACTATTTTCAGAAAAGCAAGCAAAAATTCCTGTTTCACTCCATTATCCTTTAATTCCATTTTTTAACTGAAACGCATCCTGTGGTCAGTTTGGAGAATATGAGCTGCTTTGCACACAAAGATTCTGTTCCGATGCAAAATAAAATAAAAAAATAAAAAAACAAAGTTTAACAAAGAATCATAGTTCCGTCCCTGTGCAATATATGTACATCCTGATTTAATGCCATTAGATATGATCTGCAGAAGTGAGCATCCTCCACTTTTCTTCTCAAAGTCTGGAAACGCAAAAAAAAAAAAACACTCACCCTGAAGGTCTCCACAGTTTCCTGCCGGGTGGCAGGAGCTCGCGTTTGTTCAGGGGTACGATCCCCATGGCTGCTTGCATGATGGTGATAAACTTCTTGAACTTCATCTTTTACCTCTCCGTCAACAGCATCACTGCGAGTTCATGGCTGCTGCCGACCCTCCATCTATGCTAACAGAGCGCAGAAGCAAAGCACCTCTGCTCGCCTCCATCTGAATCATCGGGACTTCAGAGACGCTCTCGCGCCTCGGTGCATCTGCTTCTCCATGACAACCAGCCACACGCTCCGTGTGCAGATGGGAGCCGTCCCCGCGGCTAGGCTACTACAGACTTGCGCCTAAGCACGACTCTGACAGATGTCCTTTTGGCTTTCCGAGTGATGAAGGATAAAAGGAAAACAAACAGCCACGTTGTAACCAGGAGGCGGGCTGGTGGAGAGGGGACGAACGACAGCACGTCACGCTTACATAACTGTGGAGCATCTCTGGGCATTACACTAATGAAAACACAGTTTCTGCCACCGCTGATGCTGCAGCTGCTGGGATAATTGTGGTACTAAGCCCTGACAGATCATGCACGCTCCCCACCCCCATCTCCTTTAATCCCCCCCCTCCATCAAGGCTTAGTCTTCCCGCCTCTTACACCACCCGTCTAACTTCACCCGAGCATCCACGGCTGACCACCATGAAAGGCGGATAAGGACCACGACTGCACAAAATACTCCAAGACCGCCAAAAGATTTTAAACCACATCAAATTTCAGCTTTATGTAATTCCTGAACGATTCATGGAAGAATGGGAAACATCCGGCTGTGGGTTGAATTGGATGAAACAATATCAATCCTCTATGGATAAATTATACTTTTGTGATCCAGAACAAAAACAAAGACAGGAAGTTTACTGTTGGAAAGTTTGAAATGCAGCAGCAGGATCTCACCACAGAGACCTGAATGCACCAATGAATGGATAGTCTGATCCAAACCAAGCAGATCCTCTGTTAGTTCTTCTATTCACGACGAGGAACAGGGAGAGTTCAACTTCCCCCTTCTGACGCTTCACTTTTATCCCAACATGTCAACTTTGGTCCTGTCTGGGACAGCGCTCAGAAATGCAACCTGATTTGCTTTCAGGCTACGTTTGGAAACTTCCAATGAAAAAGTCTACATAACCGGATCTAAATGCACGTTTCGGGCTCCCACACTGACGTGTAGCTAAACAGGTTTTTCCAACTCTTTTTGGGCTGCGTAAGAAGAAGCCTGGAGCAAGATTCGTGAGATTCTGATTGCTTCTGCATTTCACACTAAGCCCTTTCCATCTGAAGGAGGCGGACATGCGCTAGTAAACAATAGATAAAGAAAAAGCAGAAGAAGCCCCTCCCCGTTTGTCCAGTGTGAAAACCACGGGCTACAGCATGTTCAACAACCCAAGTTTAGCATGTTTTAGAACGCATGTCAAAAATGTGGTGTGTACATTACCTTCCACATTTAGGGCAATTCATTCAGGCAAGTCGCATTGTGTAGAAAAGGGATATGCCACAATTTTTGCGTTAAACCGGACGTGCTGATCTGAATTGTGGGGAAAGTGTATCGTTAAATGCCTATTGCATACCATTAGTTTGAAAAAAATTAATCCCTGCTACGTTTGAGAAGAATTTAGTATTTATTATTTTATTGCAGTACACAAGGCTTAGTATGAGCCAACTGAAAGGTTCATTGTTACTTGCTTATTAGCAAATTAAAACAATTTTTTTCTTGAATTTTTTGTTTTTCGTCATTCTTTTGCAACAGTCGTGCAGCTTCAACAATGAACGCGCAGAGATGCAGTCAAGAACAGAACACCTAAGCATCTTCACAAAAACGTAAGTTTTGGTTTACACTCACTTTTAACAAACCGTCAAAAGTCAGACTTACTCCTCTAAGGGATTTTTTCGGCTTCATGCCTGCAGCTTTATGTTTTGACCGTGATGTCTTCAGATGCAGATTTGACAACGTTTTGTAGAAGTCATCTCTATTTGATAAAATATCAAAATACCCCCCCCCCCCCACACACACACACACACACACACACACATACAAACACACATCCCTGAAAAAAAGAGAGGGGGTGCAGTGTCCAAGGCAGGCCAGATTAAGTCCATCTTGATGACAGAAGCCAGCATGTCCTAAAAGCTTTCAAGCAAATAGTGATCATCTTTGTGCCCTCTGGATGAATGCCAGACGGCACAACTCCGGACAGGATTTGCATCCAGGCAGCTTGGATGTCTGGATTACGGTTCCTGATGCTTGTGGCATGAAAGGCTGCAGCAGATTTCACTGAGCAGCAAAGACCCCTGGGAGGAAGGGAAAGTGCCAGGAGCATGATGAGGTGGGGTGACCAAAAATAACAAGCCTCTATTTTTAAAAGGCACTGACTAAGAGCAGCACAAAGACGTCATGCGGACTGAAAGCACCACAAACACAGAGAGAATGGAGGTCCACAAAGATGTTACCCAATCAGGACAAATGAGCAAACAAAGAAACCTAGTTTCAATGAGGGCTGTAGCGGCTCCACACAGATCCTCTTATGCAGAACCTGTTCAGAACCTGGGATTGTCATTTTAATGCTCTTTATCTTGATGTCACATGATCCACTAATGACTAGACATTTTTCCAAGAAATCCCTGCTGAATAAACTGTAAAGATGTGATTTGGAGTCATTGATGAGTCACAACTCACGTTGCAGTTTCATCTGCTTTACGCCAGCCTTTAGTCATTTTCGGCTCACCACAGGACTTGTCTAACAGTAATACTGCTCACCAAAACTGCTCTTAGGTGTTTTTCCACAGCTGTTGCTACAACAACCACATTGACAAATATGAATTGCTAAGAAAAAGAAAATGCTGGGTAAAGCCTATAGAGTAATATTTATTTCATAGGTATGTTGAAGTTGTAAAATTATGTCAACATGTATGAATGACTTTTGTGTCTGCAGATTATTTTCCAATTGGTGTATAATGATTAATCAACTTGTTCGATGAATCTATTTATATTCCTCCAATCCAACCAAATCAAACTAGATGTTCATTGAATGGACCTATACCATTTAACTTTTAACTAAAAAACTACATTTAACTAAAAAACTACCAAGTGCATCACAGCGAACAACACGCGTGATGACAGCAAAAACTGATCTGTACATCATTCCAGTCCAATGTGTGGAAACGCTTTGAATTTAATAATAATAATTGATACTTTATTTAACCCACAATGGGGAAATTCTTCTCTGCATTTGACCCATCCCCTGGGAGAGCGGTGAGCAATGGTGAAAAAACACTGCCTCCAATAAATCATAACTATTTCTGTCTGTGTATATCTCATTACAAAGCATGGAATACACAGAGGATGTTTAGAGATTGGATTTTATTTATTTTAAAAAGCATCTGTAATTACATCTCCATGTCTGGCTTTATGAAATCCTTCACTCTTCTGCTGCAAAAACATCTTTCTGCCGCTACTTCAGTGTCTATGTGACCCATACTAGTTCAAGAGGGAAAAATAAAACCAAGAATCAAATCAAACTAGAGGATCATTTTAGAATTGTCTTGATGAAAAGAAGAAAAATATAAGATTTAGGACGCCCAAGCTGGCTTTTGTTGGTCATGTGACTCTTAATTTAAAAAAAGTGTTTCCACTGGGTTAACTTAGTATTGCAAATTCAATTTGCACAATATTATAGTCAATGGAAACGCAGCGTTCAAGAGGTAGAGGTGGGGAAAGAGGTGGGGACTAGGGCTGCACGATATGAGGAAAACATGTGATATGCGATATCAATGATCAATATTGCGATGACGATATAACTTGTAATGCATGAAAAAAATAGTAAAACAACCAAAAACAATTTCCATTTCACTGCAACAGTTTAATTCAAATAGGAGTCAACATAACTTAAATTAATTGGTCAAATGCATAAAGGGATTTATTTGATTCGCTAAATACTTCAAGCTGCCATAAGATTGTTTTAGCACATTTAAGGTAACCATTTATTGTAATTTTCACTGACTTCTGCGATATGCGTATTGCACAGCTTGATATCGCGATAATGATAAATTTGCGATTTATTGTGCACGCCTAGTGGGGACTCACAATAAGCTCACACTTGTTTGGTGGCAGTCATTGTCTTAGATACCATGACTCAGAGAGACTCATACCCATCACTGTCCACTGGTTTCAACATGGCGGCGCCCATATCAGGAAGCAATGGTGAGGGATTTGGCCTCATTTCGCGCGAGCCGGAGTTAAGACATTTTCTATGGGTGACATCACACCTCAATTCGTCCATTATTTTTATAGTCTATGATCGGATTGTTCAAAATGAATCAATATCAACTATGAATCAAATCATCAACCACCAATTATGATATGAATCAAATTGCTACTAATTGCAACAAATTGCAATAGGATGCGTTTGGGCCTGTTTGGGTTTTTAACCCTGTTCAGGACAAACGACAGATAAGGTTATAATTTTCATTTCTTTGAACATTTAATGAAACTAAACAGAACCCCTCCATTCTCCATGGGATAAGACTATTTGATTTTTTGGTCTTTTTTAATGCTTTTACATAAGCATTTTGTTTGTCAGAGTCTTGTCACTTTGCCACATGCCATAGTAAAATTGTAGTGCTGCCTTACTAAGGCCATTATGCAATATCCAAATGCGAGGCATGTGCGAGCCAGATGGAGGGACACATGCCAAACACAAATCTGTGATGGGAGTGCAGGGAGAAAGGGACTAACGGAATCAGTCTGCACATAGTCCCTACAGGATCTGGGACCTGGATCATCAGCAGACATGAAGATCCTTGCAGGGATAACGCTGCTGAGTACACAAAGCACAATCAGAACAAAGACTAAAAAGACTGCCATTTTATCTTGAAGTATTCACCTTTCTTTCCTCTTTTTATGCAAATGTATTGTTAGTTTTTCTCCAAAACAACATGCATATAAAAACAGTAAGTAGTTGTGAAGAAATAAAAGGGAATGCTGGGGCAGTGGATGTAAGTATTAAGTGGCTTGTTTTCCTGCATGAGTAAACATAAAATAAAATCTGGATGTTCACCTGTTGAGTCAAAGTCCAACTTTTATCTGCGATTGATGAGACTCTCACAAACTGATCATCTCTTTACAGCAAGATTTCTGATGACATTCTAATGACATGAAAAGCAGGTAATAGGCAGGGAATAGATAATGCATTCATCTGCATGAAAGGGGACGGGGGTAGTACCAATTGTGATGAGAGTTAGAGGTTGTTCCAACCTGCTCTCTGTTCCCATCATTGCCTATACCGACAGTTGGTAAAGTGTTTGGGGAGGGGAACCTAAAAAAAAAAAATAACAAAAAACCATGGTAGAGGGCTACTTGATAGGGGAACTTCCCTACTGGTTGCTGTATGGTTCTTCTGTGTCCCTTTTCTTGGATTTATGTTGCACATTAGGTAAGTGGGGTCCTTTGGTGGTGGTAGTGGGAGGCACTTAAACATTACTGCTAACAAACAAGTGTTTAAATTTGAATTATACCATGAGAATTTGGGCCCATTGGACCTCTGACGCCTACAGTGTTTGGGGTGTGTTTGTGGGGGAGAGTTCGAGGCTCGGGCTATCAGCTGATGTACGCCTTATTCGGAGTGTAAAATGTAATTAAATGAACCAAAAAAAAGACAAAACAGTGGCTAACTAAAGATGCTAGAAAAAAATGCGGATCACTATGCCGAGCTAATAATGTGGATTGACAATGTATGTTAGTCATTGACAAAACAATAGCCCTCTAATGATGGTAGAAAGACCTGAAAGTATTAAAAGAACACCATTCAGAGATAATTAAGCCAAGAATAATTAACATGCATACATCATTGACTAAGCCGATTTTAATTACTACATTATTAGACTTAATCATAAGAGCAGAAAACATCAAATCCCTCAGAAGATCAGAATAGTTGAGTAATGGACTGACTGTAGCAGTTTTAGGTAGACCACTTGACTCGTCTAAGGCCATTGACCATCCATGTAGAGGGCCTATGCTGATGATACCCAGCTGTACATAGCCATTTCTCCTGATGACACAAGACCAATAGAAGCACTTTTTAACTGTATCTTAGATGTGAAATTATGGATGGCAAATAATTTTCTGCAGCTCAACCAGGAAAAAAATGAAATTTTAGTTATCGGTCCCGAAGCTAAGTGTTATACTTTTAAATGAAAAGTGCTTTATAAATAAAGTTTGTTTGATTGATTGATGTCCGTTGCACAGAATGTGTTCAGTTTGCAAAATCGACATAACTCCTCCATCGCTAGCAGATCTTTGTTTTCATTCTTTAATAGTGGACTTACATGTATATGAAGGTATAATCTCAAAGTTTAAACAAGAGAGAGAAGTGTAAAAATGTTAATGTAGGCCTATGTCTGAGAATAGTCTTTAAAGTGTGTAGTGGGGAGTTTTATGGCCCTAATATATCTGTATTAATTGGAAAAAATAATGTTGTCTACTTTGCTGTTTTCACCTATTGTAGGTTATTTATAGGGCATAACTGTCAATATAAACGGCCGTGGTGCAGCGGTAGGGCAGATGACCCCTGATCGAAAGATTGCTAGTTCGATTCCCACCTTGCCCGCCCATGTGTCGAAGCGTCCTTGGAGAAGACACTGAACCCCACTTTGCCTCTGTTGGAAGGTTGGTGCTAGTGTTCAGCAGCGGAGCCGCCACCAGTGTGTGAATGGGTTTGTGACTGTAAAGCGCTTTAGGGAAGGAAGAAAGCACTATAGAAGAAAACGCCATTTACCATAAAAGAGAGACCATTGTAATACAAAATGAATATAATGTAATGTTTTACTGTCTGGAGTTAGTCTGGCTGCATAAGAGTAAAGTTAAAACAACAACATATTAAATATCACTTGATTTTCATGGCATACGTCTTACTTTCTGTCCTCTATTCTTCAGTAAAATAAAACTGACTTTTTTCAGCAGTGAAAATGTATGACAATTTATCAACATTTGTCAGTTTAACAGACAGATCATTGTACATTTATTCATTGTCTGCATTAGGGTTGTGCCGATGGACGATATCATCGTCCATCGTGATGGGTGACTGACATCCCGATGGAGAGACCACCATCGTGATGCCACGCCCCCGCCACGTTGCGAGTCGACTCCATAAGCCGCGGTTACATGTACAAAATATCTTGATGGGATCAATGGTCAGATTAGAATCCAACCGTGTACATGGGCCCAGAAAAATGTTTTCAGAATATAAAAACGTTCACTAAGGTCACAATTTCGGTCGGAATAAATCATTCGCACATGCGCAGTAGGGTTTGAAAACTGGATGGGGATACAACTTCCGCTGAGCGGCTTTTTTTTCCAAACTTTATTGAATGTAACAATTCAATACAAAACGATAACAGCGCCGAGCGGCTATATACATTGACATGTCAGCTCGGTAAAATACGAGACGATCTTTTAAACGTGCTTTTAATAATGTTACAGATATTATGAAACACCTGTTCGCTCATCATTTGAATTTTGATCCGTGTGGTCAGTGCTTTTTCTGAACGAAGCCAGGATTAACAGTAATATGCTAACACGGGCTAACAACATTAGCTTTGGGTGGCGCTGCACGTAAACGTGTAAGAATAACTTCAGCCTTTATTTAGTCGGGACACGACTGGAAACACAAATCCACGTGATTATTTGAATGTTTCCGAAGGACTGAGCGACAATCTGCTTTGGAGCTCAAACCGCTGTGTGCGCTGACGATCCGAGCTGTGCTCAGACACACACTTTTAGACCCGGTTCTGAGTTCGGTAGCTAGTTCCCCTAGAGCTGCGGGACGGATCGCAGTCTTAAATCTCCCACACATACCGCTCATGTACCCCCCCCCCCCCTTCCCATCAAACACAAAGCTGTAAGTCCACGCTCCGCCGGTCCACTTGGCTAATTAAGTGCGGGAGCGGACTACTTCTTTTCTATTTTGTTTATTACTTTTTTTGTTGAAGTCACTTCCCTCAGTCTATAGTGGATCATCGCGGATTAGTCATTAGTTGGGAAATAAAAAAAAAAGAAGTAAAATAACGAATAGCAGTTATATAAGAACGAAAAATGTAAATATACCCCCCCCCCCCCCGACGATGACATCGTCCATCCCGATGGTTGACTGCATACATCGTCAACGGCCAATTTAAGGGACATCGCCCAACCCTAGTCTGCATACAGACTTATTTCATAATGGGTGCATACAGTTTTATTTCTCTCTATTCCCCAACACTGTCTTATAGTGACAGCCATTAACTTTAAATATATCAAGCAGCGAAGGGGAGTTATAAAAACCCAGTTTGGTTGCTCTAAGAAAAATCTGTTTGGAGCGTGTTTAATATGTCCTTTTAATATCTTAATTCAATTCCTAGAATCTTTTGAAATATAAGTGGAAATGCCTCTGAAACAGCAAAGAACAGTCAGGACAAGCACTGACATGCACACACAGACAGACTATGGCCGCAGCCCTTAAAATCCCCCACCCGTCTACCTACAGCTGAGCCTACGGCGCTTCCATGATCACTCAGACAGAAAGTTGGAATCAACAGAGTGTCAGCAGCATCTTTTCATGGTTTCAGGCACGGAAAGAACAGCATCGCGCAGGAGCAAGCAGCAGCTCCTCCACAGCTAAAAAAAAACAAAAGAGGGAGAGGAGACCTCAATGATGGCACTCCAGAAGGAAACAGGGCAGGGATTAGGGCTGGAACTAAATACTGTTTTGGTTGGTGGATAATCTATTTATTATTTTTCAATTAGTCAGGATTATTTTTGAAAAGAATTGAGCTTTCATCCAATCTCACTGGTTTGAACAATTCAGCAAGGAGAAGCTGTGGTTTTTCAATCAATCCTGTCGCCGGCGACACCTAAATAAGACATGCTCTTTGACATACCACGACTCTTTGGCCGTTCACGCATTCGACATCTATCGGCTGATTCTGACGTGGAGAAAAGCGGCTTCGGCCACGCAAAGCTGCTTTTCTCCGTGACAAAAAAAGCTGATGATTTATGTTGATTGCCTTAACACTTCACTACTGTTAAGTGTTGCATAACCGCACAAGCCTGCTTTTCTCAAGTTCAGAACCTGCTGGAACGACATTACCGGGTAATTGCATAAACAATTGAAGAGTTACAAGAATGTCAACACTGGAGCTAAAACTGGAGCGTTAAAGGGTTAACACCTCAAATGTTATGAGGAGTATAGGAAATGTGTTTGCTTTGCAGGGTTTTTCTCTTTAAAAGGGATTCTCAAAGACTTCTGATGCTTCTCAGTTCAAACAGTCTTACAGGTAGAACAGGACAAAAACAGCTGAAAACATCTGAATTTTTAAAACAAAAGAGTTAAAACCCATGAGAAAATGCAGAGTACAACAATTCCTCTTTTATCTAGACCAATGGAATATACCAGATGAAATGGCTTTCTTAATCAGAATTTTTTCTTTTCTAAAATAAGAATATGTACACACAAGTTCAAATCATTGCCCTTTTTTCTCATTTCTGTCTTATGTACTGCCTCAGCATAAAATAATTCTAAACAAAAATAAAATGAAGTTCATTGAAAGCTTAGTTGATTTTTGAATTTGTACTTTTTCAAAAAGCCATTGATCTAATGTGCTTTGGTCCTTCATACCATAACTGGGCTGAGCTGTAAAGGCCACACTGGATCAGAACAAACTGACGCTACTCAGAAAAGCTTAAATCAATGTAATTACAACCTAACTAACATGTTTAGATGCTAATCCAAACTAGTTTTTAGGATACCAATACGCAATAGTTTCATATTTTCTAACTTCAACTGTGTGATGGTGATTAGGTGAGTCATAACATGTAAAAGAGAAACTGTCAAATTCTAAAAGTCTTTATCCTCATGTCAAGTCGCACTCTGCTCACTTCAGGCCTTAAATAGAAAAAGGATCGACAAAAAGCACAATGAAAATGAAACTCATCCATACGTTCTGCCCTGCTAAGTTCCAATTTTTTACCCCACATGTTGCTTAACCTTTAAATTTGGATCAAGACATTTATGGAGAAATATATGTATATATATATACACTGGCAAACTAAAAAGCAGAAGCTTTGGATAATTAAATAGGTCTTTTGTGAGGTTTCCATTTGTGTCTGCATGTTAACAAAAGGTTGGACGGAAATCTTTCCAGTTCTCCTGTTTAAACATGTTCAACAACTACATGGCTGAACGGCTGAACTTCCCTGAACGGACGTAATCAGCAGACCAATGGAAACTGCAAATAAAACCACACCAGACACATTATTTGTTAGAATCTTCTTTAGAGTACACCAATCTTCATTGGAGACTTTTTTTTTAGACAAAGAGTCTGCTCACCTGCCTGTCCTGACATGTATAAACCATTGGGTTCAGTCAACTGTTTTTAGCTTCTGTATGATTTATTGTGATTATTATTGTGTTAGTCGTTGCTGAATCATTTCACAGTGGAAGGCCTGAGTTTGAACATTTCAGGAAATCAGTGGCTCTCTGGTACAGAAAACTAACCTGCATCACTAGTTCGACGTGGAACTGTGGGTCGGGTCAGAGGAAGGTTCCGGAAGTAAGTAGGACGCAGAAAACTGTGCGTTTCCCGCGTGCGCGCGTGCGGTATTTTCACACTGCGGGCCGCGAGCGTGAGTCCACGGCGGACGCGGTTCGGGGGGCTTTGGTAGACCGCGATCCGGCCCGAACTGTTCATTATTCAGAACGTTTCGGTTCGGTCCTGTGACACGGTCACTGGCGGCCGTTGAAAGACTGGGTGGTGTTCAAACATGGCAGACAGACAGAGCGGAGGGAACAACATTGCGCCAGCCGAGCTGGACCGGACTGACAGCCTTCTTACCTGGTGCAGGTGTTTGTTTTTGATCGCGGTGTTGAGAGTCCGCGGCGCGGTTCTCCTCCACGAAAGACTGGATGTTAAAAAGGCGAACAAAGACGCTCCTTAGCCGAGCTCAGCCTCGGTGAAGGCCATGTAACGTTATTTCCTGGTTCTGGCAGGTATGTGGGCGTGGCCTATGGAGTGCAGGTGTGGTGCCGCGTCACTAGTTTCCTGCTCTTCGTAGGTGCGGCATGTAGTTTCGTGTCAGTGGGGTTTTTATGTGACGGTGGAACATTATGACTTAGGAAACCAAAACAGACTCTATAAATCATCAATATTGTGAGGTCAGAATTGTTTTGGTTCTTTAGCTTTGACCCCTGGAACCTTGAGTTAGAAGCAGTGACCACTTAAATAGAATTAGACTGAGTGACCCCTCCCCTATCACGCTCAGTATAGGAAATGTCTAAGAAGCTGTGAATTCACTCATCTGGACCCCACATGACAGAATTTGACAGAATGAATGTTCTTGTTCTGCTACATCTATTTAGCATGTTGTTGCTCATCCTAAAAGGGGAGTATTGCAAGGGATTTATTCAGAGGATCCTAATTCAGTTTTCCTGCCAATGCCAAAGAGCTTTGTTATGTGCTTTAGATTTTATCATTTGATAAGAAAGTCCATTTTTGCAATTTTTACAAGCTAGTTTTATGTCTATTTTAACTCCTCTTTCAGCATATCATCTGTGACCAGCTGTGGAGATGAGCAGGAAATTGGATTCAAGACATTTATCATTTGTTTTAGTGCTAATTCTTTGTTTTTTTTTGGTTGGTTGTATGTTTCAATAACTTGAATAATACATACAAATGGAACAAAAAAATAAGGTGTGTGTGCTTCTTTTTTTTTTGTAATTGGTATATTAATGCTTTCAACGTATTTTAAAAAGGAAATATAAACTTTGCAATCATAACTGTTAAAAACTGACATTTGGGCCACTTAAACCAGACTGCACAGCATCAATAAAATTGTTTCTCATACAGTCATTCATTTACTCACATTGGAAAAATAAGTTTATATTGCCAATGTGTCTCCCTATTATATATTTTGTGTAACAAACAATTATGTCAGACACTCATTATAATTCAAAATGGCATTATAAGTTATGAGGAAAAGAACTTTAGGTTACAAAATGAAACATGAAATGAAAATATAGAGCCTTTGCAGATCTGGACGCTACGTAGATATGTGGTTTGTCCAAGCTGTGTTACCGTAGTGTGACGCCATCTTTAGTCGCAGGACCCAGAACGGTTATTAAAGACCGAATACTTTGGGTACCTACACCGGTGTCTCAGAGATTGTCATCTTTTTTTTTTCTTCAAACACAAAATCAAAATAACCACAAGAGTTTAAAAATAGACAAAACAAAAAAATGTGCTTGAAAAGCACTGGGTTGAGGAAAAATCTTGTATGCTCCCACCCCTTTCTATACCATAGATTGTGTATTTATCCATCTACAGTGTTTCTTTCTCAAAACACTAAATTTACACTCTCTATAAGACCTATGCAAAAGAGACATTTGTTCACCTGTACTTATCAATCATTTCTAACCATGTAAAGTTCCATCAATGACATGTTGTATGTTGTTTTATTTAATACATGTAAACTTTTGCTTTGCTTTAAACCGTCATTCAATCCATTCCATAAATCCACGCCACAAATTGATAAGCATTTTTTGTAGTACGAATGCACAGCTTTTTGAAGTTCAGCTTTTATTTACTTCCGGGATGGAAAAACACTCAGGAAAATAACTAATATTTAAACAAAATGTGTTCTTTTGTATGCCAAAGATATTCATATTCAAGATTATCATGTACATGGATATTGTTTACAAAAAAAGGCTCAAGAACACCATGGTATAGGCCGTTTAACATGTTGTTCTTGATAATCATTTTGTTTTCATGATATCTTTGCCGTAGCGCAAGTTATTCAAGTTAAAACTAGCCAGTTAGGTGCCTCAATAAAACTATGTGGTCTTGCGTCGAACCTTTAAACTGTTTGATTGACAGATTCTCTTGAGTCCGCTTTCAGTGGTAGGGGTGTGGTCTTCCAACAAGCTGACTCCTGATTGGACAGAGTGGTTGCCATAGAAATGCTTACACAGACTGACTCGAATGCTAACTGACAATTTCTGGTTTTAACACGACAACAGTCACAAAGCCAAAAAAAATGGCAACTGAATTGACTTAATTTTGGTGGAGCCTTTGGTAAGCCATTTTTATGGGTGATGTAGCACTCACTCGGCCCAGTTCTCTATACCAGGCATGTCCAAAGTCCAGATTTCTACTGGCCCGTGGGTTCGTCATAGGATAAGGGGCTCCAAGCATTTTCTAAGAATTATGATTTCTTGATTGTGACTGGCTAAATTATGCTATAAGTCATTATAAACTTGTCCTGTCCATGAGATGAGAGCTGAGGGCCTCTTGTGTTGGACATATTTTACTTTAACAAGAGGGGTTATTAATCTTCAGACAAACCAAAGGTTCAATTCAATTCAATTCAATTTTATTTGTATAGCCCAAAATCACAACAACAGTCGTCTTGATGGGCTTTGAAGTAAAACATGAACTCAAAAGGATCATGAATACAAAGAGTTCAATAGGAAAATACAAAAATGAACTAACAAACTGACCAAGCTATACTGGCATCCCGGCCCTTAGACCCCCCTTCGCGGTAAGGAAAAACTCCCAAAAAAACCGGATTCCGGAAAAAACGAAGAAACCTCAGGGGTGCCCACATGAAGGAGGGATCCTCCCCCAGGACGGACAGGCGATGTACCAGAACTCTTAAAGAATTAACTTATCTAAATCTATAACTACATATTTAAAGTCCAGCAGACGAGCTTCATCCAGTCGTGGTTGTGGGGACAGTCAAAGGCGCGAGTCGAGCCAGAGACAGGAACCACAGCCAGGTGTAGGAGCAGAGACGAGGTACTAGGTCAGGTACAGAGCAGAGACGAGCCAGAGATGAGCCAGAGACAGGAACCACAGCCAGGTGTAGGAGTGGAGCAAAGGCGAGATAAACGGTCAGGAACAGGAGCACGGATGAGCCAACTGGAGTCTGGAAGCACTCCCACTCCCCAGGAGGGGAGAGGAAAAGAGGGACAATACATGAATCGCACTGCACCAAACAGAGGCATGGAGAACTAAATGATAAATTATGATCAGGAATGGAGGAGAGGAAGGGTAGAAGTAGAAAAGAAAAGAAGACAGAACCCCAGTGCACCATAGTTACCCCAGCTTCAACTTCTAGCAGCCTTTTAAAAGAAATAGTTATTAAGTTTAATTTAAACAACTTAACATTAAGTTAAATAATCTCTGAATACTAACTAGTCTGACAATAAGCCTGTCCAAAGAGGAATGTTTTCAGTCTAACTTTAAATGTAGAAACTGAGTCGGCCTCTCTTACATGAGCTGGGAGTTTATTCCATAAGACAGGTGCTTGGTGGCTAAACGCTCTACCTCCAACCGTACTTTTACTAGGAACCACAAGCAGTCCTGCATTTTGGGAGCGAAGTGTTCTTATTGGATGGTAAGGGACTATGAGGTCCTTAATATAGGACGGGGCCATTCCATGTAAGGCCTTATAGGTTAACAGGAGGATCTTGAACTTGATTCTGGAATCAACTGGGAGCCAATGGAGCGAAACTAACACAGGAGTGATGTGATCTCTTCTGCTAGTTCCAGCTAACAATCTAGCTGCTGCGTTCTGAACAAGCTGGAGACTTCTTAAGGAACTCTTAGGACACGCTGCTAACAAGGAGTTACAGTAATCCAGCCTCAACGTAACAAATGCATGGATGAGTTTTTCAGCATCACTCTTAGAAAGTATATTTCTGATCTTAGCAATATTCCGCAGATGAAAAAAAAAGGCAGTTCTACATACAAAGGTATGTCTGAATAAACCCCTTTTGTAATTGAGGCCAAACTTTATTAATTTCAATCATGTTTGAAAATCTTTGGTGTTGGACCGGACGGAAAAGGAAAGGAGGGAAGAAGAGAGAGGGACGTTAGAGAGAGGGGGGGTAGGAGGGTGATTGTCACGGTGCCTCTGTCAGGTTCCTCCCCCCTCCCCTCTCTGCTTGGCCTAATTCTCCGCAGCTGCCGCCACTCATCTCATCAGACTGCCAGACCTTCATAAGGAGCTCCAGGACCAATGTTCAACGCGAGTTCGTTGCCCCTAATGGAAATCCCACATCCACGAGTGAGCGGTCAAGCGGACGAGTTAAGCAAACTCCCATCCATAGTGATTCAGCTCCATCGGCCCTGCGGCAGACTGTCCAGGTTGTACCTTCCTTTGCCCAACAGAAGCCGAGATGGGTACTGTTGGACGATTTGGTTAAGACGGGTACCACATGGCGCTGCTCTGCTGTTTCCAAGACCTTGTCTACATGGGCGTGGCCATTGGTGCAGAGGTAAAGCAATTGATTGCTGATCACAGTTTTCAGTTCCTGCTCTGCAAACTTGTCGCTGTTGAAGTGTTCTTGAACAAGGGACACTGAACTCCACATTACTCCTGGTAGTTTGATTAGCACCTTGGACGGCAGCACTGTGTGAGTGTGTGTGAATGTGTAAGAGTGATGTGTGAGGTGCTCTAGCAGAAAATGGAAAAGCATGTTATAGATTTTGCCACCTTTTTTAATCTATATTTAGTCTAGCAAGTGGACCGAACCATGTGCAGCTCAAAGCCAGCACAAACAAAGTGGTGAGGAATTTACCCAGCCCCTTGGATGAAGAGATGAAGGAAAAGATAACAGAGAATACATTCTTGGGAGTTTACAGGAAGCTCAACTGGAGCAGGAACTCTGTGCAGGAAAGGCCACAGTCTCCTCCTTTTCCTGAAAAGTTTCCAGTCCTTCAGTGTTTGTTGTCTGCTGCTGCTGAAGCTTGAGATGCTGGAGACAGAGGGGGGTAAACAGAGGGCAAGTTCCGTCCTGGGGGTGAAACTGGATAATCTGAAGGCAACCTGCATCGCAGGAAAGAGCTCCCACCCTTCAATTATTTACCGTAATTATGTGTAATGACTTATTGCTCAAATGAAAGAGAGATTCCACTTTTGTCCTTTTCATTCTCAATAATTTAAAGTATTTGTATTAATGTTGAGAAATGTTTTTATTTATTTAGAAATTAGCATTTAAAGATGAATTCAGGGTTATTTTCTATCATTTGATCTCAGAGTCTACAGACTACTGGTGTGACTTGTTCAGCATCTTTTAGAACAAATAGTTTGTTTAGTAAATGCAGCTTTTTATCACTACTCCAAATAAAAGCCCTGAAAGCTATAATTAGTTGCTTCTATACAGACCTTTGGTGAACAGAAAGAACACACATCCATTAGTTGTGTACCTGACCTCTCAATACACTTGAGTTTATTCAAGTGGAAGTTCCTTAGGGCCTCTGTTCTCGCCTTTGTTGCGTTTCCATCTTATACGCTTATTATTATGGACTAAATCATTTTCTCTTAGTAGACATTTGATCTCACCAAATCTGTGACAGAGCTTGGGTCATATTTAGAGTTAAAAAAATATTAGTTTGATGACTGTAATTATTACACAATGTCATCAAAGTGACATTGTGTTAGAAAAAAAAGGGGAAACTACTAAACTACACCCTTCATATTAAATATTTAACACCAGAGCTTTTGTTCCAGTGTTGATGTTCTTTGAATGTCCATAAATCTTTAACCGTGAATTCAATTAACGTAATTCCAGCAGGTTCCAAAGCTGAGGTGTAGCAGCCTTATGCTAAAACACAACTCTTTACAGTAGCAAAGTGTTCACGCAATAAAAATAAATCAACTGATTCTGGTACAGAGGAAAGTGGCTTTGTTCATTAGTAACGTTAGAAAAGAGTTGCATAATGGAGCAAAGCCGATCTTCTCTGGGTCAGAATCCGCTGGAATTACATTAATTCCGTAAATAGTTGAAGAGTTACAAAAGGGCAAAGAGGCTGTGTTGCTGTCAACGGCGAAAAGTCTGGTGTTAAAGGTTTAAGACAAAAAAAAAAACACTATCACAACGTGATTTTAAAAGCTCAGAGATCAAATCCTACCTCAAAATCAGGCATCGCATTTATTCAAAATGTGACTAAATCTTTAAGTTATAATAATGAAACCAAATTTAGCTAAATTAGGAATTAGAATTCCTATTCCAGCAGTGGGGCAGTGGTTGGCGCTATTGCTTCAAAGCAAAAAAGGCTCTGGTTCAAATCCCAGCAGGGCCCTTTCTGTGTGTAGCTTGCATGCTCTCTCCACGCATATGTGGGCTTCCTCCCAAAGTCCAGTGTTTATTGGGTTGCTGTAAAGCAGGGGTGCACAAATCCAGGCCTCGAGGGATGGTGTCCTTCATGTTTTCCAACCAACCATTGAAGCTCCTTATTGGATAAACACACCTGATCCAGGTAAGGTAGGGTTTTTGGAAGACCAGCAGGAGACCGGCCTCAAGGCTGGGATTTGTGCACCCCTGCTCTAAGGTGTCTCTGGGTATGCAAAGGGAGATTGGACAGACTGGCAAACTGTTCAGGGTACACCCCGCCTTCCCCCATTAGCAGCCAGGAGGCTATAATTACCCTGTGACACCAAAAGGAATTTAGCAGATCTAAAAAATGGATGGATGCAGAAATTGCACCCTCAATTTGACAGTTATGATTTTCATCGTGAAATCCTGTGACGTCATTTCCGGGTGAGCTATTCCCAGTGCTAGAGCTAGTCGTGTGTGACTGCTGTCCTCTTGTTTGGCATTAGCCTGACTACTATTGCTTACTCTAAGGGTTATCTGGGTTAATATTCACATCTAGTTCCTTTTATTAGCGAATTCACCACTGTTAAACCGCTTGCTGTTCACTTTCTCATATTGCTAAATAGACCACTTCTCTTTACCTAAACACCGCTAGCCTTAGCTTAGAACCTAGCATGGCCACCGCTCTTTCTGCCTCTCCTCCTTTCTCCTGCCCCATGTGCCATATGTTTAGTGATGACCCTGCCTCCTTTAGTGAAGATAGCGGTAGGTGTGTTAAGTGTAGTCTTGTGTTAGACTTGGAGGCCAGGCTGGAGCAGTCAGAAGCGCGGCTCCGCACAGTGGAAGCTAAGCCGGCTAGCCAGGTCGTTACTCGTAGCGCGGGCCGCGCTGCCAGGGCTACCTTAGTTAGCACCCCAGCGCCCTCCCAACAGCCGGGAGACAGTCAGGGGTTTGTACCGGTTGGGAGGAAACATAGTGCTAAACGCAAAGACTTAGAGCACCCGAGACTCCACGTTAGTAATAGGTTCTCCCCCCTCAGCGACACACCCGCTGAACACTCAACTCTGGTTATAGGCTCTTCTGAAGTTAGAAACGTGGAGCTCCCAGCGGCTACAGTCAGGTGTTATCCGGGGGCCAGAGTTGGTGACATCGAGGGGAACCTTAGGATGTTAGCTCAGAGTAAGTCCAGGTTCCGTCGAGTCGTGATTCACGCAGGCGGTAATGATGCCCGACGGAGACAATCAGAGGTGGTTAAGTTAAACGTAACTTCGGTGTGTAAACTGGCTAAGACGATGTCCGACACTGTAATTTTCTCTGGTCCCCTGCCGAACTTAGTCAATGATGAAATGTACAGCCGCTTTTCATCATTTAACCGCTGGCTTTCTAGATGGTGCCCAGAAAACGGCGTTGGTTTTGTGGATAACTGGAGTGCGTTTTGGGGGAAGCCCGGTCTCATGCGGAGAGACGGCGTCCATCCCACCCGGGACGGTGCCGCTCTTCTTTCTAGAAACATTTCTGCTAGCCTTAGTCTGTTAACCTGACAATCCAGAGACGAGACCCGGGCGCAGAGCAGCAGTGTAAAACGCTCCTCTGAGCCTCCCTTAGGGTTAGTGCCGGTGCAAAACCCATGCAGGGAAAGTCAAGCAGGTTCAAGCGTTAGCTTATGTGCTGAAAGACAAATGAAAGGACCGCGTCATAGAAACCTTAAAGTGACAGACGGCAGTTCTCACAAGCAGAATTATGATGTAATTAAATGCGGTTTATTAAACATTCGATCCATTTCCTCCAAGTCCCTCTTAGTCAATGAGTTAATCATTGATAACAACCTTAGTCTTTTAGCCTTAACAGAAACCTGGCTCCAACAGGATGACTATGTTAGATTGAATGAAGCAACCCCCCCCACTTATGCTAACTATCAGAAATCCAGGATTTCAGGGAAAGGAGGTGGTTTGGCAGTAATATCACAGTCTAGCTTACTTCTCAGCCCTAAAGTTAAAAATGCTTATAACTCCTTTGAAAGCATCATATTGTCTTTAAGTCACCCTAACAGGAAAACTGGAAAACCTGTTTTACTCATAATTATCTATCGCCCCCCCGGCCCATATTCAGAATTTTTAACTGAGTTTTCCGACTTCTTATCGACTATTGTCTTAGATTCTGATCAAATTTTAATATTAGGGGATTTTAATATTCATGTTGATGACCCCAGTGACTGCCTAGGAAATGCTTTTGCAGCTTTATTAGATGATGTTGGTTTCACCCAAAGTGTGAATGAACCCACTCACTGTCATAAGCACACCCTGGATCTTGTTCTAACCCATGGAATAGAGATCAGCCAGCTGAGTGTCCTTCCTCTTAACCCCATCATTTCTGATCACTTTATGATTACCTTCCAGTTTACACTGGAACATCCTTCTGCCCCAGTGGATAAGAAACAGCTTAGAAGAACCTTAACTGACCGTTCTGTGTCTGAGTTTAAACACACAGTTCAGCCAGTACTTAGTGATATTCTGAGAAACTACTCTGAGATCAGCTCCCATGGCATCAGTCCTAGTATAAATGACCACTTTGTTAATGATGCCTTACAAGCCCTCAGGAGTACACTCGATGTTGTTGCCCCCTTGAAACCTAAGTTCATCAGACAAAACCGAGTAGCACCGTGGTTTAACGCTGAAACTCGTTCTCTTAAACAAGAAACCCGTAAGTTGGAAAGAGAATGGCGCCGCTCCGGTTCAGAGCAGTCTCTGGATATCTGGAAACATAGCCTATTAAATTATAAAAAAGCTCTGCGTAGAGCTAGAAGCCAGTACTATTCAACCTTAATATCAGAGAATGGAAACAATCCAAGATTTCTTTTTAGCACTATTGCTAAATTAACTCGCAGTTAGAGCTCAGTAGAACCACATGTTCCTGTTTCTCTCAGCTCTGATGATTTTCTTATATTTTTCGATAGTAAAATCTCAAATATTAGACATAAGTTAAATCAAGTTATTCCTACAATCAGCCCAGAACAGGCTGAAGTGGTAGAAATGGAGGCATCCATAGAAACTTCTGTAACATTGGACTGCTTTACTGCTGTGGATCAAGCGGAAATAACATCAATTATTACATCCTCCAAATCCTCAACGTGTCTGTTAGACCCAATTCCCACTAGACTTTTTAAAGAAACTTTTCCCCTAATCAATGATCCCATATTAACAATGATAAATGCCTCTCTGGAAACGGGTTACGTGCCACAGTCTTTTAAATATGCAGTTGTTAAACCTCTTCTGAAAAAGCCCAGTTTGGATCCTAGCGTGTTGGCCAACTATAGACCGATATCAAACCTGCCCTTTATTTCTAAAATCCTAGAAAGAGTTGTAGTTAAGCAGCTTTACTGCCACCTACAGGACAACTGCCTCTTTGAAGACTTTCAGTCGGGGTTTAGACCCCACCACAGTACGGAAACTGCACTAGTTAGAGTCTCTAATGACTTGTTATTGGCCTCAGAAAAGGGTCTACTTTCTATTCTTGTCCTGTTGGACCTCAGTGCAGCCTTTGACACTATCGACCACAGTATTTTACTCCATAGACTAGAGCAGGACATAGGGATCAGAGGATCTGCTCTCCAGTGGTTTAAATCCTATCTGTCCGATAGGTATCAGTTCGTTAATGTAAATGGCCATTCCTCTCAGTGCACTCGAGTCAACTATGGAGTCCCACAGGGCTCAGTCTTGGGACCGATCCTGTTTACGCTTTATATGCTACCCCTAGGAAACATAATCAGGAAACACAGCATTAATTTTCATTGTTATGCCGACGATACGCAGTTGTATTTATCCATGAAGCCTGACCAGAATGACCAGATAGAGAAACTGAACGCTTGCATCAGTGACATCAAGACCTGGATGACAATTAATTACCTCCTCTTGAACCCAGAAAAAACTGAGGTCATTATACTTGGACCTAAAAACCTCAGAGATGCTCTGTCTGCTCAGATAGTCTCCCTGGATGGCATAAGTATAGCCCCCAATTCCACAGTTAGAAACCTTGGGGTTTTATTTGACCAGGATTTATCATTTAAGGCTCACATATCTCAGGCGTGTAGAACTGCCTTCTTTCATCTGCGGAATATTGCTAAGATCAGAAATATACTTTCTAAGAGTGATGCTGAAAAACTCATCCATGCATTTGTTACGTCGAGGCTGGATTACTGTAACTCCTTGTTAGCAGCGTGTCCTAAGAGTTCCTTAAGAAGTCTCCAGCTTGTTCAGAACGCAGCAGCTAGATTGTTAGCTGGAACTAGCAGAAGAGATCACATCACTCCTGTGTTAGTTTCGCTCCATTGGCTCCCAGTTGATTCCAGAATCAAGTTCAAGATCCTCCTGTTAACCTATAAGGCCTTACATGGAATGGCCCCGTCCTATATTAAAGACCTCATAGTCCCTTACCATCCAATGAGAACACTTCGCTCGCAAAATGCAGGACTGCTTGTGGTTCCTAGAATTAGTAAAAGTACGGTTGGAGGTAGAGCGTTTAGCCACCAAGCCCCTGTCTTATGGAATAAACTCCCAGCTCATGTAAGAGAGGCCGACTCAGTTTCTACATTTAAAGTTAGACTGAAAACATTCCTCTTTGGACAGGCTTATTGTCAGACTAGTTAGTATTCAGAGATTATTTAACTTAATGTTAAGTTGTTTAAATTAAACTTAACTATTTCTTTTAAAAGGCTGCTAGAAGTTGAAGCTGGGGTAACTATGGTGCACTGGGGTTCTGTCTTCTTTTCTTTTCTACTTCTACCCTTCCTCTCCTCCATTCCTGATCATTATTCATCATTTAGTTCTCCATGCCTCTGTCTGGTACAGTGCGATTCATGTATTGTCCCTCTTTTCCTCTCCCCTCCTGGGGAGTGGGAGTGCTTCCAGACTCCAGTTGGCTCATCCGTGCTCCAGTTCCTGACCGTCTACCTCGCCTTTGCTCCCGCTCCTACACCTGGCTGTGGATCCTGTCTCCGGCTCATCTCTGGCTCGTCTCTGCTCTGTACCTGACCGAGTACCTCGTCTCTGCTCCTGCTCCTGGCTGTGGTTCCTGTCTCCGGCTCGACTCGCGCCTTTGACTGTCCCCACAACCACGACTGGATGAAGCTCGTCTGCTGGACTTTTATATATGTAGTTATAGATTTAGATGAGTTAATTCTTCTCTAAGAGTTCTGGTACATCGCCTGTCCGTCCTGGGTGTAATGAACCACTGCCGCTCTGCACAAACTATGTCCTAGAAAAAAACAGGTTTTTGGGGTTCGGCTAAAAAAAATTGTCATAATCATAATTAAAAGACCACTGGGAACACATTTACTAAAGATGATCGGAGTGGGTCCTTAAAACTCATTATGAAGTCCTGTTAGATTATATTTGAATGGATAGATGCCTTTTTTAATTCCAATGTTTCCTAGATCAAACAAGACACAAAAATACATTGAATTAAGTAAACTAAATCTCAGAAAAAATAGGATTATTTAACCAGATAAAAAAAAGCTACTTGTGCGGAATGATCCATGGCTCCAAGATCTCTGGTTGTTATCGTTTGAAGGTTTCATTGACGTCAGCAGGCTTCCTACGAAGCCCCGCTGTCCAATGTGAGCTGGAGGAGCTCCATGTTAGCCTAAGGGAGGATTTTAGGTTACATAAGAGAAGTGCTGTGGAAGTCTTTTTCAAAAGAAAGGGTTAAAAGCAGAAGCTGAGGAGGGAGTGACCGAGCCGAGTCATACAGTGAGGACGTCATGGCTGACAGAAGGCTTCAGGCCCTGACACCACCATCAAAGCAGAAAGTTCCAGGAAGATGAGATAACTGCATGCAAGAGATGAGCTGGAAGATACGAGCGTGCAACTGACAGTGAGGAGACGTAGCTGAGAGGCAGCTGTGTTTGAGCCCGCGCCCCCCACCATGCACACACAGAATGTTTCTATTTTTGTCCTGAAGGTCTTCCAGGCAAAAGTGAGTCTTTGAAGTTAGCACTGTCCACAGGAGAACGTGAGTGAAGGAAAGGGGTCACAGATGTGGTTTGATGCTTACATTTGTGGATGCTGGGACACAAAGAGTGATCAAGTCCAGCCGGGGGCTGTGGGTGAGTCTGTGTCAGTCTGAAAACGCAGAAACACCCAGTTCATCCTGACTGTTGCTCCAGTGCACAGCTATGCAAACACTTGAACCAGACCTTTCAACCTTTTTCAAAGTTGAACTTATGATTTTGGACAGTTACAGGAAAATTGAAAAAATTGTTGTTTTTCCTATTTTGTTCCTGACAAACAATGCAGCCCTTTAATTCATTTTATAGGAGATCCTGATTGCATTTATTGTTTCAATATTTGTGAAGTGAGCAAAAAATCTGTGTGGCAGAATCAATCTGCAGCACTCTAAGTCATCCTGCAGGATTACACTTTCATTGTGGAACAATTAAGGCTGAGAAGCTGCAGAGCAAAACGCAGTCCTGCAGCTAACAATGCAGTAATCAGAGGGGGTGGGGTTCCGCTCTTCCTGCTCAAAGACATTTGTTTATGTGACATGGAAGCAGATACAAGTCAGTCAAGTATAAAACAGCAGCTGCATGAGCCCCTCTTAGCGAAAAAACACTATAAATAAGGCAGAGCCAGCTAACTAGAGGCAAGGACAACTCCTTCTTTTCTTTTCTTTTCTTTCTTTTCTTTTCTTTTCTTTCTTTCTTTTCTTTCTTTCTTTTCTTTCTTTCTTTCTTTTTCTTTCTTTCTTTCTTTCTTTTCTTCTTTTCTTTCTTTCTTTCTTTCTTTCTTCTTTCTTTCTTTCTTTCTTTCTTTCTTTTCTTTTCTTCTTTCTTTCTTTCTTTCTCGTACCTTCCTTCCTTTCTTTTCTTCCTTTTTCCTTCCTTCCTTTCTTTTCTTCCTTTTTTCCTTCCTTCCTTTTTCTTCCTTTTTCCTTCCTTTCTCTTCTTCCATTTTCTCCTTCTTTCCTTTTTTTTCTTCCTTTTCCTTCCTTCCTTTCTTTTCTTCCTTTTTCCTTCCTTTTCTTTCTTCCATTTTCCTTCTTCCTTTTTTTCTTCCCTTTTCCTTTCCTTCCTTTCTTTCTTTTTCTTCCTCTTTTTTCCCTTCCTTCCTTCCCTTTCCTTTCTTTTTCTTTCCTTTTTTTTTCTTTCCCTTTCTTCCTTATTTACTTTTTGTCCTTCCTTCCCTTCCTTCCTTCCTTCCTTCCTTCCTTCCTTCCTTCCTTCCTTCCTTCCTTCCTTCCTTCCTTACTTCCTTCCTTCCTTTCTTACTTCCTTCCTTCCTTCCTTCCTTCCTTCCTTCCTTCAGTAGAGCTGTTTATGTGAGACTGCCTAACTTTGCATCAACTCTGATTCCACTTGTGGATGAACTTTTTCTGAAGGTTTGTTACGAAGCTGCATCTGACACACGTAACCATGTAAAATTACAAACAGTGGTATGAAAGTGATGTTGGTGCTGGATCAGGAAGATCATGAACCACTGGCAGAGCGGCGATTCGTACCAGGTAGACGTCCAGCTCCGTGTCTGACTGATGGGAGGGCAGAGCGTCGTCCAGAGCGATGGTGGAGGCGGAGTCCCGTCTGTCACCACTGCAGTAGAAAAAACATACGTTAGTGACTTTCCTGCTAAAACATGACCAGTCTTGGAAAGTATTAATATGTGCAGAAGATCAAAGATCGGCATCGATCAAAGGTAAGCTGCTGTTGAATGAACATTAGCTCTGAGGTTGCAGCCTGTCTAAACCTTCATTCTGTGTCCAACGCCTAAGATGTTTTGTCCATTCAAGAATTACAGACTCATTGAAATGAAATATACTTTATAAAGAAATAAGTCATTATTTTTACATTTCTTCATGCATTTTAGTTTTTCAAATTTCCTTCTTGTGTTTCTATCATTTGTTTGATTTAGTTTCAAATTGTCTTATAAATAACAATGAGCAGTATTGGGATGGAGCTGTAAAAAAAAAACTGGGACGTAATTCATCAAAGAGAAAACCCGTTAAATGTGAATTCTGACAAAAACATAATCTCTGGTTTCATTTGAAATTAGGAAGCTTTAAGATACAGTACCGACAAACGTAATCTCAAAGTTGCACAGGAGACATTTGATCTGTAATCTTTGCCTGGTTGTATGTTTCAGACATATTTATACAAGTATGTTTTGGTTTTAGTCAAAGTATGATGGCAGATTATCTCCTTCCTGCAGAAATGTCATGGCAGAAGAACTGAGTTTAGTAATAAAAACATCATGGATCACGCTAATACTCTTACATTTAAACACGGATCTCTCTTCATGGGGAAGACAACACACCTGTTTTCAGACAGCTCGTCTTCATTTCTTGAAAAATCTCGATTGACAGGAAGAAGGTCTGGTTGTTTGGAGGAACTGCCAACTGCTGAAACAAAAGACTCAATGAGAGGAAGAACCACCCCAGCCGTCCTGACAGGTATCCAAAAGCGATGAGCTGTGGAGCTTACAGCTTTCATCTAGGTTGTTCATGCTCAGCGCCTTCATGTTCTCCTCCTTCTCCTTCTGTGAGGACAGAAACTCCTGGGAGGCGTACTTAGTCGTGTAGAGCGAGCTCTTCTTCCTCTTAGAGGATGTTCCTCTCAGAGCTGGAGTTCAACAACAGCAGAGTTTGTGGGGGAAAACGCCGGCAGGTGAGGATGCGGCTGTGTGTCAATGCTTACAGTGAGCCTTTTTGAAAACAGTGGTGCTCATGAATTTCAGGAATCTGTCAGCGTAAAAACTGGGTCTGTGGACGGAAACTGTATCCTGAAATGAAAACAGGAATTTCTCACAAAAGCTTTGGATCGGAAAAGCAGAGCGGGAAAAAACGAGAAGAGAAACGTACTCCATCGTGGACAAGAGCCTTCCAGGAATGCTCCACCTTCTTGATGAACCTGAAGTTCAGTCAGAAATAAAGTTTTTCACATTTCATGTCAACATGGCAAAAAAACTGCACAGTTGAAGTTACTTTTGAAAACTGTCAGTAAATACTGTAAAATATTGTAACAATTAAATTAGAATTCATTAAAGACCCTCTCTGATGATAACTATTCTTGGTGTTCTAACATGTTTTGTGGGATGTTTCTCTTGATGGAGGGTTAACCCTAACCCTAACGCTTATATAAAGAAAGCTTAAAATTGTATTTCCGACTATATTTTTTAAAATTCAGATGCAGTGAATTAGGAAGAGATGAAAAAATGCTGTTTGAAAAAAATAGTCTTTATGATGTAAATAACAACAATGGGTGGGTCACAAGCTTCCTGCTCTGCCCCATTCTGATGCATCCACTTCTAGACAAATAAATCCATGAACATCTTTGTTTTCCTCGTCTGGCCTGGCTCAAAACTGCACGGCTGGAAAGCCCCAATATTGTTCGCCATTTCTGGTGCACCGCTAAGGTTAGGTTGTGAGAGGCTGTAATTAGTGGGAGAGATTGTAAATAAATGGATGATGGTAAAGGGGGGGGGGGCGGGCTTACTCCACGGACAGTCCAGCCCACAACCTATAGGTGAATCTGTGATGAACTCCTGCTGCTCTGCAGAAGCAATGTCCTAGACAACGACCCATGTTTTTTTTATTTGGGCTACAAAAAACATAATAATAATTTAAAGACCAGTGGGAATACTTTAAACATAACTCTAAGTATGATCAGAGTGGGGCTTTAATGAGTAGTGGTAGATATGCTGTCTGTCCCTGGGTGTGTGTGGTCGTCAAAGCACAAATCGGAAGCATCCAACCTTCCCCTTGTATATATTTTATATAATCCAGTTCACAAAGCAAGATTTTGCATCAACATGCCTCAACCAGCTCCACCCATCCCAGCTTTTCCCCTGAGTGACTCAGTTGAAGGTGGGGGAGCTCTAGATCATAACAGGAGTTCTTCAACATCGTCTTTCTAAATAATCACTGAGCGTCGACATCAAAATAACACCTCCTGCATGAAAGACGGGCAAAGATCTTCACCCCCACCTCCTGCTTAAAGAACTAAATGCGTCTCTGCTTGATAAGTTATGAGAGGCCCGGGGAACAATTCAACTGTCTGTTATGCCCACAGATGTCACCAGGGGGCGCTTCATGTCTGTGAATGTGGCGCATGCAGTGAACAGGTGCTGGAATCAGTCTTCTGTGCTGTTAGTGGTGGTGGGTGGGTGTTGGGGGCTTGCCTGTAGGACTGAAGGATGTCGATGATTCCTAAAAAGATGAGCAGGTTCTCGTCTCTGTGTTTGGCTGGAATTCCCCCAAATCTGAAAGGAAAGAACAGCATTATAATACAGTAAGTTTCATATAGATAGATAACTTTATTTATCCCACGATGGGGAAATTCTGTATCAACTGCATGTACACTCCTTCTGAAAGAATCGTGTTGATTTCAGGCAGATTGAATCTCTGAGGGCCTTTTGGGTGAAAGCTGACTCACGTGTCGTCATCAGCCACCGGTTCCGGGTCCTTCACTGAGCCCTGGATGGACTCCAGCGCCGTGGAGTACAGGACCTTCTGACCTTTCTTGCTGTCACCCCTGCCTGCTCTGGTCAGTGGCTTCTTATCCAGAACATGAATGCCCAGCAGGAGACTGTAATCCATGATCTTGAAGCTCTCCAGAACCTGGTGAGAGGAGCTGATGAGTCTCAGAGGGAACCAACCGTCATGGTGAGGTCCATCCGTCTGTTATAAATGAAGGTCAGCTTGGTTTCTCCTCTTGTGTCTGCTGTTTTGTAGTTTACTTCTCTTCATCATTAATCCCAGATTATAATTCTAGAATTGATTGAAACAATGTTTTAAAACCTCTACACCTAAAAGGTGGAGGGGAATGTTTTGGGTTTTCCTGCAAACAAAGTTTGCAGCAAACAGGCAGGTGACCCGACAGCAAACATGCAGAGGCCGCTCAGGTGCGGCTCAGGTGGAGCGGATCAGGTGGAGCCTGATCATGTGATCAACACTCTACGTGATGGAACAGCAGAAGAACAGTGTGGTGATGGCGATCCGAGGCCTGAATCTGTGAACGGAGAGGAAAACCTGCTGGGCGGACAGGAAGGCCATAATCCGTTTGCATTAAAGCAGCATCTGCTGTAGTTTTTGGATCACTTTGAATGCTTGACTCCACCCTCTCGGGAGACCCTCAACCAAAACCGACAAACTCAGAAGTGGAGAGCCCGCACTCAGATTGGGAGAATGGGGGTTCAACTCTGCAACCAGATCACACCTCGATGGGTTTCAGTGAGCTAAAGAAACAAATGGTTTTGAGTGACAGCATGCCATCCTTGACCCAGGGGAGGGAAGAAGGAGAGAAAATAGTCATAAAACATTTGTGCGTGTAATACTTGATTTGTAACTCTGATGACCCAGCATTTAGATGCATCATCTACCACAAATCTGGGGATGTGAAGGGAGTCTCAAAACCCCTCATGCACTTGTAACTCTGATCAGTGTGTAAATGTAGTTTTGTCTATGTTTATCAGGAGATTGGTGCGTACTAATATGCGCAGGAGCTTTTTGAATTCGTAGTTGGTTTTAAGGCGGTGTAATTTCAAGTTGTACAGGAATAAATTATATTTTGTATTAGTAATTTTTTTTATATTCGAGTGTACACACAAAATAAATTGTATCCGTTACAAATCCAGAATTACGCACTCAAAAATGTTTTAAAACGATTTTCTCTTCAATAGGGGACATCCCTAAATACAATTTGAGCTTTTTTGATATGTATTAAATCATTTTTGGAATCCATTCTCTCATTATCTTTCACTCGTCTGAGGTTTTTGGTCATGGGGCCAGATCCTTTGACCATCTCCCAACTTTCCCAAGGATTTCTGAACAGCAGAGGGGCCATCTCTCCAGAGTGTCCTGGTCTGCTATGGGGCCCTCTCCATCTTGTTAAGCTACGTTCACACTGGGCATTTGATTCGTGTTCAAGAATGCCCTAAACACAGGTTCTGAATGCACATTTAACCCATGGTGTTCATACTGAACAAGCTTTTTGTACTATCTACTGTCGCAGATAGAAAGAGGCTTGGTGCGCAATACCAAAGCAGTGCAAATCTCGAAATTCGGACACAAAAGGAAAAGAGTTCAGTTCATTGTTAGCATGCTTGCAATGGCGGACATGGATTTCCGTCATGTCAGAAGCGTGTTGTGATTTATTTTTATTTGAAAGATCAGTCTAAACGTTGTCAGGCTTGTCATGCAAACGTCGTCAGGCTCGTCACCCCGGCACCATGCCTGGGTTCACCAGATAGACCAAATCTATGCATCACAGCCAAATCCGAGTGCCTGATTGGTCAAAGTTTAACTTGCAACGCATGTTCAGTGGCTGCGCAATTTGTATGTAGAGCCCGAAAATGGTTGTAGAAACCTTCGTAGTTACACGTAAAAGAGAGAGGTTTGAACGTAGAAGCCGAAATGTACATTTATGTGCAGTTACAGACTTTTGATTGCAAGTGGCCGCTTAAACAGATCTCACTGGAGGTGGTGTGAACGTAGCTTAATACTTCATTAGAATGATGTCTAGGTGCCCAATCACCCCTCCCAGTTGGCTGCTCCCCATATAGAATTAGTGGCTCTGCTGACATGTCACATACCGTTTTCTGAGAGTAACAGTCCTGAATGTCAACAGGTGAAAAGATTGAGCAGATATTTTGTCATAAACGAAGTCATGCTATCCTGACATATCAAAGTGTGAACTAGAACAGACCCGGCAGTCTCTCTGAAGGGTCTTCATCAGCGCATTGTGGGTTTCTGGATCGAAGTACAGCCCATCGTGCATCTCTTTGAAGTCCAGGTCTTTGAATGTGGGTGAAGACTTGGTACGTTCTTTGCGTGAAGCTCGTCTTTTGTACAAAGAACCCTTTAGGTCGTACTTGTAGTGCATCGTCATGGCTCGTGGCAGCACGTTGTTCATGACCACCACGCGGACGGTCACACTGCCACACTGGATGCAGTAAAGTCCATAGAACTTGGGCAGCAGGGTTCTTGGGTTCTGGTTTAGATTCTGTGAAGACAGAAAGGCAAGTCTGTTATTTTACCAAAGCTACGGAATTAAAACATTAATTCAAATGAATGCAACACCTCAAAGGACAGTTCAAAGAGCGATTCATTAATAGCTCTTCACCCCAATGTCTCCAGAACCACACAGTTGAAACCACGCTAAAGCCACAGTCACTGCTTAAGCACAAGCCAAGAATCAACAAACCATGTAGTAGCCAGGAAGCAGCTTTTGCAGAAACTCCGCCTCTTTGTGCTGCACCGTCTTGATGATGAATTCGTCATCGCTGGTGAGGTAGAACCAGGAACTGCTGGCGCCGGGGTTGGACAGCTCTATCAGCGGTTCATTGCACATAGAGTACTAGAAATGAAAAGGACACAAGTGTCTCAGCAAACAGGCCAAAATGAACTGTGCTAAATTGGTGCAATCCTTCTCACCAGGTAATCGTCTGGTTTGATGCCAAACAGCTCCCTGAAGTAGCGAAAAGCCAACGGGGCGTAGGTTTTCAGACGGAAGTCTGGGAAGTGATGTGCTGGGGTCAGGGTACTGCCGTCGCTGTAGAAAAAGGCAGACATCCGTGTTTGAAGGTGGTGTACAGGTGTAAACATTTGGATTATGATGCAGATGGGGGGTTTAAAGAGATATATGAAGAACTCCGTGAGGTCAAATGTGTACCTGGGCAGGAAGACAGTCTCCACCACGGAGAAGTCCTGCATGAGGACATCTCTGTCTGGTTTGGAGCTCATGTTTCCCACGGCGTAACCAATGCCCAGCTGGATTGCTCCTTTCAGGGCTGCGGCATTGGGCTACAAAACACACGAGTTTATTGAGGAAAAACTATAAAAATGATCCTTAAATTTTTATTTTATTTTATTTTTTTATGAACAGCTCATTGACTCCAACTAAAGGGTTTGGCCAAAGTCTGACATAAAGTCTGTTGTTTGTGCTCAGCTTTTAATAGATCTGTCTCTCCAGCACTGTAGTAGTTCAGGTCAATGTTTGAACTACTGTGGAGGTGTTGGCCAGATGTCCTGGATTGGTTGACACATTCAACGAATTAAATGCTGTTTTCTTCACAATTAAAAATTCTCATCCCTGTCCATTGTTGCGAGTTAAAACCACGTTTTACTCCAACAAGCAATATTAAACTCAGGTCTTTACTTCACATGTTGAAAGTCACCTTTTCAATTTCACTGAATAAAAAGACAACACGTTCATATACACACATTTTTCTTGATGCCTTATAATCGTTTCACTCGTTTCTTTTTTAGAACAAATAACTGCCATTACCTCATATTTCATGTTTGTTTAATCCCCACAAACCATGGAAATATTTCAAGATTTTAATTATGCTCTGTATATTATTCTAGGATGATTTGTTTTAATAACAAAACATTTCATGCCATGTGTCACTAATTTGCAACATACTATGTAATCTTGGACTCTATTTGACAATGAGAGGCAAAAACATTAAAGAAAAGTTTTATATGATTGAAAATGAATTTGGGCATGAAGGGCATAATAATAATAATAATGAGAAGAAGGTCAGTTCTCTTCTGTAATCCTTGGCCAAAAGCCAACAAACGATGTGAAAGAGTCACAATCGCTGATAAAAACTTGATAGGAACTACACATATAGCAGTAAAAAAAAAAAGAAACAGTAGAAGTTTTTAGAGGAAAATCAAATATAAGCTCAATAAAGCTCACTTGAATTTCCAGTGAAACCCTAAACTGTATACAAATTCTGGGCAGATATTTACACAGAGAGCGACAACCAAAGTGTTCCATTGAGTGGAGTTGACTCCGCCCACCAGGTAACGTTCTTGATGCGTTTCTGTGCATTGACGTAGAAACATGAAGTTCTAACACTTTATAAAGAAAGATGGCGTTTGCTTCAGTTGACTCAAATGTAGTCTATCAATCATGTTGCTAAAAAAATCAGCAGATCTGATAAACATTCAAAATGAGAATGATATCCCAGACTTTTTAATTATTTTACTTTTATATTTAGGTTATGTAGATTTTTTCCTCATTTTTTGCTCCTAAAAAATTGTGGTGTTTTATTGTTTTTGATTATATAACTGTTGATTTTTTTTTCTCAGCTTTTACCCAGGTCTGCTTTGCTGATCTTTTATAAATAAAATTAATCCACAGGCTTAAAAATCTAAATGAATGACACATTTCATTAGTAAGAATTTTGTCACCAAAATGAGTCTGGGGGGATGATCTGACCTTTCGGAGTGTGGCTGCCTCTCTGGGCCGCGTGGTTCCTTCTCTTTCACTCATGGAAGTGTTGTCTGACATCTTTTTGGTTGAGAGAACCTGAACAGAGGAAGTTCGGCAGTTCTTCCTCCTGAAACGACTTCCTTTTTCCCCTCAGTGGTGAATGGAAAAGCGCAGCAGGTGACCTTTGATCTGCTTCACCGAAACTTCATTTCCCAGGTGGGCCATTCCTGTGGATAAAAAAGAAGAAGAGAAGAGTCCCTTTTGTATGAAATTGTGGTGCGGGGGGGGGACCCCGAGGTCACTCAGCATGCGTGGACAGCTCCAGGTCGATGCCCCTCACCCAGCAGAGACTCACTGCACACCTGAGAGCCTTCAGTCTGGATCTGTGCTCCTCCAGCTCGCCCGGCGTTTGTGGGCTTCAAACACTCAAGAACCTCTCCAAGAAGCCCGTGATTCTAATTAAGAAGGATTGTAAGAACCATTAAACACTAAATCCCTCTTACACAACAAGTGGCTGTAAACTTAAGCCCCCCAACCTCCCAAAGATGCTGATTCCTGAACTTTACTCTGAACAAGCTTTCTTTTTCATAATTTGATATTTTTTTTTATGGGCTGATTGGGTTTGTATAAAAGCTTTCGTCTATATTAAAGTGGAAGCTGTGCACCCTCACGTCTTATTTTCCATCAAAATAATGGAGCTGACCTAAATACGTCATAATACAAAATCCACCTTCTGTAAGCCCAGAAAGATTTGGAGCTGCTTTCTCAACAACATGGTTTGTTTTCTGATGGCGTGTTCGGCCATGTGAGCAAACACTCACCTGATCATCATTCTGTGGGCCGTGTAAATGCCCCCCACACACACACACACACAAACAGCTGTTTCATGTTAAAATGATGAGTCACGTATCCACCAACATGCAAAGTATGTGCTTCTTCTTCATTCACATTTTTAAGAAGTTAATTAACTTTTCTTTTTTGGTCATTACAGGAGATGTTTGATGCACTGCCAAAACCGGCCCCCTCTTACCACAGTGGTAGATTTTCTTTAAATACACAAGAAATCCTGACAATGGGAGAAAAAAAATGGCCTCATAAAGAATTCTTAAGAAACTAAGAGGATTTTGCTAGTGAAAAACTTTCTAGACAAGATTGTTTTCCTTAAGACAGAAAATAAGACCGTTTTTATTGAAACAAAAGTCATTCTTAAGATTCAGTTTTCACAATGTGTCTTCAGGATGTGGTGTGAGGCTCTGACTCAAAACTGGGTAGGGGGGGGGGGGTCGTGAAGTCACATTTAAGACTTGTTTTTCCAATTTTTAGTGGTTTATCAAACTGTTGTCAGATGCTTGGGCTTTATAATCTTCATGATGTGGTGCTAGAATGTCAGCTGATGAAGTGGCTTCTTCCCACAAGCAGTCAGGACCGATTCAGATGATGGGTCAGTGGTGAACAGCCGGGCCAGAAACAGACACATAGACGGGACACAACCTTTGCTTCTGCAAACAGACGGTGTGAAATGGATCTGGAGTTTTCTTTCCATTTCCTGCCACACGACTCATTGCAGTGTAGCACGCAGTAGGGATCATTTACATGCCGCTGTTCCTACAACCTTCTCAAACAGTCCTCCACAGAACCAGTCACTGAAAGCTGATCCTCCTCAAATAAAACTGAAAGTTAAAAGGAAATTTCATCTGTTACATGACTCATCACCAAAGATCTTGTCAGTCAAAGTGAAACTGTTGACAGCACATTAAGAACAGCAGAAGAGCTGATGTAAAAAGTGCACACGGCACCTGTCATAACCTCTGAAAAGACAGATGCAGCGCTGAGGCGTTTGTGGAGAAATTGTCTTCTAAGGGTTTAGAAATGTTGAGGAAAAAACTCAGCATTCTTTCAGCTTTTGCTGCCTGAATGTGGCTTAGAAAGCCTTTTTTATGGTGTGCACATTATGTCATAGAGGAGGATGCAGCTCCTCCACTTTTAAACTGATAAAAAAAGTAAAAGCAGAAATAACAAAAGCAGGTTTTCTTTTGTATTTTTGTTGTTTCTTGAACAGTTTACAGTCCTATAAAACTCCAAAATCACAAAATCAGCTGTAGACTTGAAGAGTTCAGATGTGAAGCTGAACAAAAAAGAAGGCCAAACCACATAAGAGCACTTCCAGTAATGGGGGGGGGGGGGGCAAGGGGGAATCCAGAGCTGACTGAACCATGAGTGACGGGTCCATGGAGCACTTCAAGCAGCATCCTTTAGCCTCTCGAGAGCCGAGCTCCTGTTTGATATGCCTTTTTTTATTGCATAGTCACATGGATCCTAGGTAATCAGAGTGAACTTCAGTGACAATAAAACACACAATGACATGTCCTCATATGTGGACGCCAGGTCTCAAGAGCTTCATATCAACATCACCTGTTTGGTTTGTGTTAATTAGTCGCTTCCTATGACTTCCGTTTTTTATCGGAACCACATTGAACTCCTAAAGAAAATAAACAGTTTGATTTAATGAAGTTCCTCCTTGTGACACATTGTTCAAAGAATTAAAACCTTCTCTGAAGGTTTTATGGGTGCTGCTGATAATCCAGTGTTGGCTATCGCCTTTTCTATACGCAGAATTTTCCTCTCATATTTTCACGTTGTTCATCCCTCAACAGCTATTGATGCAAATGTGCATCAAAGCACTTCTGCTCCTAACATTCATTTTGCATCTACTTAACAGCAAAAACACATAAAACACATCAGAGCTTATTTTTTGTCATTGCTGGAAACAAATTCAGGCGTCAAGGGGTTAAAATGCTGCTAATCTGAGACTAAAATCATGTTGCAAAGCGCAGAAAGGGAATGAAATGGAGATGAAAGTACAAAAAGTCATCAGAAGTGCTGTTGCTGGCTGACCTGACAGACCTGAGAGGACTCGTGACAGCAGAAGTCATGTCAACTGAACAGGTGACGGTGAACATTTGAATGTTTCAGAAGTCTAATTTCCTGGTATTCTGAGCCACATTAAGAAGATCTTTGGTGGGGATTCATCAAAGAAGGAAGACATCAGAAGACGAAGCCCAGACCGTAGAGACGTGCTGCACCTGTTGGACTGTTGCTCAGAAAGCTGCCCTAATGCCAAAGTCCAGAGAAGCCTGCACCAATGCGGGCTGCAGGGTGTGTTCAGGTGAAGGCAGGTAAATATTTGAACGTGTGGCATGGCACGCACTCCCAGCTCTTTTGCATGAATGTAAATAATAAGAGCTCCTCTTAGGCCCACTGCAGAATTTCAGCTTTCTGTGTCATTTCATATCATGTCTATGATATGAGCCTGCGCTCTTACCCCTCTGGAGCAGAGTTAGACCTCATATGCCCCATGACACTAACAGCTGCTCACCGCTGGACAGAAACGCTGAGCCAGCAGAACCAGACTGAAGGCTGGACCCAGAACAAAAATGGGAATCGGTCTTCTTACCTGGAGGAGCATTCTGGGTGTAAAACAGCTGCTGGTGAACCAAACGCAGAGAGCAGAACTGAGTGATAAAGGCGACGGAGCAAAGAGCTGTGGAGCATCCTCACCACTTCCTTCCTGTTGCTCTGCTCTGCTTTCTCCGCCTACCTGTTGTATTTGCACTCAGCACTGACACAGTCCCTCCCCAAGGTAAAACTTCTCTTTTGCATTTGAGGAAAATGGTTAATACATGCCTTTCAAACAGCCGACATGGTGCTGCTTAATGAGTAGAGGCCTTAAAAGCCATTTTCAACTGAGAGAAAAAAAAAGTTATAAAGGAGGAGAAAATGGTTCAAAAGAGGAATTGCTCCCTTTTGCTTGGTTAAGTTCTCTTGGTTTTTGTTATGTTCCGTTTTGGGTCACAGTCACGTCAGGTTCAATTATTTACAGTGATTTTCATCCATCTTCTAAACCTGTTTTGTTCCATTCCGGCTGCTGGAGCCTATCCCAGCCATTCGTAAGCAAAAGCAGTCGACATCCTGTACAGCAGGTTTCAGTCAGTTTCTCAATTAAAAGCTCATATCTGTCATGATTAGCAATCAACAAATACAGGCCCAGATGCTGGAACCCAGAAGGAAGACAGGAGAGAGAAGAGAGAAGCAAGTAAAGATGATTTATTTCTTTGCAAGTTGTGGAGACGTTGGCGAGGATGACAGCTGGCGGCTGCAGGTGAGAAGCTGAGAGAGAGACTAGTATACAGGTTTGAGGTTGTGGCGTGGCTGAAGGATAGGCATGAACAGGATCGTGGTGTAGCGAGGAGGTCCAAATGGTTCAAGGAGCGTTCCCAGGTTTCCACTCTGGAGGGTTTGATTTCCTGGAAGCAAAGGCATGAGCAGAGATTAACTCGGAATCAAGGTTCAAGAGCAAAACACAGATGACCAGACATAGATGACTGAGTTGAGTGGAAACAGCTGGGAGTCCTCAGGAGCAAAGCAGAGAGGGGAGGGGGAGGAGCGCTGCCAGAGGCACCATGACAAGATCAATACTAAGGTGCTTAGTTTTCTGAGTTTTTGAAAGTCATTCCAGTCTTTTGCTGCTGCATGTGGGAAAGGTAATTCTCCAGATTCTGATTTTATTTTAGGAACATTAAGCAGTGTGAGCTGGGCCCAGCATGTGCTGATTTGGCACTGTCATTGACAAAAAGTAGTACACTTGAAGTTTACTTTACAAGTACAGTTGAGTATACGTGTAGCAAGTGTACTATAGACCATGTACATGTAGTGCAGAAAGTATACTGAATACTTAAGACTAAATTGGAACATTTTAAATTTACAATATCTTGATAGTATGTATAAAGTGAACTTCAAGTATACTGCCCCCCTTACTACTGTTGTACTTTATTGTACTACTCTATTTGTAGTACAAGTAGAGACCGCTTTTTCCTGAGGGCCATGGTGTATACTTATGTAAACTCTGTGTCTATGTTTAAAACTAAACTTTGTTTTGTATCATTTTGTTTATGTATAGCAGCAACATTTCATTAAGAAAAGGAATGATCTCCTGTTGATAGGAAAGCAGAAGCTTCTCAGATATGAAGTTTCTATTCTATAACTGCCGCTAGGGACTATGTGATGATGGATGGATGGATGGACAATAAAAAACAATAAAGATTTCTTGTTTTTCTAGACAGAAAACCAGAGTTAGTTAGTTTTTTTTGTTATTTTTTTCCCATTCAGTGACACAAAAGCAGCTTTAAGCAACGTGATCCAGACACGCTGCTTTTCCAGATCTGTGAGAACAAAAGAGATTATCAAACTCTGTGCTACCCTGAGGCCTATAAAGAGCTCAAAGCTCAAAAACAGCAGCATTCAACACTCAAAGCAACATGTTTGTCCCACAGGTGCCCCTTCCTGCCACTGGGGGTTGCTGTAGGCCCCCCAGCACTGCATCCTTGACCCACTTTTTCAGCTTTGGGACACAGACAGTCCCAGCTAGGATTTGAACCATGACATTCTGGGTGTGAGTTAAGGGTGTAAACCACTACACCACTGTGCAGCTCCATTACCCGACTCACAATTATTTAAAAAAATCAGTAAAAAGGTCATTTTAATGACTCTGAACCATGATTTTTAGGATGCTCATCTGCTTTTTACAGTTAAATTGTTCATGCATGTGATTTATGGGTAAGGGACAGCCTTAGGCAGCACCACCTTATTGCACCACATTCCATGCCCACTGCACAAGGAAGGTTGTGGCCCTCTTCCTATTGGAGGCCTTATGATGACAGCTTCTTCCATCGTCAGGACCGGGGGGCCCTCTGTCCTCAAAAAGTGAGGAAGATCTTTGGCTTTCTGTGATCTGACAGACATACAATGGGAAGGGAAATCCTATGAGTTGGGATGTTGCTGTAAACTTTATTGCCGTGGCAACAATACTCTCCCAGAAAGGTTTGCATTTTACAGATAGATAGTCCAGGTCTCTGGAGCAATGGCTGCCCCTATAGTCTACTTCTGAGTCCTTGCTCCTGGTGATTACGTTATTCTGTCCTCCTCCTCTGACAAAAAAAAAAAACGATTCTAAACAGGGAATCCCCTCAAACCAGAAACCATCTCTGTGTTCAGGGTGAAAGATGACTGGAAACATGGACACCATAGCTCTACTGTGAAGGATGCACCTTACTGTGTGGGTTGAGCTCGTCGTTTTCTGGGTTCTGGGTTCAGATGATGTGGGTTTAGGATCTACTGTCAGCTTGAGACAAACCTGGTGGTTCTCGCTCAGCCAGGCTCCTCACATTCCTGATGATCTGCTTCAGCTGGTTCTGCATGAATGTTCCTTCTTCGACTCCTGCACTGGACAGCAGGCCTTTCCCAACCCTTTGGATCTCCAGGCCCAGTTTCACTTTGAAGCAAACCAGCTCAAAAGCTGTCCAAAGCATTGTTTTAAATGAAAACTTAAGCTAATAATAATTGTTATCTCACAAAAAAAATCCAACGTTCTCCTAACCGAACTCACACTTATGGAATTCCGCAGGAACTCTTTCTCAGCCTTTTTTGAGTCAATCCTGTCTGAGCATTGGGATACTGGGGGTTACCTAGCTCAACCCCCCCCCCCCCCCCACGGAAACTCTTCCTGGTCCCTTCAAGTCACCTAAGCATGAAGGACACCCAGAGTGAGCACCCTCAGCCGGGACACAGGAACCTCACCTGTCCTCTGAGGAGAAGCAATGGTCTTCCAGGCAGAGCTTCTGGGCCTGCAGGATGGGATCCAAAGGTCCTGACCTGTGAGCGCAGAACCTGGCCTGAAGATACCTAACACCCATTTGAAAGGCCCTGGAGAGATGTTAAAGCGTACATGTTCCCAGAGGAGGTCAGAGTGGGAGAGGAATGAAACCAGGGAGGAATCAGGGGGGGGGGGGTTTCTCTCAGTGATGCTGAAACATCTCTTTTATGGAGATTTTTGAAAAGAGTGAGTTGAAGATGTTCAGCTTCAGGTTCACACCATTTGAATGATTGGATCAATCAATTTGATGAAAGGAAGGTAAAGTTTTTAAGGAGCAACGTTGACACCTGCTGGTTGTCTTATGAAATGCAATGACCTTCTCGACATTTGAGCAGGTGAAATTATAGGAGGGACGCCTCCTCTTACCAAAAACAGAGTAAAAGAAAATACAAAAATGCTAAATTAGGAAGAATGCCATGATAACAAAGATCAGCTTGACATTTGATGGTTGTCTGGCAGAAGGATGAATGAAAAGAATGGCTGCTGATGTCACCGCTCTTCCTTACAGCCCTCCTTTGCTCACAGGGGCCACAGAAGACTGTCATCAGAGACAGCCAATCATTATCAATCTAAAATGTCAGTGTTTTCTGTCTTTGCTTTCAGATTGTCACACATGTCATTAAAACACAATACGTTCACACAGCCTTGAAGCAAACTTGAAGCAAGCTTTATTCATGTTTCACTTCTGTTGTTTTGTCTGGAAACACCAGACCAGTGAGATTTGTCGAACTGAGCTCCAAAGAATGACTTCCTTTGGCCACTCAGAGGCTGAAAGAGCAGCTTTGTGTCAGAAAGGACGGGCCAACAAGCTGCTCTTTGAATTGTTGTGGGGTTGGGGCCGACCGAACGCACAAACGACACAACGTCAACTCATAAAGACTGATTTATTAGAACAGGGAGAGACATCAGCCTCGACCCAAAGCAGACAGGAAGCTGCAGAAAGCAACAGATGAGGGATGGCAGAGCGCCTAACTGTAAGTCAATGTGCTTCAGTTTGTCACTTAAAATCTGTGAAATGTTTACCAAGGATTTGAGAAAAGATAATTCTAATGCAGGTAAGTTGGTTTTTATTGTGTTAAACTTCACCATTTACGTTAACACAAGGCTGTTTCTGTTTCAGCTTTAAAATACAGACATGATCTGCTTTAGAGATGAAACTGTTACTCCCTTCTGCTCTGGATAAATACTTTATTATGATACCATGACTTTTCATGCAACCTTGAGATGAATGCCTCTTTATCAACATGTATTATGTTGAAACATTTAAATAACATAAATGGTCAAGGTATGGACACTGTATTACTATTCCCTGTAAAACACCGACAGTGTGGTCCCAAGCATTTCACAATAGTTTCTACCATCTTGACAGTTACTTTCTTTTGATATTTTTACCGTAACATGTTTTCCTCTGAGCGAAAATCTGAATGAGCACAAAAGAGAATGAGCATTCAGGAATCAGGAGGATGGATTTTATGATCAAACAAGAAGGTCCTATGGAGGGAGGGTGAGTTCAAATATTTGACTATTATTTTTACTATCCCACTAACTGTGAGGCAATCAGTGGGTGTAGTGCATTATAGGAGTTTATATTTTCTTTTGGGTTTTATTTTTTAGTGTTTATCAAGGTATTAGTTATCGCAGTTCATGTGGGTTTGCTTTGCTCTTTTTTCCAGTTTTTATGGTTGTGTTGCACTCCGGTCATCTTTTGATCTATTGTAAAAGCGTTCCCAGTGGTCCTAAACATTGTTGAGAAATGTTTACATTTAAATGAAGTAAAACATTTTAGACATACTTTTTCAATTTTTATTTTCTTTTGGTAATTTCTAAAAATATTTTATTGTATCTATTGTGTACATGATTTGTTATCATTTATTTTGTAATGTTTGTAAAAATAAAAAGATAAATAATTGGGCTAAATTACGCAATTGCTGTTTTTATTTGTTAGCTGAATTGCTGTTTTTACTCTTTGGCATGAAAGGGGTCTGGGGGTCAGGGGGAGCTGAACAGCTGGTGGGGTCACATGCCCGGATTATGCCTGGTATGCCATGCCTCCATAGATCAAATGAGTAAAAAATGAAACCCCAGCAGGTGTGAACCAGCATGTTTCTACTGTGTGATTCACGTTAAGAGGGCTCGACTGAACGCAGATCAGCCGTTCAGCTCCTTAAAGCTTTGAAGGCTCTTAAGGAGTACGAACAACTCGGTGAACTATGGCTGAGGTGAGGTGTAGGAAGGATGTAGAAAAGGTGCTGTGTCCTGCTGGTTTTCCAGAAATCCTGCCTTTTCTGCTGCTGATGACATGGATCAAGTATGTTTAGCCAATAACCAGCTTCAATGGCAGGTTGGTTGGAAAACACGTTGGACACTGGCCCTCAAGGCCTGGATTCTGACACACCTGGTGTATCAGAGAACTAGCTGCAGTATCTAAGAATCTGGAACTGGAAGACTGTGGAACCAATTGATTCTTGCACCTGCTTGTCTCAGAACTCCGTACAGGATTTTTGTGTCATGATATTCATGCGGAGCGAACCCAGATGCTGGAAAGGCCTGACCAAATACTTGTAATGCTCCCAGGGGGTATTAAAGGCAGTCTCCTCCTTGACCCGAACGAGATGATAGGCATTATGGAGGTCAAGTTTGGAGAAAATACGAGCCTCCTCAATAGCATCAAAGACAGAACTTATAAGAGGGAGAGAATACTTGTCTTTTACCTTGATTTGGTTTAGTTCGCGGTAGTCAATACAATGCCTAAGAGTCTTGTCTTTCTTTTCAACAAAGAAGAACCCAGCACCATTAAGAGAGGACGAGGGACGGATGTGTCCCGAAGAAAGTGCCTCTTGGATGTACTTCTCCATAGCTGCTTTCTCGGGAACTGAAAGATTAAATAACCTCCCTTTAGGAAGTGTGGCACCATCAAGCAGGTTTATAGAACAATCATAGGGTCTGTGTAGCGGAAGAGAACTAGCTTTGGTTTTACTAAAAACGGTTTTTAAGTCATGATAGCAGTAAGGCACGTTAGATAAATCAATCTCTTCATTACTGGGGAGGGAAGAGACATTAACAGGAGGTACAGCGGATTTCAGACAATTAGCTTAGATGAAAAACCGGGTGAACTCCCGATAATTACCGCAGGTGACTAACAGTACAGGCTTGGTGTGGTGAGTTATTAAAGAGAGGTGTTGACCTCCTAAGCCAGCCGCTTTAACAGGAGCGTTTAGTTTTTCGGTGGGTAGCGAGAGACGAGAAACCACCCTATGGCCATTAAGGCTTTGTTCAGCCCCAGAATCAATGAGAGCTTGGAGTTCAGAAATCTTAGGAGTTCAGAAATCTTAGACTTCGTTTTTCCACCCACGGCTGCGGGACTGAGCGGGTTTCTCGTGTTGACGTTCACGTAATCGGGTGTCAGAGCGGAGAGCAGCGGTGATGAGCTCCTCAAAAGAGTGGGTTTCAGGTTGCGTACATAAGTGGTCTTTGATGGATTCACTCAAGGATTGGTAAAAGACCCCCTGTAACGCAGGATCTGTCCATCCCGCCTCCACTGCCAGGATCCTGAAATCGATCACATGATCACTAAGAGAAAGGTTGCGTTGTCTTAGAGCAAACAGCCTACGACTGGCTTCTTCTTGTTTTTTCGGTTGGTCGAACACCAACTGGAACTACCTGATGAAGTGGTCGAAAGACAGGTGAGAGATGGGGTTGATGGCCAGGAATGCTTGAGCCCATTGTAAAGCCTTGTTACGTAACAAATTTATGATTAATGTAATTTTGCTATGATCAGACTGATAGTACCTTGGGGCTTGTTGAAACAGCAAGCGGCACTGAAGAAGGAAACCGCCGCAGGCTTCGATGTCCCCATAGAATGGTTCAGTTAGTAGGCGCGAGTTTTCCGGATTCATGGCAGAAGCGGAAGTGGAAGAGTTGCTGGGAGCCGAAAGTGTAGCTGGGGTGGAAGAAGTGGACATTTGACCAGTTAAATCTATTAATGTTTGAGTCAAACCATCTAGGTGTCGAAACAGGTCTTGTTGGGCGGATGATATTTGGGACATAGCGTCGGCTTGACGACCCAGGGCGATGCCTTGCTGGTATTACGGCGAAACGTAGTCCTTCTGGGTCAGCTGGGTCCGGAGTTTGGCCAGTTCGTTCTGTCATGATATTCAGGCGGAGCGAACCCAGACGCTGTAACCCAGAGTAATGACAGGTAAGTGGAAGGTGAGTAAAGATTTACTGTTTCGCCGTGGAAGACAGTGGCTTGGCTTTGACGAGATTCAGACTTGAGAATGGCTTGTGGCGTGGCTGGAGGTGCTAACGCGGTTAGCGACAGAGGCAGAGGTTGCAGGCTCACTGATGCTGCTTAGCAGAGGGTCCACACTGGCGTCACTCAAGAAGTGGTTTCCTGAGGCATGAGAACAAGAGTTAGTTCTGGATCGAGAGCAAGGTAGAGCAAAACAGAGCATAACTGAGACCAGGCGAGTCACCGTTGAAGGGCAACAAACTGGCGTCGGCTTGAGGCGTTGAAGCTCCTTAAGAGCAAAAGTGGTTAAGGAGGGTGACCGCAGCTGGTGGTAATCAGGAGCAGAATGGAGCAGAGCTGGAGGGGGAGGAGTCTGACAGAGCACCATGACATTTTGCACTCTTCAGTTCTAAATATTGTGCATATTTGCCTTCCTACAGCTATGTAAGGTCTATGCGACAACTATGCAGACTACATGCAACTCTATAGTCCTCAGGAGGAGGAGCAGTTTGGTTTAGTTCTGGCCATGGATCACTGGACAATACAAGTATCTATCCATCCATCCATCCATCCATCCATCCATCCATCCATCCATCCATCCATCCATCCATCCATTGTAGTCTGACAGAGCAGCAAAGTCAACAGGTCATGTCCAGTATCCTTTGTCTATCAAGTTTACATTTAAAGCATCGATTCATTCCAGAACCCACACAGGGGTGACTAGAATTCTTTAGGAGTGCCATGCCTTGCTCTCCCACCTTGAAAGCACCACTGGAATATGATACAAAACACCTCTGTGGACTTGGTCTGGAGTGAGATTTTGCTGTATTTTCACCTATCATTGGCAGTCTTCATCAACTTCTATCATTTTTGATGGATTGGATCTCAGAATCCAATCCGTCTTCACACATGTAGTCCTTTAATAGCCTGCTCATTTCAATGTGAAACATCTGGTCACCCCGATCATAACTGAACTATGAAGCAAAAATCCAAACAGAACACAGATGAGAAATGAACACCTCACGTAGTCAAAAGTCTCCACTGTACCTCAACTCAATGAACGGATCAAAATCATTTCCGGTTTTGGTGTGGGTGCGACTTTACTCGGGCCTCTGCAGCCGCTGATACATGTGCAAATGTTAATGAGGGAAATTCCCAAAGTGAAGTCTAGCATGGGAAAAGGAAATGGGGGAGGGAAGATAGCAGGTGACTTCACAAGGGCAGAGCCAGCTGTGGGTCTCTGGCAGGATGACTTGGACAGGTGGTAAACGGAAATCATACTGCCAAGGAGTGTGACACTGCTGACGTTCTGCTGAAAACTTCCTTCAAACTTCTTCTACCTGCTGTTGCTTGGACAGACAGAAGCTGGATCAGGCTGCAAGAAGAGCTCCTCAGCAGGTTTGTGTCAGTTCTGGTCAGGCGTGGAACTTAGTTGACTTCTGAACAGAGTCTTTCAAGCGTGTTCACAGTGACTAAGTTCTTCTCTCGAGCAGACACTAGGAAACTCGGGGACCGCTTCTACACATCTGCGAAGTTTTCCCACCTCACCTCAAGTGGCTTCGCCTTCCTACTCAGGCTCCAAGTTAAGTTCACAGAAAGTCCAGAATGTTGCGGTTATAGGTGGTTCCTGCATGAGGTTTTCTGAGAACAGGTGCATACTGGTGTTGGGGGCTAATTTGATTTAAATGATGACATAAATCTGTAGAGGATAAGATCATCTCTGCTTTAAATAAGATAACTTCTTTTTCGGTTTAGACTTTTCCACCCAACTTCAACCATTTTTACTCTCTTATATCTTGTTCTCCACTCACCATCACTGGTTTATCAGATCAGATGTTTTACTATCATGAACATCTGTTTTTTGCATCTGTGACAGACCGAATATGGTGAGGAATCATTTTCATCTTTTGTTTATTAGTCCTGAAGACCATGCTTTGTCCACATGCTTTGTCAGTTTCAATATTAAGTCATTGTGCTGACAGAATCAGAGGTCCAGCGGCGTATGTTGGGTGTTGGGCGCGCCATGGCGGTCTGGCAGCAGCGTGTTTTGGGTGTTGAAAGATCGAAATATCTAAAAATATGGGTCACGTCAACTGATCAGGGACTCAGCTTTGGATGTGTTGATGACAAGATCAGCAAGTGGAATCCAAAACCAACATGGAGGAGAATCTGGTTGTTCTCCTACTGAATGTTATATTTTTCTTTTTTCCATCAAGAGAATAATAAAAGGTCTTCGGATTTTATTTTTACCCTCCTCAAACTAAGACACCAAGTCATCTAAGCGGGTCACAGAGAGACGAGAAGTACGGCTTCTCTCTCTGGCCTTGTGTAAGCGAAAGCCAAAATGTCATTTCACCTGTTTAGTTTTATAAGCTGTAAGTTGCATGCATGAACACCCCAGTAACAAGAAAGACTCTGACTGTCTGTGAAACAGAAAAATAGTACTTTTTGAAATGTGTGGTTAAAGATGGTCTAAGCTGCACGTGGAGCTCCTGGCCTGCAGCGGCGAGGATGCCTACATGTGACCCGCCTCCTGGGCCTGCTGAGCTGACAGCAGTGCCATCAAACATACTGGCTCAGCTCAGCAGGAACAGGAGTTCAGTTAACAAGCAGCTTTTCCTAACAACCATTATAGTTGCGATGAAATCTGTCTTTTGCAACTTTCAACAGCTATCAAGATTTCTGTTCTATTTGCACACTTCACGTCCACGTTTGATGTAAGATCGCTCAAACCTTTCCGGTCGGGAGAGTTGATAGTAGAATGAAATTGGCAGAGTCTCTGCAGATTATTTAATGTCTTCTAAAGTTATATTCATTATATATTAAGCTAACTTAGGCCGTGATTTGTTAATGGTAGCAGGAGAAGGGTTTCTTAGTGTCTTTCTTTGTCATTTTTAGTGTCAGGAAGAAGCTATCTGACATTTAAAGCTTGGTGCTACCGCTCTATGAAGAAGGCAGAAACACTTCAGAAACACTTCATCAACTGTGGCCTTGAAGACACTTCAAAGTTCTGTTGAACATATCTGGAATGTTTTAACATCACTTTGTTTCATCTTGGAAAGTCATATAATCATCAGAATGTGCTACTACATGTGAGTACTGGGTGTTCTTCAGAGTAAGAATGGATGCAGTTCCATAAGTGGTTAGAATCAAAATTAAGATAAACGTTGGTAATGCAGGTTATGCTTGCAATGAATCATCAAAGTAATTTAAAAATGTTATTAGATTTAACAAATGAATTGACATTCTTACCTTCTTAAATCTAATAAAGGTACTGTATACCTGTATGTTTTAGGTTAGACTACATGATTCAGAGCCAGTTGTGCTGTTAACCCTTGTGCTATCATGTGGGGTCAAAATGACCCCACCCTTACATTAACGTGTTCTCCCTACCATGACAAAGGTGGAAAGATTTCATGTAATCCATGGACACCAGTGAAGATCACAAATCATTGAAGAAAAAAGGTTCAGCGCACTGTCTAGTGGGTCTAGATGACCCAACTCCCAATGTTAAAGTGCCTAGGATAGCACAAGGGTTAATTGTAATTTTCTCTGCCTCAGCATCACTTCACCTGTAGTTTTGTTGCTAAGCTTCTCCTTTAAAGCTAAACACAGTTGTCCTTTGTTCATACAGCTTTTCAGGCAGAAACATTTTTATGCTGACAATTATTTTGCATTTAGAGAGTAAGGTTGTGATGTTTGAAATAAAATGAGGCCTAAAAAATACACGAAATCGGAAAAAAATGATTGGATTGATGGGTTTTGTTGCTTGTTTATGTAAAAATGCTGCGAAGTCACAGCTGCATTTTGTTAAACAACATGAAAATGTGAGTTTGAAGAAAATAAGATGGCTAATTTGCATTTCACCTGGAAACAGGAAATATTTGAAGTCTAAAAATTGTAATTAAATAAACTAGTTTTGATTGAAATCCATATTTATAATTATTATTTTAAATAGATTNATATATATGTATATATACTTATATATACAGTATATATATACAGTGGTGGACAAAATTGTTGGTACCCCTCAGTTAAAAAGAAAATCCACAATGCTCACTGAAATGACTTGAAACGTTCAAAAGTAACAGTAAATTAAAATGTATTGAAAATTAAATAATCATAATCAAAATCAGCCATTACTTTTGTTGATTAACAGAATTATTAAAAAAAACAAACCAAAGAAATAGGGCAGGACAAAAGTGATGGTACCCATAACTTAATATTTTGTTGCGCAACCTTTTGAGGCAATCACTGCAATTTATGGTTTCTGTATTTGTCAATGAGCCTTCACCTTTTCACCTTTAATGTCTTTGGAGGTTGTTTTGGGCTCTTTGGATACAGTTCCAACTATCCGTCTCCTTAATTTGTCATAAATTTTCCTCTTCCGGCCACGTCCAGGGAGGTTGGCTACTCTCCCGTGGGTCTTAAACTTCTGAATAATATGTGCCACTGTCATCACAGGAACTTCAAGCTGCTTAGAGATGGTTATATAGCCTTTACCTTTACGATGTTTGTCTATAATTTAGTTTCTAATGTCCTGGGACAATTCTCTCCTTGGCTTTCTGTTGTCCATGTTCAGTGTGGTACACACCTTTTCACCAAACAGCAACGTGACCATTTGTCTCCCTTTAAATAGGCAGACTGACTGATTATGGGTTTGAAAACAGCTGTGATGTCAATTAAAGGACATACCTGAGTTCTTCATGACCCCCTGGGCAATTAGTTCTCAGTCATTTATGGAGGTACCATCATTTTTGTCCAGCCCTATTTCAGTAGTTTGTTTTTTTAAATCTCACTTTCTAGCCATTGGTCGGACTTGGTCGGAGAATACAGTCTCAGGGTGCTGGATTTGGGATGGAACCCTCCATGCATGGTGAGGAGGTTTCGTGTTTTAACATCCGTGGTCTGTATCTCTTCCTTTGGCCATCATATTATTCCTGCAGGATATCTGATAACTGGCAGTGCATAGCTGTTTATTTCCCGGGTCTTATTTTTGCCATTGAGCTGGCTTCTCAGGACTTGCCTTACTCGTTGGAGGTATTAGGCTGTTGCAGCTTTCCTTGTTGCCTACTCCAGGTTGCTATTTGCAACAAGGTACTTGTAACTGTCCTCAATGTCTGCTATTGTTCCTTCTGGGAGTGAGACCCCTCCTGTGTGGACTACTTTGCCTCTCTTTGTCACCATCCAGCTACATTTCTTGAGCCCGAATGACATCCCAATGTCAGTACTGTAGATCCTGGTGGTGTGAATCAGGGAGTCAATGTAACGCTCGCTCTTAGCATATAGGTTGATGTCATCCATGTAGAGAAGGTGACTGATGTTGGCCCCATTTCTGAGTCGGTATCCATAGCCAGTCTTGTTGATTATTTGGCTGAGGGGGTTCAGACCTATGCAGAACAGCAGTGGGGACAGAGCATCACCTTGGTACATCCCACATTTGATGGACACTTGTGCAAGTGGCTTCCCATTGGCTTCAAGGGTGGTTTTCCACAGCTTTGTCGAATTTCCAATGAAGGTTCTTAGAGTCCTGTTGATGTTGTACAGCTCCATTCAGTGATCCACGTGTGGGGCATTGAGTCATAGGCTTTCTTGTAATCAATCCAGGCTGTGCAGAGGTAAGTGTGTCTTGACCTGCAGTTTTGAGCCAGGAGTTGGTGTTTGGCTCTTCTGTAGTCTCTACCAATGCCCTTCTGTGTGTTGCTCATGTATTGATCCATGTGCCTATTTATCTTGGTTGCAATGATGCCTGACATGAGCTTCCATGTTGTGGACAGACAGGTTATTGGCCGGTAGTTGGATCGGACTGCACCCTTTGAGGGATCCTTCTGGATCAGGATCGTTCGCCTTTCCATTAGCCATTTGGAGTGCGTTTCATCTCTTAGCAGCTGGTTCATTTGTGCTGCCAGGCGCTCGTGCAGTGCGGTGAGCTTCTTTAGCCAGTAGGCATGTATCATGTCAGGGCTGTCCAGTTCTTCATACCTGAGACTCTTTCTTGGATGTCTGCCAACTGTGATGGTTACTGGATTCTTTTCAGGCAGGTTGCTATGTTCTTTTCTCATAGAGACCAGCCACTGGGCATTATGTGCTGTTATGTGCTGTCTCTTTCTCACATGTACTTTTCCAGTACTGTTCAGTTTCTAGCCTTGGTGGGTCTGCTTGGCAGTTGTGACCCTGCCACTGAGCGTGCACTTTCGCAGGTTGAGTTGCAAACAGTATAGTATAGTATTTTGAGACTAGAGTACTGTTTAATAAACATAGTATTATGAACTATTAGTACATAACATTGTTTTGTACTGATAATTAAAAAAATACACAGTAAGAGTACACAAACATATGTTAGGAGATACTTTTGCATTAACAGAGGAGGCGTTTTATTACAAAAACAAAAAAAAGTGACAACCGTGTTTTATGCTCCATTGTAAACCATGCAATGGGGGGAGCATGGCATTTCTAAAGCGTGGCTGGCTCCGTGGGCAGTGCTCGAGAAGCGCGCACAACAGGAAACCACAACTGCTTTAGTGAGCTCAGATCCATCTGCTGGGAACTGTGCAGCCGGCAGGAGGCACCATGGCAGGACAGCTGGGTCAAAAGGGGCGACTCCAGATCGAGGACGCACGTGGGGCAATCTGGGCCTCAATAAACACTCCAGTGGGCCAGAGTGGTCTTCTGCCGGGGACTTGACGTGCCGTGGGGCAAGTAGAGACTTCTGATGACAGAACTTGTACTCAGTGAATTTAAACATGCATGTGCAGTGACATATGTATCAGAGGATGTTCGATTGGCTGAGGATTTTGATTCGCTGACGGATTTTTTAGAAATCTATATATATATATATATATTTTTTTTTTGGTTATTTATCTTTGCTGGCCTGCGATCTACCCCCATGTCCTTGAAGACCAACCGGTCGATTGCGATTGCAGTAATGAGCACCCCTGGTTTAGAATTTTTAATTCGTGTGAAGCTATTCCCTTTGTTTAGTAAGCACATGTACATGTTCAAAATACAAAGATAAAAAGCTCTAGAACACCCTGAACACAGCTCTGAGCTGCATGTTTTATTCCTCTGACTGTCACTCCTCCAGCTGGGCCACCACTAAGCGCAGTTTATCCATGAGCACTGCAGGAAAAAGGAATGAGAGCAAACACAGGTCAAATGTACAGTCAGTACAGTCAGACAAAACCTGTTTTTCTTCAAATAAAGCGTCTGGATGAAGGTGTGTCAGTTACCACCAGCTGATGGTCTGTCAAAGGGTTCGTGAGCCCGGCAGGCGATGATCATCTGTTGCAGATTTTCAGGGCAATCAGTTGGAAGCGGCTCCTGGTATTTTTCTGTCCACACTTTTTGATAAATGAGGTCTTCTTTTAAACCTGAAAGACCCAGAAAAACAACATCATTATAATTCAGTTTAAAAAGCAATGGAAGCTGTAAAGGGTAGAAAAGAGTACAGACAGACCATAGGTTTCAGCAGCAGACAACCCGTGCCCACCCATAAGTGGTTGACTAAAGCTGAGTTCACACTGAGCACGATTCACACATCAGGAATCCACTTTCAATATTAAGTCAACGTACAGACATGATCAGAGGTCCTGCGGTGTGATTTGGGTGCCAGGCGTAGAGGGTTTGCCTGGTAGCAGCGTGTTATGAGCATGACTTAGGTGGTGCGACTTGGGCATCACGTCGCAACACTTCCAGAGTTCCAATATCTGAACTTTAGCAAAGAAGACGCATCCGTTTTCAGAAACACTCACCTTCAAATGGTTTCTTCCGAGTTGCAATTTCCCACAGAACAATCCCGATGCTGAAGGAGAGGTCAGGGAGAAAAAGTGCTATTGGTTAAAAAAAGCTTCTCATTATTTGTACTTTCAAAATTCAACTAAATATTCCCGTTTGGGGTGCAGGTGTGGATTTAGAAGGCTTTGTTCCAATGGTTGGTCAGAGTTTCAAGTCCAGGGTCGACAGAATTATGTTTTTAGCAAGGCACAAAACCCAACATTATCCCCAACAGTTAAAAATGAAAGTAGTGGCACTTAATTCCTGAGAGGAAGCCATCTTGTTTCTGAGTTTTTCTTGTCCGCTCATAGCGGAACCCTCTTCTTTCACACAGTCTGGTTCAACTGAAGGTCTCTTGGGGACATAGATGTTAATATGCATGTGTGTAAACGTTTTTTCAGTCAATAGATATGTTAATAGTATTTGGGTACGCGTGGATGAGTGTATCTGTGGACAGACCCAGCTGTTTTTGTAAACATACACGCTTCAAATTAATAATTATAAACCTTGTACAAAATTTTGCCGCTTTGTAATCCGACGCCCTCCTAAAGCCTTGTTTCTACTGAGTGCTACGATACGGTCCGGTGTAGAATGGTCCAGGCAATTCAGGTGAGCGTTTCCACTCAAAGTTGGACCGTCACGGCACATGCAGGATTGAAGCTGACAACAACAACAATGGAGGTCATCAACCAGTTAATTTTTTACCGCTTGGCTTTTGGTACTTTGTATGTACGAAGCATTTAATGTTGCTTGAGAGAAGATTGTGGGCAGTGAAGATGAATACAGCTGCTTTCTTGGAACTTTATTTTGTCATAAAGGCCTTCAGCCAATCAAACAGGCTTCAACAGTAGCTCCACCCCAAACCAGTCCGTTCTATTTTCCCATGAACCTACAACCAACGGGGGCCAAAAAATGTTATACAGTAACACCTTGTTTTTCGCGGGGGTTACGTTCCAAAAAGAACCTGTGATAGGCAAAATCCGTGAAGGAGAAGCCTTTGTTTTTTTTTTTAACAATTATTATACAATTAAATACTCTATTATACATTGAAAAGAAAGAACAAACCATTTTACAGGCTCAAGCATTTGTTTCACAAATAAAAGTACTTTAAAAACTGTTTTTTTCAACAAATAACTTCTTTACTGTACTGTCAAATAATAATTTTAATCATTAATGTGGACAGAAGGCTTCAAATTGCGGAGATTAGCCCCACCCACTGCGACCCGAGTAATAGGATTAAACGGGAGAAATTTTAAAATGATTATGAAAAAAATCGGACGAATAGTGACTCAGGTGTATTTCACTGCTCTTCAGACTGAGCCGCTGCATCCTGACTCCGCTCTGCAGTGTTTTCTTCTTTTGAAGCCCGTGGTTCAGGTGTGTTTGTTCGGGAGAAGAACAGGGTGATAGGCAGTTGTTGTCGCTCTTTTTTTGATGTTTTACGCACGTGTACATATTAAACTGCAACGTTATTGACGCACAGGTAGAGAAAAAGCGGAGTGACTTTTTATCCAATCAGAATGCAGAACACAATGCACAATGCAAGAAACGAAGAAACGTGAAGAAACGAAACCGTGAAAAGTAAACCGTGTTATAGCGAGGGATCACTGTAGTTTGATCTGACTGAAAGGGTAAATTTTATAATGGAAACGCTCAAAATACTGTACTGGACTGTATCGTACCATTTTGCTCAGTGCAAATGACATATATGTGTACTTATTCCTTCCATCGCTAATGTCTCAGTCAGTCTTCCTCTCACATCTGTCCAGTTCAAAAATACACACACAGAAAATTTTAAAAGAATGCACAAGTTTGGCATTAACACAGAAAGGGATTACACACATACTGTGTGTCCAAAGCTAACTATCCCCATTGTGACAATAACATTTGTCCAACACAAAAGGCTCTCAGCTATTACCTCTTTGCTCAGCTACTGAACAGGAAAAGTAAACTATACTATACAGAAATTAATATTCTATCCACAGTTGTTGTTACCGGAAAACTAGCAGACTCTGGGTCTCACCTGTATATCTCACACTCCTTGGTGAATTTCTTGTTGAGGTTATCCAGCATTTCAGGGGCGCCATAGCACAGAGTTGACTCCAGTGCGTTTTTTTTCACCGACCTTTGAAGTGATGTCTCCGTTTTTGAAAGCTCAAAGCCTCCCAGCTGAAAATGACAATAATGCATCATTTCAGATCTTTATGATGCTTCATATCCCAGCATGTCTTGGTTCGGTGGCGCACCTTGACTCTGTAGGCTTCATCCACCAGCAACTTGTGGCTGCTGATGCTTCCATGAACCTTGAAGTTTTGCTCTGCTTGGTGCAGCCTGAGATCAAACATTTGATCATCTCTCTCTGCAGGTGTTTTGTCCACTGATGTGTTGGTTAGAATTTTTCTAGTAAATGCATAGTGAACCTAAACATTTTAGCAGCAACACACTCACCTATAGATTCCCTGTGCCACATCAAGGCACATGCGAGCTTTCCTGGTCCAGGATAGTTCACAGTTCGAGTCCAGAACTTGCCGAAGGCTTCCTTTTTCACAGTACTCCATGACGACCAGGAACTCTGGCTGGGGAGCTGCAGACACTCAAACCCATTAGACTTTTGCTGCAGTGTTAGTACCAGGCCCTGTGAGGAGCTCATGAAGAACTTACAGTTTTCATTAATGATGCAGATCCCAAACAGACGCAGGATGTTGGGTGACTGAAAGCGATTCATCGTATCAGTTTCCTTTTTGAAAATTGTTTCCACTTCTGAACTGTTGAAGAGAAGGGACATGATTGAACAAGAAGAAAAGGCATTTCCATGACTTGAGAGATCTGTGTTGTTTTGATCCAACTGCATCAATGGGTTGATAATCAAATGTGGAAGATGACAAAGTTTTCTGTCAGCTGTTGTGCTGGTCTCTCACTAATCTAATGCTGGAGTGCCACCCACCTTGATACTTGACCCGTCTTCAGGTACTTCTTGATGGCAACAGGAAACCCTTGAAACTCTCCCATGAAGACCTCCGCAGACTCCGTTGTCATGAATGGTTTTTTGGGGATGTCTGGGATAAATTTTAGCTCTGAAAGTTTTATCTTCCGAATTTTGTCATAGGGCATTTTTTGCGTTTTCACTAAAAAGAAAAAGACAGAGAATTCTTAACTGTAATTGTAAAGATTCTTGTTGTTCAACTTTTTCAGTGTAAAGAAGAATAAAAGCTCAATTTTCTTTATAAAGCTAAAATAAAAAATAAAATCATCAGGGGATAGATGTCAGAATGTGCACCTACACCTCTTTTTTGGGCAACTGTGAACATATAGCGTGGCCTTCTCCTGCTCACTCCTAATTCAGGGCAAAGTTCAAAAAATTTATTTTGCATGATACAGGCCCTATAATGCTTGAACTAAATCAGTGAATCAGAACTGCAGTGCAAAGGCAAAAAGTCTTTGCACTGCAGACTCTTTCCATTGATCCTTTTTGTCATTCCAAAAACAAACATTAATCTTATTTAAAGTGACAGAGATAAGTAAAAGCAACTTTCATCTTTATGTTTATCTTTTATGGCCAAATCTTCTGTTTGAAACAGAGTTCAAAATAAATGTTCTTTTGACAAGCTGACAGAATGGGCTAACTGACTAGTTGTGTTAAAGAGTACAGTGACCATGGCACCACAGTCAAGTTTGACTTAAACAATAAGAAGTTCATTTGCTGCAGGCCAAATTTCCACAGCAGGCTTTCAATAACATGTTAACCAATTTTGTTTTTTGGCAGAGATGTAAAACATAGTTCTGTCTTCCTCATTGACAAAGACAATTAAAATTACAGTAAACCAGGATTTGTTTATTAGGTAGGTGGACTCTACTGTTGTTGCAAACTTCTGGCTTTTTCATTGGTTTTGTCCACTTTTGAAGGACATTTCCGTAATGAACACCTTCGATCTTTAGTCTAGTAAGTTTTAAGTCTGAACTCACTGGGTCTCCTTTCATTAGGTGTGTGAAAGATTCCCATGCGCTCCACAGTAGAGAATAGACAGCATACTCACAGAGTGAAAGAATTTCGGCTACATCATTATGCAATGATGTCATCTTATCCAGCAGCTCTGAGGAGCAAACAGTGAGGGTGAAACCAAGAGCACACACGTTTTCTGCACTTTAGACATTTAAAATTAGACTTATAAGAACTGGGCCTCTGAAAAAACTTCAAAACAAAGTTCATCTTAAATAGTTCAAGGAACTAAAAATTGAAATTTTGACAAGGCCTAATGTGTCAGAAATGGCAACCTAACATTTGTGTTTAGCTCTGGTTCAGATGTCAGAGTAGCACCAGGTCAACAATACATGTTAGAGGGTAAAAAACAAAACAAAAAAACTGTTTCAAGTAATTCTGTTTAACCTCTACAGAACTGCATTTAGAGAGCTGGACTCATGAGCCGGAGCGCTTCAGATGGAAGTCTACACTCACCCTCCTCATCCTTCTTCTTGTCTTCTTCATCCTCCATCTGTTGAGTGACCTTATCAAAAACCTTGCGGATTGCGTCTTCATGCTCTATGTTCAGAGCTAAACTTAGGGCCTGGAAGGCATCGTTGAGCCTGTCATTCACATGGTTGAACTCTTCCTCATAGTAACCCTTTTTAATGGCGCGTTTCATCCAGTTTGAATCTGCATGTTTTTCCAGGAGATTCTTTGTTGCATTTAGAGTGACTGTGAGATCCTTGATGATGTTCTTCACATTCTCAGTTTCTAGAACTTTTTTGGGGGTTTGAATGGAACGAATGATCTTCTCCAAGGCTTTGACTCGCTCACAAATACGCTTACTGCGCTTTTCATTGGCCTTCACCCCCTCAACGTGATCATAGATGCCTTTAACGATTGACAGGATGGGCTCTATGCTTTCCATGGCTGAATGAAGAGAAAAGACAACATGTAGATCAGAACAGAGTCACATCAGGAGACAGAAAGGGAGCACATATTTTCCACTAAAGGAAACCTATTCTGACACTGAAAACATTACAGATGTTTTAAACTATTGAAATATGAATATACCCAGGTAAGAAACTGAAACATTGTTTGTAGACTATTACTAGTGCTAGTACTAGCACTGTAGACTAGTGCTCAAACTCCTCTGACTGTATATGAGAAATGGAGGGAGTGTGACGTCACCCTTAGAAAATGGGTTACTTCCAGCTGAAACCAAATTAAGTAAATTCAGTCGCCATATTTTGCAGTATGGACGCCGCCATGTTGGAGCCAGTCAACGTCAGTAAGCTGTGATTGGTTCGAGTCGATCTGAGTCTTCCTTTCTATGGCAACCAGTCACGCCACTCAGGAGTGAGCCTGTTGCAAGGCCACATTCCTACCACTTGAAAGTGGGCTCAGGAGAAGCTGTCAGTCAAATGCTTTCAATGGTTGAAGAACCACATTCTTTTATTGAGGCATCTGGTCAGTTAATAAGTTAAATACCTTGCAATAGAAAAATGAAGAGGAAAAGACTTATGATTATCAAGAACGTGTTAAAAAAAGGCTGGGCAAGAATGGTTATTGGGATAAATACAATGACAGCTGCTGATTTCTCTACAGAAATCTATGGGATTTTGGCTTCCTGGAGCCAGCAAGTGCTTCCTATTTGGAACCCCAATGGGGGAGGGGCCACTCAGTCCAGTTCTCATATACGGTCAGTTGTCTAAATTGAGCTAATTTACAAAACACATTTTGATTTATGATTTTCATAAAGACAGTTCTGTCATGACTGTGAACAATAAAGTTTTATCTATCACAAAATGTAGCTTTTTTGCTTTTTTCACTTGCCCCGTCCAGCAGCTGAGCTAATAATTGGACTAAGGTTACTGTTATAATAGTAGGTGAAAACATTTGTTTTTGGACCAGACGGCAGTGAAAAGAGAGACAAAGAATAGGATATTTAAAATGGGGAACAAGAGTACAAGAAAGGGAACAAAGGGGAGTTTAGACGTTGGAGGACGACTAAAGAATAGGACAGGGTAGAGTTACAGAAAGAGGCAACGAGTTGCTAGAGGTTTATTAGTATCTCTTTTAAATGCAAATGTTCGTGAAAAGAGCTGGGCCGGTCCACAAACATAGCAGCAGCTTGATGCTGCAGTAGCAGACGTCCACTTCTTAAACAACACCAGCATACAGCCAAACTAAACAGATTTAAGATAGATGAGATGATAAAACATAAAGCTTGCCCTTAGCAAAAAACAGTACACTTGAATTTGTTTAATACTAACTATACTTGAGTAAAAGTAAAAGTATAGCCAGTGTACTTACATGGAGGTGTAGTGTAGGGCGTTTACTAACTGAATACTTCTTCAGACTAAAGTGGAACGTTTTAAGTTTACAATGCATAGATTACTATCTATTCTAGCTATTATCTATCAAAAGATAAATTTGAAGTATTGCGCCTCAGTTTTAGTCTAGACAACGCATACCTGTAGACTTGAACAGAGTTCTTTTTGCTAGAGGTGGTTAAAGTGCTGTTGTGAAAGAAGAGAGACTTTGGACTCCTGATGAACGAGAAAGCCGTTAGCCGTTGTAGTCAGTAGCTAAAAAATGCCTCAAGCATTAAAGAGAATACAAACCTACCTATTAGAAGGATTCAGTCACTCTCACTGTCAGTCACTGTGTACAGGAAATACTTTGGTTCTTAGAGGGCTGCAAGTTCAACTGTTACAAGCAGCTTAAAGCCCCTCCCCTGCTGCACAAGACTTCCTGTTTTTCTGACAGTGGAGGCCTCCTGTGTCAGGATCAGCATAATGTGAATTAAAAAAACAGATTATAAATGCAAAACACAGATCCTCTAAAAAAAACTGTTTTCAATATGAAAATTAATACTTAAATTAGAAAAAAATTGTACATTAAAAAAAATCAACATCATGCTGGAAAATTGAGAGAGAGAAAAACTATCCAATAAATGTTACCAAGTCAAAAAGTTTGTTTTTAACAGCCGCTGTTTAGTATTTTCTGTTTTTGTTTATGAACAGTTTTTCCCATTTCTCTTCCTCTTTGCTTTCAGTTCTCAGTTTTACAGTTTCAATTCCGAATTTTTGTTATAATTTGACATGTTGGGGCCTTGAGCCCAGCAGCTGCTGGGACAATACTGACATTGGGTGACAGAACTTTACAGTTCTATTTGGTGAACCTCATGTACTAACAAAATATTACATTTATAAAACTAAATTTAGCGATAAAACTACACATTTGTTGGATTTATTAGCACAAATCAGATGTTATTCACACCCTGTTTCATCAGTACAAATAAAAGAGTAGTCAAATCCAATCATTTATCTCAGCTTTATAGATTAACATCATTTTACCTCTACTGTTTTTCTTTCACTTTAACAACCCCTCAGGGTTTATCTTGAAAATTGATGTACATTGTATTCTCTGTTCCTCAGTGTGAGACACGTCTATGTTTGAATAAAGAGTAAAAAAAAAAGACATTAGGTTGTGGTGATGTCATTTCCTCAACAGAATGGCGTCAGTTGTTAGTGCAGACTGTCAGCCCTCCACTGATGCGGCCTACAGTAGTGCTAATGCTCTCCCAAAGGTTGCTTCATCACTGTCACATTCTCTGACTGCCAACTTTGCCTGGCATTAGAGAGCAGAGCGTGCCCAGTCCTGCCCAGTCGTGCCGAGTCATGTCTGGTTCAGTCCTTCTACCTGTCCATTTGTTGCGGCATAGGAAGGAGTGGTCCTGCAACTTTTTTTATTTTTTTGTAGCAAAACATGGAACTGTTTATGATAAGAACTTACACAAACTTTTTCCTCAAACAAGCCCAAAAATCTCTTATGAAAAAGCACACTAAATAATATACGGTAGATCAATAAAAGAAAGTAATAGGAGTCTGTTAGTTAGAGAAATACATTTAACTATTCTGATAGTCTAAATGATTGTGATAACTATTAATTACTACTTTTTTATTTTCCTATCCAAACAAAATGGTTTTATGTCTGTTTCTTACAATTTTTTTAGTATGGGGATATTTTCTGACTATTTTCTCCAAAAATATGAAATAGATTTACAACATGAGTTTTCTCTGAAAAGAAGATTCTTTCTCTTTCGGCTTTTCCCATCAGGGGTCACCACAGCGAATCATCCTTTTCCACCTCACTCTATCATGGACATCTTCTACCCTAACATTAGCCAACTTCATGTCCTCTGTTAAGACATCCATATATCTCCTCTTGCCCTCCTGCCAGGCAGCTCCATCTCCAACATCCTTCTACCAATATATCCACTATCCCTCCTCTGAACATGTCCAAACCATCTCAGTCTGGCTTCTCTGACTTTGTCGCTAACACAGGCTCTGAAAAGAAGATTGATTGAATAAAAATAAATTTGATTTTTTTGTTTAATGAATGTATCGTTTTCCCCAAACATGTTTGTAAAGGTATATGACACCAAATTATAGAAAAACATGACACAGTCTACACAGACAAGTACAATGTTTTCTCCATCTAACCTGCAGATATCAGGAGAAACAATACAATAAAGATAATCTATACATATGGCATGATCTAGTATTTATGCAACATTACAAAAAATCTTTTAATCTTTTAATTAAAAATACATTTATTTAGCAATAAAAAGTCTGCATACTATTTGCAATCTATTGATTTTTACCAAAATAAGACCATATTTATCTAACTGAGTAAAACCTGTTTGTACACTTCTCGTCAATGAGGCCAATTCTCTCAATTGAAATCAATCATTTTATTAATTTTAGATCCCAAATGTTTTATTTTGTGTTGACATATGTGTACTATGTGAAACTGATCTGAAAATTAGCTTAAAATTTATTTTTTAAGCAACACTATTGTAGTTATTTAAAAGAAATCACATTCTATACCATTCTGCTTGATCATTTAGTTCACAGTGTTCATTTAGTAACAAACCATTTATGCAAATACACACTTATTTGTTTTTGTGTAAAATGTAAACATTGTTCCACAAAATACAAATTTGAGGAGAAAAATTATGTTTGAATATTCCAGGATCACAGAGTTTATTTATGAAAACTGTCATATGATAATAACACCTAGTTTTGGAGAGATCTAGTGATGAAAAACCTTAAGAAGCCTAAGACACGCCTTCTGCTTGCTTTAAGTTCCTCTCCAGTCATTTTTTGATCTATTGTAAAGTTTTCCCAGTGATCTTTTAATTATGATTCTGCCATTTTTCGCTAAAGTCTAAAATCCTAGAGTCAGTTTCATGGACATAGTTTCTGCAGAGCGGCAGGAGTTCGTTAGTTGTGGGCGGGACCGTTGCCGTGAAGTGAACTTGCTCTGATATCCCATAAACCCTTTGTTTTCACTTTCTTCTGCTAGCTTACATCCCCTCACAACCCCAAGCTAACATTAGCAGTGCAACAAAAATGGTGAACGATATTGAAGCTGTCCAGCTTTGCAGTTGACATCCAGATGAGAGCCGAAACAATAGCCGAGGAAACAAAGACGTACATGGATCAATTTGTGGGGGTGAAGCAGGGAGCTTGTGGCCCACCAGACGCTTTGTGACATCACAGAAGTCTTTGTCTGCACCAGATTCTCCATAAGTGTAATGAAGAAATGCTTAGAAATACAATTTTAATCTTAATTTTTTTAATATATTTCCCCCACTATAAGAAAATGCCACAAGAACATGTTAAAACACCAAAACACAAAGTCCATTGGAGTGGGTCTTTAAAGCCCATATTTCTCTTTGGTTATTAGGGGTCCTCAATTTTTGCTTGGTTTCCCTGACTGCTCATCTTATCTTAAGAAAGTTTAGTCAAAAGCATCAGCTAGCAGGCTAAACGTTTATATGATTCCTTTTGCCTGATGTTCTTGATTGGCTTTTTAATTATTAATCATTTGGGGTCCAGTTTTATCACCGACCTCTTAAAAATGAGTGGACTTGGCGCCATCTTGAATTGGCTCTCTGCTCCTGGTGATAACGGAAAGCTCACAAGTGGTAGTCATTGTTGCTCCTTATAGGGATCAGCCTTAGTACACATCCAGCACTCACCTATTGCCCCGATCCATGTTTGGTGCTCTGAGGAGTTCACAGTTATTGGAATCTCCATTAACAGTATCACAATCAGGCATTCGTAGCCAAAGTTTTAACTCAAACAAATAACTCAATCAAACCTGTCACACAAGCCCATACGCATTCCAGGTAACTTTCAAGTGAGATTGTCATTATACTGAGTGAGAGGAAGGAAAGTTAAATAATTAGTTGCTTGAGTGTTCTCGTGTGAGTCCGTGTGCATCCAAATGTACTATGTTTAACTTGCCCGAATGCCTCCTGGCTGTAAACTGGCAACTGTATGTTTCCCTTGTGGGCCTATATGGAATATGGGCATTTGTTACTGACAAGGAGTTGTTTGTTACAAAGAGGACACTGAAAGTAGATTTGTTTAAGTCATTTTGTCAAATGAAACCACTTTTTTCAAATGTGATAAATATATTTTTTCACTTGCATCAGTTTTATGATTAACGTGTGAACAATTATAGCTATTGATTGTTTTATGTCAGGATTCTGCTCCTTCCCCTGTCGACTCCAGGACCCCAAATAGGTATAATTACCCTTATGGTGCACCTGCTCTGCTCACCACTAGTTCTCAGCTAGAAAGTTGTTTGTTGTCTGCAGCTCTCCAACCTGAGCTCACATAAGCTTGCTTGTGTTATAGAACGTATTTCATTTCAAAGACTAAAAGATTGTATTTTTATCTGAATTTTGTAACTTTAAGTAGATTGATGTTTTGACACATCTCTGGCGCTTTTCTGCATACAGTTGCAGAGATGACACAGCAGCTCATATTTTACACCTGTTAAACCAATTAGGATCAGAGGCTTAATTTGCAGCCGGGTTTGAACACATTGAGAACTGAGCCATAGAGGGAACCGTCCCAAGCGGTGCAAATAGCCACTTGAGAGAACAAAGAGGGGAAATTTGTTTCCCTCTTGATCACTCTGCATCTGTTCCTTAAGAGAGACATTGGTTTGGTCTAGCGTGCTGATGGTAAACTTTTGGCTGCATATTTGATCCTTTATTAAATATAGTTTATCTTAGAACTTTCGTACTTCAAGTTTTGTTGAACTGAATCTTCTCCTGAATAAATACAAGAGTGCTACACTTTCTTGATGTTGATCTCCCCTGGATTTGCCCCTGCCTGTACCTTGTCCTTATCTGCATTGGGAGAAAAGCCCTAATTTTGGACTGTCTTTGAGAGCTGTAACCTTAACCCCAACCCTAACCCTAAGAAGGCTGAGGATTGAAGTGTGAGAATGGCCAGAAGGACATACTTGGTTGTTTTAAAGTGAACCAGAGTCCGTTTCTCCCAATAATCCAGAAAAAAATTTCAGTCTGAAAACACCCAATGGGACCCTGGTCTAGGGCCAGGAACCGGCAACTGATGCTGGCACCACGGGATGTGAACAGAGTAGGAAGGAAGCAACCATGATGATGAAACAAAGCACCTTGTTGAAATTTGGTTGGATGAATGCTGGTTCATTAAAATCTTTGATGTGATACACATTGCTTCTCACACTGATTTCCTGACAATCTATATTTCATAAACACACATCAGTGTATCTTCATAACTGACGTCTTCTCAGTAACCGCTTTGCAGCAGGCCTCCACCGAGCCAAAGTACGATACAGATATTCAAAATTGGTCAGCAACATATGAAATTTCAATAAACGAACTATCCCAACAAGGATTGCAGATCGTAAGACTTCCATTATTCCTTCTCTTGTTGCTTTGCCCCGCCCTCGTAACTCCTGGCCAATGACTGAAGAGATCTTTAGTATTATGTTTTTTTTTTACAAGCTTTGGTTCATAACAGAATAGTCTGTTTAAAGGGAGTCTGAATAAATACAGAACAAAGGCATGGTTCAGGACTCAGATCTTACCCAACTGTTTCCTGCCTGCTACAAGTCAGTCTGATGAAGCCCTCCTTCTGCCTGGAGGTTCTGCTCATATCCCTGTCTGCTAGTCTTGTTGCGTGTGGTAAATATATGACACTAAATTGTTTTTCCTTGCTGTCCGGAGTTTTTGCATTTTTGGATTCTTTTCTAAACCTCTGACAGATTTATTTTTTGTAATTGGAACACAAATGAGTAACAGGAAGTTTCGGAAGAGCTAAAAGCATGGTGCAGAGCCGGTCAAAGGGCTGCAAAAGATGGATTGTATTTTATGGTAAAAGAAGTGAAGGCTGCCTAGTGAAGAGACAACAGCTAAGAAAAGATGGAAACTAACAAAAAAAAAACAGAGGAGAGCAATGACAGAGATAACCAAAGGAGGGCGACAGATGGACAGGGATCTGCCAAACCGTGACACAGGGGTAACAGTGCGCTCGTCCTCTTTTGTTTTACTTTCTACCTCCCTTTGCCCTCATTACAACACAGACATTCAACTAAGTATTAGTCCCTGCTCACCTTTGCACAGACAGGACATTTGTATGCATGCAGAAATTATATACTGTATGTTGGACATAAATTTGGGATGTAAATGTTAATAGATAGATATCATAAATTGATACAGTACTGAGATTCACTGGAGTGTTGGTTCAAAACCACAGTAAAATGGTATAAAAGGATTTATTTCTGGAAAGCTTCGTTTTTATTTCTGTTATGGTTTCTTATATCTGTGACTTTTGTATGTATGATTCCATTAAATCACAAACTAGTGAAGCATTTTAGCATGATTACATATTTTATTATGACGCATTTTATTATTCTTTTATACTTTTTGATAATGCATTCACTTGGTTCTTCAAAGACATGAACATTCTGTGAAGTAAGTGCTAAAACCTTTAGCGTCTTGTCTGTGCCTAAGGAATGTGGTCATAACTGTCAGTGGTACCAGGAACGGGTTGCCTTTTAACTTCGTGCTTGTAAGGATGAACACAGAGCCCTTGTATGCCATCATTCGATTTACATATGTTGAGTAGTAAAATCTGCTCGCTGGAAAGGGGGAACTCAGAGCAGAGCAGAAGCGCAGCATTTTTTTCTGCAGATGCCTCTGGCTCTCCCTTTTGCAAAAGGTTTGAAAATTCATGCAGACTTATGTGATATTTCCTTTTTCCCATGTGCACATCTGACTTTTGATATCCTTAACAATCAGAAACTGGGAAGGCCTCACGCGGCTGCAATACTTGCTTCTATCAAATCAGCTGAATTAAATTGGTGAACTACAGTGCGTTCCAAATTATTTTACAAACTGTATTTAAGTGTGAAAAAGATACAATTATTTGTTTGTCAATTAAACTCATGGATGGATAAAAAGTGTAATTAGTTTGCCAGATGAGTTCAATTTAAGGAAAACAACAAAAGAAGTATGGTTCACATTATTAAGAAGAGAAACATTTTCAAGAAATGTGGGAAAGAAAAAGGATCTCTCTGCTGCTGAAATTCTTTGGAGAAGGTATGAGAACCTTGGATATTTAACACAAACATAAGAGTGATCATTGTATTATTAAGAGATTTGTGGCATTCAAACCACACACGGGTTTGTGCAGATAAAGCCAGGCATAGTAATTTGGAAAGTGATGTAGTTTTGCTTCGCTCCAAGCTGAATCATGAATGATTCACTGAGTAGCTCACCTCGCTCTGAGCTTGAACAAATCAATTCAAACTTAACCCTTCTGCTATTCTTGGCACTTTACCATTGGGAGTTGGGTCATCTAGACCCACTAGACAGTGCTCTGAACCTTTTTTCTTCAATGATTTGTGATCTTCACTGGTGTCCATGGATTTCATGAAATCTTTTCCACCTTTATCCACCTTTGTCATGGTAGGGAGAACACGTCAATGCAAGGGTGGGGTCATCTAAGATAGCACAAGGTTTAAGCAAATCAGCCAGTTTTACCGGAACGAGCTGCTTCCTCTCCTCAGCTGCTCTGCTCCGACAGTCTGCCGCCATAGTTATAAGTTCACTCTTTACTTTACGTCTTGCAAAGCGAAATAAATGTATATATACTTACTAGGGGTGTAGTGATTAATCAATTTGATCTGTGTGAGGCAGAAGAGAATAAAATCAACTTGACCCATACCATTACAAAACATTTTAAAATTAGATAAATCAATAATCGATCTTGGAAAATACCATTTGGTCTGAGACATGGAAGGTCTATTTTACTATAATGTGAAAAGGACGATGGCAGCAAAAACTGATCAGTCCATCATTCCAGTCCAAAATGTGACCATACAGTGTGGTAAAATGTTCTAATCATGTCCTTTTGGATTTTTTGGATGTCGAAAAACATCCAGGTGTAACTTTAGGAAGTTAAAATCTTGATCTTGTACTTCTTACTGGTGCAGCAGTGGTTGGACTGAAACTGGCCCCAGTGGAGGACATGGTGAAAGTTCAGGGCCATTGTGACCAATCTATGAAGGTAAAAATGTGTCAAAAAGAACGCACTTGTAAATTTGATTTGAGAACTTGTAATATAGAATCTGAATACTTGTGCATCA